>JAHRIG010000040.1:1661502-1740037 GCA_020311275.1 Eira barbara
CCCGGCCTCCGGGCCTCCGGGCCTCCCGGCCTCCCGGCGCCCCGGCCTCGCGGCGCGGCCCCGCAGCATGCAGCAGCAGCACCGGCGGCGGCGGCGGCGGCGGCGGCTGTGAGGTGAGGCCGGGCGGGGGCGGCCTCCCGGGGCGGCGGTGCTCGCGGGCCCGGCCCCCTCGCGGGTCCCGGCGCGGCGAGGGGCGCGGCGCCTTTGTTGCGGCGGAGGCCGGGCGCCGCCCGCGCCGCAGCGGCCTTTTTGTGTGCAGATGGTGGACGCGGGCGGCTGCCCGGCCGGGGAGGGCTGGAGGAGGATGGAGGCCGCGCCCGACGGCGCCGTGGACATCGTGCCCCTGGACCGCTACGACTCGGCCCGCGCCAAGATCGCGGCCAACCTGCAGTGGATCTGCGCCAAGGCCTACGGCATCGGTGGGTCGGGGCGGGGCCGGGGCGGGGGTCCCGGGGTCGGGGGCGGCGCTGGGGCTGGGGCCGGGGCCGCCTTTGTGCGCGGGGGGCCCTCCGGAGCCGGCCGGGCGCGGGCCGGGGCGCGCGATGGCGGGGGCGCGGGCGGGGGTCGCTCGGCAGGTGCGACAGGAGGCGGCGCGTCCGCGGCCGCCGCTCGGTGGCTGCGCGGGGGTGGGTGCGGGGCTGGACGTCCTGCCGGGGGTGGGTGCGGGGATAGACCCTGGACGCCCTGCGCTGGCGCGGCGCGCAGGAGCTCGCACGCGGCACTGCCCGGCGGGAAACGGGGGTGGACGTGGAGTGCGCTGCGCGAGCCCCTTCCCCGCGGTGGGCTCCGGCTGGGAAGAACTGGGTAACCTTGTTGCCGCATCCGCTGCGTTCGGTCGTAATGTGCTTAGCGGATTAGGATGCTCCTGGCTCCAGCTCTCGGAACTTCCCAGACGAGGGACCCCGTCGTGGCTTTGTAAGACCCGGTGCTTTGTTTTGGCTCCATGCTGGGCGCTGGCGCTGGGCAACCTACCTTTTCCGTGGACGCCGCTGTCCGGCGGCCTTTCCTCTGGTGCACACGTCCCCGCTGGAGGGGCGCAGCAGCGACGTGCGGAGCGGCCCTTGGGGATGGACTTGGCGGACCCCGCGTGAGCCCGTCCCGAGCTGGGTGGCCCCGGGACAGGATCGCACCAGTTGGAGCGGCCTGTGCGCGGGGGAGGCCCGGCCAGTCGTGAGGGTGAACGCCCTGCAGCCTGCGCGGGCCGGCTCCCTCGGCTTGGCTGGGCAGCGGGCAAGGAGCGCCTTTTCCTTCTTTCACGGCCTTGGGATCTGCGGTTTCGTTGAAGGCTGCCCTGAAGCGATGCGGTTTCTGGGGAGTTGGGTGCGCATGTGAATTTTGTGATTTTAGGGAAAGCATAGAATTGATAAAAACTGCAGGAGCTTGAGAGGGAGCCATGAGGAGGAACACGGGGTGTCTCGCAGCCGGGTAAGGAAGCGCCCCCAAGCGTGGTGGGCCTTTGTGGCTTTGCCTTCCCCCGGCCTGGGACCAGGCATGGGGCCATTGGCTGGCTTTTCTCTGCCGTGGCCTTCCGAGAGGGCTTTGCGAACTGAGACGTCTTCGGTTCTTCCCAGCTCCGGGCCGGCTTCCTGCTTTTCCACGACCGCGTAGTACTTCATCGGAGGCTCGGTCACCGCGCACAGGGCGCTGGCCGGGCTCCCGCGCCTGGCTCCAAGGCCCAGTGGGTCCTTGGGGCCGGCTCCTGGGGCATGTGTGCAGGGTCTCGCTCCTGTGTGTGTTTCGGAGACTTTATGTATGGAAATGACTGCATCCTGGTGGTGAATGCCGTGCGGACACATACTTTTCAGAAGCCCTCTCGTTGCTCGTTTCCAGTTTCTTTAGCAGAGCAGATGTGTGTTTGTCTCGCTGCGCTCAGCTCTGGCGACCCGCATGGGCCTCGTCCGCTCTCTGGAGATGAGTGTGTGTCTCTCATGGTCCAGTTTTATTCCCAGTACCAGATCTCTCTTTAATGCTTGTCGACTCATCCGGTAATTAATTCAGAGACTCATTAAAATAGGCCTTACCGTTCTGGGATCGTTAAAGGTGGGTATTCATAGAGCAGAACGTGAGTGGGAGCCGGAGGAGGAAAGATGCTGTCCGAGGACCTGAGACCGGATTCCGTGTTGCCCGTCCGGCGTTCGGTCGCTCTTCTGTTGCGGTGGCGTGGTGGGCAAACGCTGAGTCTGGGAGGTCTGGTTTCCGTTCAGTTTTGCCAAACAAAAAGGCCTTTCCAGTCTGTACATTGATTCAGAAGGGGAACAGACTTTTTTTTTTTTCCTAGTTGAGTGTCCCTTTAAATTTGCAAATTTGGGCGATCCTAAGTCATGTGACCCAGAAGCCTCACCTTGGCTCTGCTGGAGTGGTTTCTTGGAGGTCGCTGGTGTGGAGGTCACGGCCTGGGTGGGAGACTGGCGCTGCCCGCGGTCTGGTCTTTCAGGAGAGCAGAACTGTGGGGGGGGGGGGGGGTGGGGGGGGGGTTTTGTCGGGGGGGGGGGGGGGGGGGGGGGGGGGGGTTTTTTTGGCCGTTTTTCCCCCCCCCCCCCCCCCCCCCCCGCCCTGAAATTCTTCTCCTAATCCAGGGGCCTGTTCTTTGTTTCTTCTCTGGGACAGCTCCGTGTGTCTCTCCGATTTAGTTCCAGCTAATTAGACGCGTTCTTCGGGTCTGCAGCTTCCAGGGCACGTCAGTGTTGCGGGCGATGGTGAAAGCGGCTTCAGTGTTTCACCTGTACGGTTGTCATTAAGTAGCTGCGGGAACCTGAGTAGCTTCTCTGTGTGGGAATGGAAAGCACACAGACGCTCTAGGGCCAGGTGCTCCGAGGCTGCCGTCATGCTTTGTGTCTGCCTTGTGGGACTCTCTGTGTCCCCCGGGTCCCCGTGCGCCATCTGTAGCGCACGGGGAGGCTCAGGGGCGCGTCCCTCCGCCGGGCTCAGGGGCGCGTCCCTCCGCCGGGCGTGCTGGTGGCCTGCCGTGATTCAGAAAGGCACCTTCAGCTCGCTGCAGCCCAGAGCCGGGGCCACCTTGTGCTTGCTCTGCCCCTCCTTCTCGGGGTGACTGTTGTTCTGCGGAGAGTGGTTTAGTTATTTTCTTAGTGGTAATGTACTGGGTGTGCTGAAGGCGTTCATTTGAAAGTACCTGCAAGAAAGAGTGGAAGCCAGTGCCCGGCTGGCTTGGTCGGTAGGTCATGCAACATTTGGTCTCTGAGTCCTGAGTTCAAGACCACCTTGGGGCTAGAGCTTATTTACGAAAACCAAAAGAAATAAAAGTAGAGGGGCACCTGGGTGGCTCAGTGGTTAAGCCTCTGCCTTCGGCTCAGGTCATGATCTCAGGGTCCTGGGATCGAGTCCCGCATCGGGCTCTCTTCTCGGCGGGGAGCCTGCTTCCCCCTCTCTCTCTGCCTGCCTCTCCGCCTACTTGTGACCTCTGTCTGCCAAATAAATAAAATCCTTTAAAAAAAAAAATAAACGTAGAAGCTGCTTAACCTGGGAAATTTTGTGATGTCTTTTTTGGTAAAACTTGTAACAAGTTTGTAAAAAAGGAGTGGCCTGAAGTGCCATTTGTGTACAGGGGACAGTGCCGTAAAGGGTTACTGCGTTCCTGGCTTTGATTTTAGCTCATGACCTTCGAAGCTTAAAGGGTTCTAGGTCTTGGTTTTAGGGGGTAATGGGAGGGTATAATTGTTCTATTCCAAGGACAGTGTTGAAACAGCAAGCAGGGAAAGTACTGGAAGGCACTCAGCTGTTTTCAGACTTGTTGCTATCTGGCCGAGTGCTGGTGATTTTCCTGTCAAGGAGCCCCAGGAGCCAGGCTGACACTGGTCACACCTCAACACTCCCTGGCCAGGGGCTGAGCTGCCCGAGCCGGGCAGGCCCGGAGGGGCCACCAGGGTAGCTCACGGAGGTGGAGAGAGCCCATCCTTGGCAAGGAATTGACACTCGTCCTCTCGCTTGCGCTGGAGTGATCAGACAACTGATTGGGAAAGCAAGTTGTGGGAAGGGAACTCCTCATGGTGGGCCGGGTCTCTGCGGCGGAGCTGGGGGACCTGCTGCTGTGTCACATTCTATAGACCGCAGGGATGGCCTGGACCCTGTCTGTTCAGCGGGTGTCAGGAGCAGCCTCTCTTCGGCGTCAACTCTGGGGCTCACCGCCTTGCTCTGTCACAGGGACCTTTGGTGAAAATGAACTGTGTGCTCGGAACCCCTCTTCAGGCCCCAGAACTGGAAGTAGAGGCGGCGGCTGCCGTAGTCCCTAGGCCGGTAGGAGAACAGGCCCGTGTTGAGTCTTAGGCGGGAGGTCCTCATTTGCAAGCAGATGGTCGTTTTTTTTTTAACCTGGTGATTCACTCAGATTCCTGGTTTATGAGTTCACATTTTTTTTTTTTTAATTAAAAAAATTTTTCTTTGAAGACCTCATTTATTTATTTGACAAAGAGGGAGAGACACAGTGAGCACAAGCAGGGGGAACTGCAGAGGGAGAGGGAGAAGCAGACCCCCCCGCTGAGCAGGGAGCCTGACATGGGGCTCGATCCCAGGACCCTGGGGTCATGACCCGAGCCGAAGGCAGCCGCTTCACGACTGAGCCCTGCAGGTGCCCCTGGATCGTACTTTTTAATAGTCGATTGTTCTTGGCAAGAGCTTTGGGGACTTTGGAGGTGGAGGGGACAGGCACCCTGGATGTACCCTCTAGGTTTCCTAGATAGTGAAGGGGTCGCTGCTTGGCCTGTGGCACGACCTTCCCTCTGCTTGGGAGCGCTGAGGACTGCCTGGTGTCCGTGAGGCCCGGGCTCCCGGTTGTCCTGGTGGATGCTCTGTTTGCCGCGCTCAGCTGCTTGTCCAGTGGGTGCCAGAGCTGGAACCCTTCTCGAAGCAGCTGGAGTGCCGAGAGAGACGATCTGTGTTCTGTCCCCATGGCCGTGACCTGCATGAGTTTGTGTTTCTAAAGCTCTCCCAGTTTGCACGCATCCTCTTTCCTGTCCTGTTGCCACCAGCTGAAGCTAACTGGGGTGCGGATGTCCACCTCGAAGTTCAGACTGTCCCGATCCTTTACATGGGAGCGACCCTCAGAGCGGCCGGCCGCTCCTAGGCCGCAGTGATCAGCTCGAGCCCGCGGCCCTCCGGGAACCCCGCCTGCGCGACCTTTACCCCCGACTAGCTCACGCGCTTCCCTTGCTGTTACTTGGTTCCGTGGCCGTGGTACCGTAGGTGGACAGTGTTCTTTTTTACTTCCTAGTCGGACGGTTGAGCCACTCCGATTGCTTTCATCTTTCGTCTGATCGGAGTGTGGCCGGGATGGGGCCAGCGATCACCGCGTAGCTGCCCCGGGCGTCACCGTGGCGTGCGCTCCGTAGCCCAGGGCGTCAGCACGGGCCGAGGTGCGCGCAGCGGCCTGAAGCCCACGACAGCTGTGTAGGGAGTGAAGGGAGGCGAGCGCAGCGCGGCCTCGGTGCCTCAGCTGTCTGGAGGCAGACTGGGGAGCCGCCGGGTGGGGGAGTGGGCCCCGTGGAGCAGTGGGCGGGCTTCGTGGGTCAGAGGCTCAGAAGGATGGGTCCGGTGTGGGAAGCCCCTCCAGGAGAGAGGGGGGCGTCTGGCTGGTTGTGTGCAGGGGAAGAAGTGCTCGATGCGGAGCTGAGTAACCTCGTGACAGGGCTCGTGGACTGCAACAGTAGGGATTCGTTTAGGAAACCAGTGTGGACCAGATGGTCTGTGGTGTTCCACGCTGGGTAGGGGTTTCTTTCGTGATGTGTGCCTGGGAAGGTTTGTGTGGGGGGCGCTGATGAGAGACGGAGCCTGGCAGGATTCTTCTAGCAGGTTGGAGTGGGCAGAGGCTGTAGTCCAGTGGGATATCTGGGATCAGTTCTCAGGGTGTTTCGGCTGCCGTGATGACATTACATAGCCTGGATGACATCTGTCTCCTCCAGTGCTGGAGGCTGTACGCCCTGGACCCTGGCGCCGGCAGCATCGGCGTGCGGCGAGCCTGCTTCCTGCCTTGGGGGTGGCTGCTCCATGCCGGGGCGGGATGGACGGGAGAGCTCTCTGGAGCCTCCTTACGAGGGCACTAACCCCCCGGTGAGGGTGGCACCTCCTCACGCCTTCAGCCCGGGGCTGGGTTTCACTCTGCGCGTTTTGGGGGTGCACACAGAGTTCCTAGCAGAGCTGGGGGTGTTTTGCTTGATGGGCCGAGGCCTTGCCTAGCCTGTCTGCAGCGGGGACGACAGAGCAGATAGCCCCCTGAGACGGGCTGGGTTGACGTCGGGGTGGGAGGTGGGCCTGCACAGGGCCGCCCCCTGGGTGGGAATAGTCAGTCCTTATTCCGCACAGTTCTTCTGCTTTCATGTCTTTCCGACCCCTCCATCTGGCCTAGCCCTTGCTGTGTGCCTAACCCGTTCACTTCTGGGCCCCTCGGTGACTGTCCTCTACTCGCTTCAGATTCACTCACACAAAATTAGATTGCTGTCAGTTCAGCGAGTGTGTGCTGTGGACTCGGGGGTCCTTGACAGGCCTCTCAGGGCTCGGGTAGTGCCCGACTTGGCCATACACTCGGATACCTGGGATGCACCCGTGGAGACAGGCACCTGGGGAAGGAACAGGTGCTGTGGCAGAGCAGGTGAGGGGAGCGTGAGGGAATCTAGAATGTTCCATTCAAGTTAAGTGAGGCTTGAGTTTGTGGCTTAGGTGGGGAAGAACCAGGTGGAGGCAAGGGCACAGGTGGTCAGAACCTGGGATGAAGAGGAGGAGATGGGGTAGGGCCCCTTCCCGCCCAGGGGTCACCAGCCGTGCAGCTGGGACTGGCGTGGGCTCTGGGTGCGCGGTGGGAAGGCGAGTGTGCGTTGGGAGAGATGCCTGGGGCCCGGCCTTGAATGGGGCGGCCTTGAATGGCTGGTGGGCAAAGTGGGGTTTTGTTGTGTCAAATGGGGAGCTGTTGAAGGTTCCTGAGGCGAGAAGAGATGTTGGAAACCTGTGCCTTTCAGAGAAGTCTCTGTAGGGTAAGGTAATGCCCCTCATTTGGCACCGGAAAGAATTTTCCTTCGGACCCCTGGGATCGACTCTGTTGAGAGACACTTTGCACACATACGTACAACAAAACGCACACGTTCCAAGAGTGTAGTTTGAGGAGCCCGAGCACGGTCAAGGTGAGCTCTTTGCACTGACCGTCTGCAGGGGTCCGCATGTGCCCCTCCAGCGGGTCCCAGCCCAGAGCCTCTCCAAGGTGCTCCAGGGGCTGTGGGCGAGCTCGGATTTTCTAGGGCCGTGTGTACCTCTCAGGACAGCGCAGCTATGCTGTGTGGCTTCCTGCATGTGGCCTGGTAATTTGGAGACTCAGCTATCCGTGTGCACAGACCTTTTTGCTGTGTGGGGCGAGCCGCGGCCCCTGTGGTTTGGCTGCTCCCGCGGGCGTGGCCACTGGGACTTCTGTCTGCCACGGATATTGCCGCCGTGGGCGCTCGCGGACACAGCTGGGTGTGGGCATCCGTTTCTGTCGTCCTGGGGGACACCTGGCCCTGGAGTTGCTGGGTCACGTGGTGTTTTTCACTGCCCGCCGCTTCCCCTTCCTGTTTGTACCAGCGAAGTGTGAGAGCCCCAGCCGATGCCAGTCCTTGCCGGCACACGGCACTGTCGGTCTTTGTAACTTTAGCCGTTCGGGCGCACGGGTCGTGCTGGCTCCCGGTGGTTCGGGTGTGTGTTGCCCTCATGACTCAGGGTGGTCAGCATTTTTTTACTGGCTTGTTGGCCATTTGAATCTTTGTTTTTGTTGGTGGTGGTTGTTTTCAGGTCTTTGGACAGTGTTTTAAGAAATTAAACTTTTATTTTGAAATGATGGTATGTTAATATGGCATTTGTAAGAAATTACACAGTGAGGTCTTGGGCCCCCTTTCCTCAGTCTCCCCTGTGGTAACTTCTTGCAGAACGGTAACTGGGAACGACAGCCAGGTTACTGACGTTGCAGGATGCAGACACAGAACATTCCGTTCCCACAGACCGCACCTGCCGCCCGTCCTTTGCTTGCTTTGTCTCGGCTCCCGGGCTGGTACTTAGATTACTAAGCCTTTTTCCTTTTCTGGTCTCAGTGCTCGGTGCTATAAATTTCCCACTTGGTACTGCCTTTGCTGCATCCCACACACGTCTGATATGTTGTGTTTTCATTTTCATTCGGTTCTTTGAGCTCTGTTTCCCTTGATGCTTCTCGTTGACCCAGGAGTTATTTTTAAGTGTGATTTCCACGTGTTGAGATTTTCCTGCTTTGTTTTTCTGTTGTGATTTCTAGTGTGACTCTGCCGTGGTGAGGTAATACTCTGTAGAACTTCTAGTCTTTTAAACTTTTTGGAGTTTGTTTTGCTGCCCAGGATAAGGTCTTTGTGGTGAACGTTCCTTGGGTGCTGGAGGAGATGTGTTTTCTACTTGGGGTGCAGCGGTCTGCACGTGCCCGCTGGGTTCCTCGGCTTGGTGGGATCGTGCGATCTCTGCCCTCGTTGATTTCCGTGTAGCACTTCGGGCGGTTGCTGGCGGGGGTGTCGAAGCCCCGAACCCTGCTTGCACCCTTGTCTGTTTCTCTTCTCTTCCCTCAGGTTCCGAGGCTCTGTAATTGGGTGCGTTCCCAGTTAGGATTTTACTGTCTTCCTGATGGGTTGCCCGTCTTGTCGTTAGGTGATACAT
This sequence comes from Eira barbara, assembly GCA_020311275.1. NCBI lineage: Eukaryota > Metazoa > Chordata > Mammalia > Carnivora > Mustelidae > Eira > Eira barbara. The sequence continues at coordinate 1,670,149 of JAHRIG010000040.1, forward strand.
CTCTTCGTCTTCGGTTTCTTCTGCTGTGTCCGGTACTGCTGGAGCGAGGCCTGCACTCGTGTGTTTGTCTGGGAACGGTGCTTTCCTGGTATAGCCTCTCTGGTCCCTTCATTTCCAGCTTCCTGCGTCCTGGACTTTGAGGTGAATCTCTCGTCCACAGCACACGGCGGTATTGGTCCGCTCTGCCAGTCTTTGTCTTTTATGTGTGGTCCTTGGGCTGTTTGCGTTTAGCGGAGTTGCCAGTAGTTAAGGCTCCAGTCTGACATTTTATTGTGTTTTATGCTTCTTGTTTCCTGTTTTCATTTTCTGCCTTCCCGTGGATCGCTTGACGACTTCTTAGGACTCCGTCTTGGTCCGCGTAGGTCGTTTTCGGGAGCGCGTCTCCAGTTCTCCCAGTAGCTCTGGGTGTCACAGTGTGTGGGACTCACCCTGGCTGACCGGCGCCGGTCGCCGTTTCGAGTGAGCTGTCAGGAACCTTTTTCCACCTTGGTCCCTTTGCTCTCCCCACCTTTAAATACCATTGTTGTGAGCATCAGAGGGTGTTGGGGTCTTCGTTTGTCACCGCAGGTCGTTCATAAGACACGTGAGGAGGATCGTCTGTTGCATTTAACCACATTATCTGTTACTCTTCCTCCCTGAAGCTCCAGGATTCCCTCTTCTTTCATATTTAGACACTCGTTTAAGGTTTGCTGGACATTTTTTTTTAATATTTAAGAAAATTAAAAAAAATCTGTTTGAGAAAGAGAGTGAGAGAGAGTTTGAGGAGAGTGAGAGGCAGAGGGAGAAGCAGGCTCCCCTCTGAGCAGGGGTCCTGATGCGGGACTGGATCCCAGGACCCTGGGGTCATGACCCAAGCTGAAGGCAGAGGCTTTGTTGAGTGAGTCAGCCAGGCAACCCGGAAATTACTGTGTTTTTTTTTTTGTTTTTTGTTTCTTGTTTTTTTTTTTTAAAGTTTTCCCGTGTCTGGGGGTGCCTGGCTGGTGCAGTCAGTTGGGCTTCCAGCTCTTGGTTTCAGCTCAGGTCATGAGCTCAGGGTTGTGGGATCGAGCCCCACTTCAGGCTCTGTGCTCAGGGTGGAGTCTGCTTGAGTTTCTCTCTCTTTCCCTCTGCCCCTTCCCTGGGCAGAGTAAGTAAGTAGATAAATAAAGTTCGTTTCCCAGTTAGAATGTCTTTATTTCTCCTTCATCCCTTCACCAGATGAGGAATCTGGTTGATGGCTCTTTACCACAAGCGTGTGAAAAAGGTGTGCCGCTTCCGTCCAGCCCACGTGGCTCCGGGAGAGACCTGCTGTCTGTCGAGCTCGGGGCCCCTGTTTGGAGCGCAGGGTTTCTCTTCAGCTGCTTCCAAGTATTTTCTTTATCTTTAATTTTCAAAAAGTTAGTGATGATGTGTCTCTGTGGATTTCTTTGGGTTTGTGTTATTTGGGGTTCACTCGGTTTCTTGGAACCTGTGGATTTATAGCTTCTGCCATATTTGGGAGGTTTTCAGCCGTTATTTTCTCCTCATACTCTTCCAGCCCTGCTCGCTGTCCCCTCTGTTCGGGGACTCCAGGGACCTGGATGTTGGCTCTCATGCTCCTCTCCTGTAGGCCCCGAGGCTCATTTGTCTTCCGCGTGCTGTCTGTCTGTCCAGCTGGGGGACTGTATCTCTCTGTCCACAGGCTCAGTGCCGCCGCCCTCCGTCGTGTCTGCTGTTGAGCCCAGCCAGCCAGTGCAGTTGTTGCTCTAGTTTTCAGTTTTGTATTCGGTATCACTTCTTTTTCTTTGCTGAAATTCTCTATTTTTCTTGTTTCGGGAGGATTCGTCGTTGCTTGTGGAATCACTTTTATGATAGTTGCTTTAAAAGTCCTTGTCGGAGAACTCCGACATTCTGCTCGCTTTGGTGTTGGTGTCAGTTGGTGGTCTTTCCTCATGAGTCATGAGTTTCCCGGTTCTGGGTGTGATGAGGGATTTTCGATCATTTTTGTGTTGGGAGCCTCTGGGTCCCATCTACAGTTCCTGCAGCGTCATCGCTAGTCAAGCGCAGCACGCCGGCCTGGGCCTACCTGTGTGTGGCGCGTCGCCAAGGACAGTCTAACGTTCAGGGCCCGAGTGCTTTCGGGATGGCTGCCTGGTAATCTGTGGCCGGGGGTGCTCCCGTTGTGCCTGCCGGTGCTGCTTTTAGGAGGCGGAAGAGCTTCCTGGTGCTGGAGGGCCTGGCGTCTCTGGAGGACAGAGAGCATGTCCCGGGCCGGGTGCTGGCCGTGGTGGGTCCCCTCTGCAGACTGCCAGACTGGGGGCTGTGTGGAGGGAGGTGTTCCAGGCGGCTTATTAGTGGGGCTTCTTGTCTGCCCCCCACTGGTTCTGCCGGGCCGGCCTGCTGTGTGGGGCTCCCGGTCGGTGTGGGGCAGGAATGAGCCCACTCGTCTTGCCTTTTGTTGCGAGGCGGAGGGTCAAGAAAGCCCGGTCTGGACACTCCTGTCGGGTGGGAGGTCATGAGCTGCCCCGTGGCTGTGCCGCTCCTCCAGTCCGGGGGTCCCAGAACGGTCTGCCCTCCTCAGGTGGCTTTCACATTCTCCGTTTGGTTGTCTTTTGACTTTCTTCCAAGGTTTGTGGTTGGACTTAGAGGAGAGGAGCAGGGAGGGACGAGTCCGCGTGCCCTTGTCCTTGAGCACTTCGCCACAGGGCCCTCAGGGCTGCTCTGAGTTGGTGTTGTGTTCTCCGGTTCTGCCGCACCGCCAGCAGGCTCTTCCGTGCGTGCGCCCCCGCCTGTACCTGGATTTCGTGAACTTTGCGAGTACGGAAGATTCTTGTGTGTTTGCTGGAGGACAGTTTCTGCCCCGTGTTCTCTCTCCTTCCTCTTCCCGTGACACTTGCAGACTCCGTCCTTTACCTTCTCTGCTGCGCGTTCTCCTCCGTGGCTGGTCTGCGGCTCACCAGTCCAGTCTGTGAAATGAAGCTTAGTTACTGTACGTTTTTGTTCTGGAACTTCTGCTTCGTCATTTTTCTTATCTGTCAAGTTCTTTTTTCTTTTTTTGTAATTTCCAGATTGTGTTTCTGTCAAAATGCTTCCCCGTTTTTTTTTTCAATATTTTGTTGTATTTTTTATACTTTTATATTTTTATTTTATTTTTAGAGATTTTGAAGATTTTATTTATCTGAGAGAGAGCACGCACACACGAGAGAGCACAAGCAGGGGGAGCAGCAGAGGGAGAGGGAGAAGCCGACCCCCTGCTGAGCAGGGAGCCCGATGCGGGGCTCGATCCCAGGACCCCGGGATCATGACCTGAGCCGAAGGCAGCCGCTTAGCCAGTTGAGCCCCCCAGGCGCCCCTTCGTCTTGTCTTTTCTCCTTCCGTTGTTTTAAGGGTGGTCAGCGGAGGCCTCCAGCTTATCGCCCCAGCCGTCGTCTCAGGAATCTGTTGCTTCGTCTTTGTTTCGTTGCCGTTTAATTAGGGCGCGTCTGGGCACTGTTTTCTTCCAGTCGGTTCTATTTGGTTTTGCTGGGCTTCCTAAGCCTGCAGACCGGTGTCTTCCAGTAACTACGGGGAGAGTTTGGCCATGACTTACTCAGAGGCTCCTGGGCACCAGTCTCTTTCCTGCAGGAGCACAGGCGTCAGACGTCCGATGTCGCCCCACTGCTCCCCGAGGCTCTTCCTTCTCTTCTGTCTGTCCCTTCAGCTTGATGATGTCACACACACGTCTCCGCTTCACTGACCCACTTCCCCGTCCTCTTCATTCTCCTTCCTGCTCAGGGAACATTTTGTCGATACACCATATTGTTCTGTCCTCAAATTTTGGTTCTTTTTTTTTTTCCCCAGTTTTATTTCTCTGCTGAGAACTTTTATCGTCTCATTTATTTTCAGAGTCCTTGATCTCGTAGAGCCTGGTGTAGTCTGTGCTTTAAAGTCTGGTCATTCTGACATCGGGGTCATCTCAGGGTTGGCATCTGTTGCTTGAGTCACCCCCCCTCCCCCGAGAATTGGTCACATTTTCCTGTTTTTTATTTTATTTTATTTTTTTAAAGATTTTTATTTATTTGACAGACAGATCACAAGTAGGCAGAGCAGCAGGCAGAGAGAGAGAGGAGGAAGCAGCCTCCCCGCTGAGCAGAGAGCCCGATGCGGGGCTCGATCCCAGGACCCTGAGACCATGACTTGAGCCGAAGGCAGAGGCTTTAACCCACTGAGCCACCCAGGTGCCCTATTTTATTTTATTTTTTTAATTTATTTGTCAGAGAGAGTGAGCACAGGCAGACAGAGAGGCAGGCAGAGACAGAGAGAGAAGCAGGCTTCCCGCCGAGCAAGGAGCCTGATGCGGGACTCGATCCCAGAACGCTGGGATCATGACCTGAGCCGAAGGCAGCCGCTTAAGCCAGCTGAGCCCCCCAGGTGCCCCTATTTTATTTTTTAAAAAAAGATTTATGCATTTTAGAGAGAGAGCGAGAGCACGAGTGAGAGTGCGTGAGGGGGAGGGGTTAAGGAGAAGGAGAGGGAACCCCAAGCGGACTTTGCGCTGAGCGTGGAGCCGGTGGGTTTGATTCCACGACCCTGAGGTCATGACCGGAGCCGGAACTGAGTCAGACGCTCAACCGACTGAGCTACCCAGGCGCCCCTTTCCTCGTTTTTACGTGTTGACAAATTCTGGATTGTGCCTTGGACATTTTGGCTGGTGCACTGTGGGGCGTGTTCTAGGTCCTGCTGAAGTCTTCCGACACGGCTGATGTGTTCTGGTGCTTTGTTGTAGTGGGTGGTAGTAATCACCTTTAGGTTCAGGCCATGGGTCTGTTGTGCCGTTTGTGTGCAGTGAGTTCAAGGTCATTTTGGTTCTTTGGGCCTCTCCCACATGCACGTAGCTCAGGGTTATGTGGGTTCATCCATGGAATTAGGGATCCCCTTCCTGGCTCTCTCCTTTCTTGGATTCTCCCTACACCTTCTGGCTCCAAGAAGCCCCTCTCCTCTGGCTAGAAGGACGGGGCTTCAGGTGGAGTCCCAGCTGCCCGTGATGTCACTGTGCAGCCCCAGCGTGCCCGGGGCGGGGCGGCCAGCGAAGAGAGGTGGGAAAGTGACAGCTGCCCTCGCGTCCTCAGACCACGGAGGCCCCTCCCCTCTCGTGTTCTGACTCCTTGCACTGTCCCCGCTGTCCTGTAACCAGGGCAGGCTGGAAGGGAAGAGGGGAAATCAAGCCCGTGTCCCACTTGCCCGCATGCAGGGCCCTTTCCTTGGTCATCTGGAAGGAAGGACCCGGCTGTGTGCCCCCCGTGCGGTGCTGCATCGGGCTGCCCTCGGCTCAGAGGCGGGAGAGGAGCTGGGTACAGAGCTGGGGACCCCGTAAGTATTGCTCCTTTGGGCTTGGCTTCTGCTCTCACGGTTGCCTGCTGTTGTTGGCATCGAGGACCCTCCCATGGCTGCTTTCGGTTTCCTGCAGAGTTCATGGTGGTCAGTGGGGAGAGGCTGTCCTGACCTCCTTCAGCCTGGCGGTCCGGCAGCCCAGGAGCCGGCTTCTCCCGCTTGTTGTCTCTGCTGGCTTTGTGCAGGATGTCTTGTCGTTTTGCTCCTCTGCTTCTTGTCATTTGTGCTGAGTGGATGAGGTGTCTGGGGGATGGCAGGGACCCTCGGAGGTCTGAGATGGAGCCTTCCTCTGGGAGGAGCGTGCGTTTGTAGACCCTGGCCCCAGTCGCCGGTCTCCTCCCTCCCGTGTGCGGCTCCGGCTGCTCTCAGGGGCTGCTGAGCCTCCGGTTCAAGCCTGTTCTTGGGGTGCAGCCTTTGAGGTTTTCAGCCAAGAGTGTCTGCAAGGTTACCCGGGTTCCCTGCTCTTTGTCCTGTCCTGCAAATCCAAATTTTGCCCTTAAAACTTGAAAGGTGCTAGAAACGTGGCTTACTCTCTTTATCTTTCTCTTTTTCTTTCTTTTTTAAGATTTTATTTATCTGAGAGAGCCGAGCCAGTAGCACAGGCACAAGTCAAAGGGAGGGGCAGAGGGAGAGAAGCAGGCTTCCCACGGAGCATGGAGTCCAACACAGGGCTCCATCCCACAACCCTGAGATCATGACCTGAGCCGACAGTAGACCCTTCACAGACTGAGCCCCTAGGCTCCCCAGCTGCAGGGTCCTCCTGGGACACAGAGTGGACCGGATAGCATGCTGCAGCAGCGTGGGCTCTCTGGAATGTGTCCAGTGACCTTGTCCTCGTCAGCTAGCCGGACCCTCGAAGGTGTCAGTTCTGTGTGTACCGTCTGGGGTGTGCGGCCTCCCGGTACTGGACAGCTCCTCTCCGTGCGGGTGTGTAAGGATCCCGACTTTGCGTCTGGTCGTGAGTCTTCCCTTGCCTCCTTCACGCCGGTCCTGCTGGCGGGCGCCCGCGGCGGAACCCCTGGGGAGGTAGCTACGGGTGCTGTCACTTCCCTGGGGAGAGGGACTGGCATTTCCTGGGGAGTCTCTGAGGTGTGAGCTAGGGGGTCTTGTCAGGACACTGGCACTGGGGTTTGTGCTCAACCCTTCCCTCCCCTAGGCACTGTCCTCAATCAGAGAGCTGTTCCCCAGCCTCGGAGTGGAGGGGAGAGGGAGGACGGGGCGGGGCCTGCCGAAGGCTGACAGGTCTGCTTCCCTCGGTGTGATGATCGGTGTGATGATCGCGTGCTGGGCCAGGGCCGCAGTGTCTCCCCCTCCCGGGGGGGGCGCTGTGTGGTCTGCAGCCCCCCTTCTCTTCAGCAGCGCCCGGCCCTCCTCCGCTCTGGTCTTGGGTTTCCCTCCACCCTGGGACTTCTTTTTAATGGAGTTTCTCGGAGTTTTGTGTTAGTGTTTTCATTCATTTAAGAAACGTTTGCTCTTCTTTCTTGCAGCGCGCTTGTAAACACCAGTCGGTCCCCATCGGAGGACTCTGACATTTGGGCCCTCACGGGGTCGGGGGTCTCTTGACTGTAGGTTTCCTCTGTTTTCTTTGCGGAGTAAATCCAGATCATGTTTTGGATGTTCTGACTCTGACATGTGAGACTCTGGATCCTGTTAAGATCTAGAAAGTTTTCTTTAAACTGGCGGCCCGGTTAGGCCAAGACCGAGTCTGCCTGCCTTGTGCGCGGCTCAGCTCTGTGTTGGTTTGGTCCTGAAAGGCCTGGGCCACTCTGGCCGGTCCACAGGACACCACAGCGAAACCCGGGTCCCAGTGTAGTTCTCAAGTCATTGCTGTGCCGATCCCATTGGGGTCACACCGGGGCCACTCGGGTTGTGTGGGACAGGACACACAGATTTTGGGATTCCCTATGCAGCATCCGCTCCTGCTTTCTGAGGCGGGGCGTTCCCAGGGTCTCTCCTCCTGGTCTGGCTGGAAGACGAATCTGTGCTTCCTGCAACTGAGGCGGCCCCAGCAGAGCGGCGGGGAAGAGCGCGCGCAGGGCGCCTGCTCGCACGAGTGTTGGCTGCGGCGTTGCCGCTGCGCTCGGCGGCTGTAGGGCAGGAGGGTCCGCGGGTTCCGCCCGGCACAGCTGCTCGGCTTTCCTGCGTTCCTGGCGTAGGCTTGGGGTGAGGGCAGATTCGAAGGCCTCTGGCCGATTTTACTGCCCTTACGATGATCTGTGGGGCTTGTCCCCATGCGTCCCCGATGAGAAGCGGCATAGGGGTCCTTGATGGGGACCATCACAGCCGCCTCTGGAACCTCAGCAGGGGCCACTCTCAGTGGCACAAGTGCTGACGTCTCGGCCGCCGCCCGTGGTGGGAGATGGGCTGTGGCAGGGCACGGCGGGGCGGCCGGAAGCCCCGGGCTGAGGCGCTGTCCTGCGGGTCGTGGGCGGCTGGTGGTCTTTGCTGTCCTCAGACCCCGCGGGAGCCCGTCGGGCTCTTGGGCTTCAGTGGGGGCCGTAGCGGGGTGTCGGCGGGGCTCCCTCGCCTAGCTGTGGGTGCAGGGGCGTGGCGGCAGTCTGCAGGGCGGAACGTGGCGGGGTGGACGGCGACGGGTGGGTGCTTCCTTGACGTGCCTCTTTAACCTCTTAACGTTCTCGACGGTCGTGTGGGGGAGAGCGGCAGCGAACACTCGCGTGAGGCCTGAGACCCACGGACTCCAGCTCTGCCCTCAGCACCATGACTCAGGTCTCTGCCTTGGGCAGGGGGACAGGCCCTCTTAGCACCTGAGGATCTGGGAGGCCCAGGGTAGGAGGCGCTGCCCTCTGTCGCCTGCGCACCTGCTGCCCGTGTCCACCTCCTGCACTTCCTCCGCGCAGCGGGCTGGCCCGAGCCCTCCCGTCGCCCACACTGCCTTTGGTCACATGCGCCTGCGGGTCCTCGCCCTGTGTCGCTGGCCATCCACAGCGTGCCTGCTGCCGCTGCAGGCCTGTGTCACCGGGACGCCTGTCCCGCAGACCGCGCTCTTGTGGCCCCATGTTCTGCTCGGTTGCTGGGCATCGCCCTCCCGCTCGGGAGCCTCCTGCCTTCCAGCTGTCTGCCGGGAGCACCTTCAGCTGGTGGCCTCTGCCCTCACTCTCACCCGTTGCTTTCCCCTTCCTGCCCTCTGTCTGTCCTTCTGCCCATCCTTCTTTCCTTCCTTCTGTCCATCCCTCTCAGCCAGAGACGGGGCCGCCGCCAGCACTAGCAGTGGCTCTGTCTGCTGTCGCCCTCGGGCCTCGGTCTGCTGGCTGTCCTCCCGAGGTCGCGGTCGGTCGGAGCTGCTCCCGCTGCCTCCTGCAGGCCCCCTGCCGCCCTCAGAGCCGTGGGAGGCACTGGCCCTCCGCAGCCCCTTCGTCTGTCCCCCTTCCTCACCCGGCTCCTCCCAGGGCCAGCGCTGCCTCCCACTTGTAAATCCATGGGCACCTTCTGGTCTCTTGGGTCTTGTGTCGCGGATCAGTGCCGCTTGGCTGTGTTCTCTCTCTGACCCCCACCTTCTGGGGCACCCCCTGCCCTGACCTCTTCTCCGTGTCAGGGCTTGGCAGCCATCCGCGGGCGGCGCGCCCTCTGCACGCTCTCCGCGTGGCCGCCCTGACGACTTCTGGGGCGTGGGTCCCAGCCAGCTCCTTTCTCCCGCGCTTGGGTCTCTGGGTTTTTCCGCCTCTGCTGAGACCTCTGCGAGAGCCCCCTGGACGCCACAGAGCTGTCGTGCCTGGCGGGGAGCGTCCTTCTCGCCTGGCCGTCCCCCGTGCTTCTGGTTTTCGAGTTAGCAGAAGCCCCGTCCTGCATCTCGTCGGCCAAGTGGGAAACTTGGTCTTCCTTGGTCGCACTGCAGACCTGGTGCCCCTCCCGCTGCTGCCTGTTCACAGCCAGCCCCCGTCGTCACTCAGGCCGCTGACTGCAGTGGGGCTCTGGCAGCTAGTGACCCCTGTCCTCCGAATCCCCCGATCCCCCCGGGGCCAGTCGCCCTTGTTACTCTAGGCCCCCCGAGCACTTGTATCTGCCTCAGTCCCTGATGGCCCCACGGACACCCCGAGTCCCTCCCGTGCGGGCAGCGGGTAGGGGCCTAGTCGGTCACCTGGTGGCGAGTAATGAAGCGGCCTGTGTGGCCGGCTCCTCCTGCGGCCTCCAGCTGTGGTTTCCCAGAATCCTCTCGTCAGGGTCCTGGCCTCATGTGTCCCTCATGTGTCGTCGTCCCTGCCCCCCTTCCTGCCTCATCGGCTGCGGACGTCCTGCTCCCTGCTCTGCGGTGCCGGCCTGGGGTCTCATCTGTGCCCCACTGCGCCCTGTCCCTGTCTACGTGGTGCCCAGAGCCTTGTGTCCATGTCACTTGGTGACTTCTCAGTCCTCTGAAGAGGCTCTGCCCTGGAGCCTTGGGCGGTGGCTCTGCCTCGTTTGACCCCCTCGTTTCTGCACGTTTTTGGTTCACAGGAGGTGCTCAGTAAATAAGCCCTAAACAAACGGGTAATTGTGACCAGCTGATCTTGGGTTGTAGAGGAGAGGGAGAGTCAGTCACTGGGCATAGGTCCAAGACGTTTGCAAGTTGTCTTTTTTTAAAATGGTTGTTGACTTCAATAAAACTGATGCGAAGTTTCAGAAATGTGCCCAAGCAGTCCTGGCAGGTGCTGAGCCCCCGAAGCAGCTGGTTAGCTGACTCTGCTGGGAGGGGTGTGGAGCGGCCCTGGGGGGGCGGGTACGGGGACCCGCGGGGACTCGGGGCAGCAGGGGGCCTGTGTCGCGGTCCAGAGCGTGTCCCTGGAGCGGATGCATCATTTTCGCGTAACTGCCGGGGTCCTGATTCCGCAGGTTAGGTGAGTCGGTGATAGGACTCATGTTCACGTCCATACGTGATTAAAAAGCGGTTTATGTGAATCAATTTATAGCAATTATTATTATTTTATTTATTTATTTGACAGAGAGATCACAAGCAGGCAGAGAGAGAGAAAGAGGGAAGCAGACTCCTCACGGAGCGGGGAGCCTGTGTGGGGCTCGATCCCAGGACCCTGAGATCGTGACCTGAGCCAAAGGCAGAGGCTTAACCCACTGAGCCCCCCAGGCGCCCCTGTAGTGATTATTTTTGAAGCTTCCACTAAGTGGGCCTCCTGTGTGGAAAAGAGAAGGCCGCTGCCGGGCCATGGTGGGCGCTGTCCCGCCCTGCCGGCTTCCGGGGTTCAGCCCGGGTGCCTTTCTGCTCCTATGTTCCAGGACCCCTGTCCTTCCTAGGGCCAGCCCCTCGCTGTGCCCGTGTCCCGTCCCCTCCATGGCAGTGGCTGTCAGTTTCTGGATCTGTTTCAAAGTGAAAGTCAGCCAGAGTTGCCAGAAGGTTGGCAGGAAGAGAACTGGACGACCCTGAAGCTTTAGGTTTGAGCAGCTGACCTTGAGACAGAGCCGCCCAGGAGGGCGGGAGGGGCCAGTCTCCAGGGGGCATAGGGGTGGAGGAGATCAGGGGAGGGGCCGGTGTCAGGTCACCTGCCTGATGAAGTGGGGAGTGCCCCTTCCAGTGTTTGGAGAAATGGGGAGCCGGCAGAGGGGATGGAGGTGAGGCGGGTGTGGAGAGAGGCAGAGGACTTGGCGGGGGGTGGTCCCAGTGCTGGCTGGTCCCACTGCCCCTGCCCAGGGCAGCCTTGTGTGTTTCCCCTGAAAATGTCCTTGGACCGTGGACTCCCTGGCTCAGTGTCCTCCCCTGACTTCTGTCCTGCTGGGGTCCAGGTCTGGTGTCCTCCACGTGTGTCCTCCCAGGCTGCTCTCTGCTCCCTGGGATGGCTCCTGTCCCTCCCTTATCACCCGGTCCCTGCCTTGGCCCCCCGCTCTCATGTCACCATCACCTACCGAGAAAGCAGAAATCTTCTCTCGCTGTGTTTTGCACTGGTTCTCGCTTCTTTTATTGTTGGTACGGTCTGTTGTGATTCAGAAGCCTGGGCCATTTCAAAATAGGATCGTCTCTGATAGGGTCCATTCATTCTGGAGCCGTTGGCTGGTTGGCTGGTTCGTCCCTGAGGCAAGGGTGTGTCCCTCTGGCCCTGGTCCTCCCTGCCCCCTGGGCTACCCTGATGCTCTCATCTGGCTCCAGGAGCTTGAAAACAAAAGGGCAGCGTACGTGGTAGCTACTGTTGTTGGAAGTAAGCGCTAAGGAGACGGGACACAAGGAGACGGGACACGGAGGAGGCCCAGAGCCACAGGGAAGTGACTCAGCGCTCTGAGAACAGTGCAGAGGACGGAGGGGGCGGGGCGGGGGGGGCAGGCGGAGGGTGCTTTGGGGGTCCCTGGCAAGGTTGCTTCTTCCTCAGGCGGTACCACTGAGAGTTGGACCGGAGCCTGGACCGTGCAGGGAGAGGGTGTGCTGCCGGCCCCGATTCTCAGCCCTGGGTGTCATGGGTTTCCTTCAGCAGCCTCCTCGGAGACTGGGCTTGTCTGAACCCTTCCACAGGTGGGGATGGTTCCAGAGCTCCACCGGCGTGTGTGTGCGAGGTCTCAGGCTGAACAGTTAAAGGTCTGCGGGCCTCTCTAGCGGAGACCAGCCTCTGTGTAGGCTGTTGCCCAATCCACTTGAGTACAGAGCGTCCCCACTCTTGGGGAACAGCCGTTGATATCGTGCAGGGCGAGTGTGAGGGACACCACAGGGCTGGCCATTCCAGCCATTTAGAAAGCGAGTGTCCCCAGCTGTGCACAGACACGTGGGTTCGTGGTGGGTGTATTCATGCGGGAGGTGGTGTAGACACCGACTCAGGCTGCGTTCCTGGTTGGTTTCTGCCGCTTGTGACCTTGAGCACGTGGTGTACTCGCTCTGTGCCTCCGTTTCTCATTTGTAATGCAGAGACAGAAGTCTCGATTTGATGGAATTGTGGTGATGCTTCATGGACACGGCTTGGGTGGCCCTGACGCTGTCTGGTCCAAAGTCGGGTGAAGGCCTGGCGCCGCTGTTCTGGCTTCGACACGGTGGCCAGAGGTCCGGCCTTCTGGTCTGTAAAGACCCTAGTGTTTGGCCTCGCTCTCCTCTCCAGCTGGATGTCAGAGGAAAGATAGGGTCGACTCCCTTCCCAGCACTGATGTCGGCTGTGCTGCCCGCTGTCCCACGGGGTGACCAGCTGCTGGGTGGTCCTGGGTGCCGCACGCGTCGCCCATGGTGGGACCAGGTGCCCTGCTGCCCAGCTTCACTGTGTCTCGGTTGCTTTTTGTGTCCATTACCCCCTTTGGGCTCCCACACCTACTTCTCGTTCCCCTGTGTCGGGAAGACTTGTTCCCTGAGGTTGTGGTGGGGAAGTTGCTCGGGATGTGCCCCACCTAGGCCCTCCCAGCTGGTGTAAGCAGCCCTTTTGCCTCTGCCAGGGGAGAAGGTGTGGGAGGGTGCAGTCCTGGGGTCTCTCTCTGTCATTAGTCACCCATCGGGATCAGTGGCAGCTCTGTCCTCTGTTAGTGTTTTGAACGGATGCGTCACGCTCACGCGGTCCTCTCTTCCCTTGGCTCAGATAACATCCCCGAGGACCTCAGGGACCCCTTTTACATTGACCAGTATGAGCAGGAGCACATCAAACCGCCCGTCATCAGGCTCCTGCTGTCCAGTGAGCTGTACTGCCGTGTTTGCAGCCTCATCCTCAAGGGGGACCAGGTGGCCGCCCTACAGGGACACCAGTCTGTCATCCAGGTCCTGTCCCGGAAAGGGATTTACGTGATGGAGAGTGACGACACCCCCGTGACGGACCCCGACCTCAGCCATGCGCCCATAAAGATGGTGAGTTTACTGCGCTTTTGTGGGAGCGGGGGCTGTCGCCACAGGAACTGCTTTTAGGGCTTCTAGGGCCACTGCCACCAGCACGGCGCCCCTGCCTATCCTGCTGCCGGCTGTCCCCCTGTGGCTCAGCTGTGCATGGCCCAAAACTTGAGGCACAGGGGGCATGAGCACGAGAGTCCCACAGGCTGGCCCAGGTTTGCGTGTGTGCGGCGAGGTCCTGAGCTGTGCGTGTCTCGTGGGGCCCAGACTGCAGAGAGTGGGGAGGGAGCCGCTTCCTCTCTGCGCTTGTCAGCGTCGGGAGAGCTCTGTGGACGCTGAGCGTGGCCTGAGGCCTGTTAATAAAAACATCTGAAGGCAGAGTTTTTGCAAGTGTTGTGCTCAACCGTCCCTGAGCCTGTCCTGTTGGGTTGTTTCACGCGTAGTGTGTGTGTGTCCCGGTGCAGAAGGAAATGTGCCTGTCTCTCCCCATCCCCATTTCCCTCTGGAGGCCGCACCGCTGGTGGGACTGCCCAGGCGCTCTGCGCCGGCGGTTTCCTGTGCTCCCACGTTGCTGCTTGGGCTGGTCACTGGCGTTTTGCATTCTGTGGCTTTTCACTCGTGGGCTTTGTGACGATGTGTTGTGCGAGTCAGGAGGCTGTTCCTCGGTTCTGGGAAGAAAGGGTGCAAAGGTCTGGTGTGCTGTGAGCCTTCAGGGCTCCTGACTGGCACCTGGGGGCCTGTTCGTGGTCCTGCGGCCTCGGACACACCTCTTCCCCTTGGACCTTTTGTCTCAGCCCCGAAACAGGGACGCCCCCCCCCTTGGGGCTCTCCAGGTTGCCATGGAGATGAGAAAGGCACGGGGCCCTCCACACCACAGAGTGCCGAGTTGGCCGGAGCCTGGGGCGGATAATGTGCAGATAACAACCTTGAAAGAACGGAACTAGGTTGGAGTCTGCGAGCTGAGTCCGTGTTGAACCTGACTGTTGCTTCTGCTTCCAGAGCGCCCACATGGCGATGGTGGACGCCCTCATGATGGCCTACACCGTGGAGATGATCAGCATTGAGAAGGTGGTGGCCAGCGTCAAGCGCTTCTCGACATTCAGCGCCTCAAAGGAGCTTCCGTACGACCTCGAGGACGCCATGGTGTTCTGGGTGAACAAGGTGGGTGCCGGGGGTCGCGGCCAGAGCGGGAGCGAGGGGCTGCGGTCGTCTCCCCAAGCAGCGTGAAGGGCTGGGGCGCCCCTTGGGCGGCAGGTGCTGTCTCCGCAGAGGACGGGAGGCACCCTCCTCGCGTGTCGCGCTGGGAACCAGCCCCTAGCGGGGCCCGTGGGGGCAGGAAGCGAGTGCGCTGTGTGAGCCGTGCGCCTGCGGCCGTGCGGACCGAGAGGGCTCCGTGCCTGGCCGTGGAAAGGAGGGGTGTGAGCGGGGCACGAGGAGCAGCACGCCTCTCGGCCTGTCGAGGTTCATCTCCCTGCCTCTGGGCGTTCAAGGAGGCCTCGATTTTACAAGGCGCTTTGGCGATTAAGAGAAAAGTGGTATTTTCCTGAGTGCCGTTTCCCCCTCTTGAGTTCAGGGGCTGCCAGTGTAATCTGCAGAGTATGGAAGTAGTTTTAGTGGCCTGTGTTACTGATAGGGTTACCTCACCAAAGCTTTTTGGTTAATAAGCGTCCTTATGTGCACGTGTGCACTGGGGGACGCTTGGGTCATAAAGCAGAGGGGACAGAAGACGGAGCTGTGCCCTGTCACGCCATTCGAGTGCGCCACGGGTTGTAAATGACTTCCTTATGCAGTCGTGCGCGCATTCTTTACAACATAAGGCTTTAATAAGAGGCGAGGTAAGGATCCGTGGCTGTGGAATGAGTCGAAGAACATGGTGAAGCCAGGCCCTGGTGTGGGGGTTGGCTCCTTTGAAAGGGCCTCCTTCGTTGTCCTGAGAAGCAAGGCCTTATGTCAAGTGCGTGGCGTGACTTCTCGCTAAGACGCCCATTGTGTACTTGGTTTCCCACCCAGGCGTAGGTGAGGGGGATCAGGTGGAGGACCAGATGACCTAGAGCTCTGCCCAGTGAGGCAGAGGGCTTCTCCAGGGTTCCCTGGAACCTCTGGGTCCTGGTGTGGACTTGGAAGCTGGCCACGGCCCAGCAGTTCGCCTCTTACTTGTTGCCGCATGTCTTACTTGCCGTTTCTGTAATCCCATGTGTGTCGGAAGCACCTACGAGAACTTGGCTAAAAAGTGATGTTTGGGGCTGCTGCGTGTTTCCATAGGAAGCTGAACCCTGAGTGATTCTTTCTTCTTTTTTGTTTTGAGAGTGAGAGGTAGGGAGGGACAGAGGAAGAGGGAGTGAGACACTCTCAAGCAGGCTTCACGCGCAGCGTGGCATCCGTTGCGGTGCTCGGTCTCACCGTCCTGAGATCATGAGCTAAGGTGAAACCCAGAGTCCGCCGCTTTGCCGGGCGAGCCCCGCCCGCGCTCGCCGGGGATGTTTCTGTAAATCCAGCGTGAGCTTCTGTGGTCAGGCGTTCGGGGGTGTGTGTTCTTACCGGTGACCTACAAAGCTACGTTCGTTTCAGGAGGTCAGCATAGCGATTTGACAGCTCTCTCCCAGCCGTGGTTGCCGCAGGCGGAGCCGCTGCCCGCCGCCACGCGGCCTCCGCAGGGTATCTTGACCTTGTGCCCTATGTTGCACCTTTCCTCACCGCCGAAGTTCCAGTTCTAGCCTTTTCCCCCTCTAACAACTTTCCTTGAGTTTTTCCCTTGGTAGACGAAATGACATGGTCATTATAGAAAATTTAGAAAACACGATGAGTAAACAAAACCAAATATATATTTGCTGTAACCTTACCAGCTGGAAATGCAGTGTTTTAATATAAATTGTCATCATTTTTGTTCACTTGGATGTAATATGTAGGCTTAAAGGCACAACTGGGTGCTTCCAGCTGCTGGGCCCCAAGCTGAGGCTTGCTGTTGGCGGCATGGGGAGGGGTGTCTGGGCCGGTCTGCCGCCCGCCTGCTGTTGTCTCCGGGTGCGGGCTACGTAGGCGGCCGTGCGCGTTTTTCTCCTGCACGCGACTGGTGGCCAGTGGTCGCCATGTAGCTGAGGTCCGTTTCTAAAGGCTTTAGACTGGCTTCTGCAGGTTCTGAGTGTAGCGGTCAGACTGGTTTTTCATACTGTTCATCCATGAAGGCGTCTTATTCCGTGACTTCCCATAGATTGGGGGTGACTGAAAAAGAACTTGCCATTTTTAAGGGCGAAACACAGTGTCATCTTTTACTTTTATGTTTTCATTCACTGGTCAAATCAAACTTTAAAAAATAGGGTATATGTTTGGCTATTTCCTTTTTTTTTTTTTTTTTGTAAATTGCTTGTTTGTTATCTTTGGTCATATTTCTTTGGGGGTGGGGTGTATTCCTTTTCTCCTACGTGATCACGTTTCGCATATTTTAGGGGTTGCCCTCCATGTTGCCGTATTTTTGTACACGGTTCTCCAGGTTCTTGGTGCCTCTGTTTGCCTGTGGGCCGTGGCTGCGATGCGGAAGGTGGTCTTCGTGTGGTCCGGCAGTGTCACTTTCATCCGTTCACAGCTGTTTTCTGGCACTAACCTCTGTTTTAAAGAAATGCCCTGCTTCTGGCGCATCCGCCTCTGGTGGCGTTGCCTCACTGCTTATTATTCGCTCATGGGACCTTCCCCTTAGGTCCCTGGCGGCCTCCTGTGGTCACGTGGCCTGCTGGGGTTGGATCAGCGGTCAGAGGTGACATAACTGTGACTAGGAACGACATTGTCACGGCTCGCGACACTTTACTTGAGCGCCACACTTCGGTTTTCCTGGAGTTAATACTTGCTTCTGGTTTTTTGTGACTTTTCTTTGTCCTTGCCCAGTAGTTACATTTTTATTCAGTGTTTTTCATGTTTTGCTAGTTCCTTAGCATTTCCATGTGAACACAAGCGTTTTACGTTGATCGGTTTTCCCTCCTGTGTGTTCTTCGACGCTGGCTGAGTGCTGAGCTCTGGCCAGGGCTGCCGCGCTCACGGCTTCCCGGAGGTTTCGCTCCAGCACGGACTTGCAGTGTCAGACGGGGCTGTGCTCACTCAGCTGCTTGCGAGGCTCCTCTGGGATGTGAGCTCCGACGCAGGGCAAGATGCACCCCACGCTCTCTGCCCTCAGGGTTTTCCCGGAACCGTGACGAGCCATGAGCTCCCCAAAGCCTTTCCCACGTGGACTCCAGTGGCTGTGGGTCCTCAGGTGCCTGGCGGGTTAGAAGGGGGCCCAGAAGCCTTCCCACCTTCATTTTGCGGTGGGTTTTCTCCCCACTGAAAACTGCTGCGTGTTGAACAAGGTTCAGGTTCTCGGGAGTTCACGTAGGAGCGCTCCCTCCAGCACCCGTCTTCAGTGCCTGAGGAGGTCTGGGTCTTCCTCGAAGCTGTGGTTGTAGACAGTGTGTTCCCCAGGTTCCTGCTGGGTTCAGTACGCTTGGGTACAGATTTTGGCTTTTCTCACTGCCGCGTTGGCCTGTTTTCACTTGGGAAGGTATTTCTGTGGGTTCACTTCCTTTCTATGTCTGGGGGCTGTCACCCCTTTCAGCCACTGTGGAGTCACACGCCCGTCCGGCGACCTCTGGGATTTTTCCTCTGTGGCATCACTTCTACGGACTGTGCTGCCCAGCCTAAGTGGCTCGGTGGTTGCCATCTAGGCTCTTGCCTACCTGCCAGCTGGCACTTGCCTCACCACCGTCTGGAGAGTCCTTGACGTCTGTGCCGGCCCCCTGGCCTCCCTCTCAGCGGGTACTGCTGTGCCGGGAGCGTGTCCGGACATGACCACGTGCTCAGAAAGGCTGCGACTTTGCCCGCATTCCCCAGCTGCTGAGCAGGCCCCTTTCCCTCCCCCTGGGTCATCGGGCACTCTGGAGGGGGCTGGGGAATTGCCCTCCCCAGGGCTGGGACTCACCACTGAGCTCTTCTCCAGGGTCCCTGCTCTCTGTGTGTGACTGAGCTGTCCTGTGTCCCCGGAGTTCTGGAGTTGTACCAGGACCGTCTTGCTGTGGCTTTTTCCATTTTTCGTGATGGCTGGCCGGTTGCTTAGTCTTTGACACACAAACAAAACCCAGCTTCACTGCTGTATGTTTGAGTTTTGACAAGCGGCTGTCTGTTTAACACTCACAGTCAAGGTGACATCTCCGTCATGTCACAGAGTCCCTTTGTCCCCTGTGCAGTTAGTCCTGTGGCCTAGATCACTGCTGGTCTGCTTTCTTCCCTGGGAGTTAGTTTCAGCTCTTTCAGGTTTTGATAGAAATAGCCAGTCACTTTGTGGCTGGCTTTTTCTGCGGAATGCAATGGTTCTGAAATCGATCCGTGCTAGTGTGTCTGCCAGCGGTTTTCTTTTCGAACTCAGGAGGGTTCCGTTGTATGAGCAGAGTGTGGCTTCCTGGTCCCCTGCTGATGGGCACCTCGCTTTTTCCCAGGATCGGTCTCTTGTGACTGACGCTGCCAGGGACAAGTCCACACGCGGGCGTGTTTTCGTTTTGTTGAGTAGCGTACAGAAGAGTAGGGTTGCCGGGTCAGCGATACGGACGTATGACCGACCGTTGGAAGAGATCGTCGGAGTGTCTTTGCAAGTGACGAATCTCCCACTAATGATGGAGCCCCGGTGCCCCTGACCGTTGCCAGCACTTGGCCTCGTCGGTCTGTCTAGGTGCCCTCGGAGCAGACGTGTGCAGCCGGCTTCCCACGGCTTTCCTCTGCCCCCTCCCGAGGACTGGAGACGCTTGTAGGTAGTCCGTGGTTAGCTGCGTGTTCAAGTATGCTGCCCGACTTCGGGTTTTGTATTTAATTCTGTGTCAGTTTGGGTGACTTGTGACTTGCAAGGAATCTCAGTTTTACTTAAATGATTGAATTAAATTATTACCCCTTCAATGTGTGCGTGTCTGTAGTGACATCTCCTCTTGTTGCTGTCACTTGAGTTTCTTTCCTCTGTTTGGTCTGATTCGTCATCTTCTGTGATCTTCTAAAAACATGCTTTAGATTTTTACTGATTTATTTGTTATTTAACTTCTCTTCCTTTTTATTTTGAATTTGCTTTCCTCTCCTCTCTGGTCGAAGGCAGAAAGTGAGCTCTTATAGCCCTGTCTTCGCGCCAGCCTGTAGCTTTCCAGCAAGAGCGCCCCTGTTTGTGTGCTGGGGCGCTCGTCCTTCTCGGGGCACCTCCCGCAGCTCCCCCTGCGGCGTCCTGCTCCCCCCGTGGCTTACCTGGAGTTCGGGGCTGAGTCTGCGCACCGCTGGGCGGCTTCTGGGCTCCTGCAGTGCTCCGGTTCCACACTGTCTTGTGCTCAGACAGCAGAGTCCGCGATGTCAGCCCCGACTCTGTTGGGGTCTGACGGTCCGCGGCGTGGCTTTCTTGAGCGCTCGGCGGGTGCGGGGACACGGCGCGTGCTGTGCCGGCGCTGCGGGGTGCTCTGCCATGGGCGCCCCGGCTGTGGGCGCCCCGTCCTGCCACCACTGTGACGGGCCTGCGGTCTCAGTGCCTGTTGTGGGTTCCACTCTGCTGTGTTGGTGCTTGCGGTCTGCTGTTACATGTACGGTCTCTAGGATTTCTGTATCTCCTGGGTGGATTAACCCTTTTGTTATCAGGGAGTGTCTGTCTCTCTCCCAGGTGCCCGTCCTGGTCCCCAGGGCCGCCTCCACTCCTGAAGCACAGCTGCCCAGCTTCCTAACCCCTGGTGCGCCTGTGCTGAGCCTGTCCCTTCCTCTGTACCTTTTCACTCTCTGTTGTCTTCCCCCCACCTTTTTTTTTTTAAAAGATTTTGGTCTTCAGTAATCTCTACCAGCATGGGGCTCGAACACACAAGCCCCCAAGATCCAGAGTCCAGGCTCCACACTGAGCCAATCAGGCGCCCCTCTCTCGTCTTTCTCTTTAACACGAGCACCGGCCTTGTCACTGAAGTGTTCAGGGCAGTTACGTGTAATGTGGTTCCTGAGACATGTGGGCTTGAGATCTGCTCTCCGCTTTTCTCATTGTTTCCTTCTCTTTCCTCTTTTATGGCTTATGTCGGACTATTTCTCGGTACTCCGCTTTATCCAGTAGTTTTTGGGGGCTTGTTTAGGGTTTACAGTATGCGTCTTTACTTCCGCACAGTCGACTTCAGATAAAGTGACACCATTTCACAAATGATGTCAGAAACGTCTTTCCCCTTCCTGACCTCCGTGGTGCTGTTGGCATTCACTTCCCTGTAATCACAGACATACTACTTTGCTTTCAACAGTTAGATAGCCTTTTAAAAAAATCATTATTATTATTATTAAGATCTTATTTATTTATTGGACAGAGCGAGAGATCACAAGTAGGCAGAGAAGCAGGCAGAGAGAGACAGGGGGAAGCAGGCTCCCTGCTGAGCAGAGAGCCCGATGCGGGGCTCGATCCCAGGACCCTGGGACCATGTCCTGAGCCGAAGGCAGAGGCTTAACCCACTGAGCCACCCACATGGTCTGCTTGTATTCTTGTTTAATGAAACACTCAGTTTCGGGCGCCTGGGTGGCGCCTAAGTGACTGCCTTCGGCTCAGGTCATGATCTCGGGGTCCGGGGATCAGGTCCCACATCGTGCTCTCTGCTCAGAGGGGAGCCTGCTTCTCCCTGTCCCTCTGCCCCTCCCCCTGCTTGTACTCCCCCCACCCCCGTCTCTGTCAAATAAATAAATAAATAAAATCTTAAAAAACAAAACAAAACATTCAGTTCGGTGTTCTTTCATCTGAGTATAGTTTTGACCATATCCCTTGAACCATCAATGAGTATTTTTCTCCATGATTTTATTTTATTTATTTTGAGAGAGAGAGTACATGTGCATGCAGGGGTGGGGGAGGGAGAGAGAATCCTCAAGCATACTCCCTGCTACTCCCAGAGCCCGCCTTCGGGGCTGGATCCCAGGACCCTGGGATCATGAGCTCAGCTGAACCTGGGAGTCGGACACTCAGCCGACTGAGCCACCCAGGCGCCCCCTGCGCAGTCTTTTATGATTGCAGTTTTGATTTTATCTTTGGGTTAATCTTTCAAGAGAGAATACTTTAATTTCTGATAATTTGTATTCGTTGTTTAAGGGGTGTACAGTTAAATCTTACGGTTAAAGTTGATTTGGTGTCACGTGTGACCAGGCAGGGAGCACGTGGGACACCCGCTGGGCTCTGCCACGGGCCGTCCTAGTCACACAGTCTCACAAGTGGCGTTTGCTGGTGGTGACAGTTTGTGCTGTCCGTGCGCCCCAGGCGTTCACCGAGGTGGCCCGTTGACCCTGTTGTGAGGCGACGAGCATCGCACGGGTGGGCAGGGGCTTGGAGTGTTTCGGGGCGCAGCGGGCCAGCTTTGGTCTCCCTGTGGAGCGGCCGTGCCGTGGGGTCCGAGTACTCCTGCATCCGCGCAGTGGGCCTCAGGGATACCTGTGCCCGCGGGAACGTCGACAAGTGGGGTGGGGGTGCAGCTGGGGGGTGCAGAGGTTCGGGGGTGCAGATACCATCGCCCTTTTAATGCGTTTTGCTTCTGCTTCAGGTAAACCTTAAAATGAGGGAGATAACAGAAAAAGAAGTGAAGTTAAAACAGCAGTTGTTGGAAAGCCCAGCTCACCAAAAGGTAAAGGGTAAATTCATCTCCTCCGCAACGCACCCAGCTAGTATTCTCCGGGTTTCAAGAATCGTGTCAGTGCTCACAACTTGCTTACTCTTTATTTGCACGCCCCCGCCCCACCCCTGTGGAGGAGCGAGGCCCAGAGGTCTCCCGAGGCCCAGATGTCTCCCGGCGGACCAGCTCCGTGCCTCGGTGGTGGGCGTGGCAGCGCACTCCGGGTTTCTCCCTGCCGGGGGTGGGAGGGTGGGGGGGGGTCATGTAGGTCACGTGGGAGGGAGAGGGAGATGTTGGGAGGGATTGGAAACTCAAGAGTGGGGACGTATAGCGCTACCTGGGAATTAGCCTCTAGATGCCACCAGTTGAGGAGAAAATCGCCTGCTGTCAGAGGTGCCCTCGAGAATCCCTTCTGTGGCCCACGAGGTCGAGCGTGGCCGGTGGTGTGTCTAGAGCCTGGAGCCCAGGCAGATAACGTTACGTGTCTCACGAGATGACACGGATGCTGCATTATCCATTCTGCTCATTTCTGTCCTTTCCTTCCCCTGCGATAGTATTTTTTTGCTAAGCAGGCATGTGAACCCACATCCCTTACACGCATGTGCCATGTGGCCCGGTCCCGTCTGTGGTCTCGGCATCCCTTTGCCTCCTCCACGCGCTCCTGGACTCCGGGGATGCCGTGGGCACCACGCTCTGGGCCATGCTTTCCAAGCCTCATTGGTCTTCAGATGGACACAGACGACGCCCCGAGCGCCTCTCCGAGTGGCAGTTGGCGTCTGTCGGTGGTGGTGCCTGGCCCGCGCCAAGTTTCTGGGGTGTCCTTTGCTCCCGCAGAGGCTAGTGCTGGTGGAGGTGCCTATGACTTTCCACCTCAGTCGTGTGGTGAGCGAGGGCATCCAGGTCACGTGCACCGGATAGCCCTTACTTCTCAGAGGACGTCCCGGCTCTGTGAATGTTGCGTGACAGTGTGTCTGATGCAGTCCCGCCAGGGCCTGTCTGCTGACACTCTCTCCTGCTTCCTCCCCTGCTTCCCGAGCAGTCCCCCTCCAAGTGGTACTGGAAGTTAGTGCCCGTAAGTGAACGCCGTGCGCCCAGCCGCACCAGACAGCCATCGTGTCGCAGTCACTTGCTTCCATTAAACAGCTGCTCACACTCGAACCCGGTCCTTTGGTTGAAAGGTCCTCCCTGGGATGGGTACTGCTTTTCTCCAGTGCGAGCCGCAACCCGGTTCTGGGCTCAGTAGGCTTTTTGTAGACCACACCCAGCTTGGTTTTGCCCAATTTCTTAGGTAATTTTATAGGCAGAGTCTGGCATTTCTTCTTACGGACACTTAGTTTACTTCTTTATATGATGAACATAAACATACACGAGAGGATCCGTCTCTAGTCTAACAGATACAGGAAGGAACAGTAGAATTTCCACGTTACTCTTGACATTTTGTCAAGATGTTATGTTCCCTGACGGTGAGATTGAACGTGACATCTCCTAGTGAGTGTGACCCGGGTCATGGGATGGCTGCAGGAGGCGTGCCTCGTGGAATGCTGCTCGCGTGGCAGAGGGGGACGTCCCTCTCCAGAGACGTCTCGTGTGCGGGGCACCCCTGCTCCCTTCCCACCCCCCCACTCTGTGGTGGGGAACAGGACGGCCAGGCAAGGGTCTGAATTAGGTCAGCAGATTCAGGATTTCTGGAATCCAGTTTAACAGTAAGTGCGAATTTCCCATAAGAAGAAGGTTAAAAAGTGGGGATTTGGGTCTACAGTTTTAGCTGTGCTCCCCTTGGTGATGCGTTCTAGAAGCAGAACCCGTTTGTTACCCCATTCCTGTGGGAAAACATGGGGCCCTTCCAGTGGTGCGTTTTAGGCTGGAGTTGTGGCGCACGGAGCTTTCCGCAGACTCTTAGTTGCTTGTGCCTTCAGTTTACTTATTCAGACCAGCCAGTCCTTAGTGTTTTATCGTGAGGGAGACACCGTGGCTGTAAGCTGGCCAGCGGGTGTGTGTGCTGGATTCTGCTTTGTGGCCAACTTTGGGGAGGATTTTGCTTTTCTTTTGAGATGCATTTGTAACCAAGACGAGGACAAGCTTGTTAAGAGTGTTTGTGTGTCTCCGCACTTCTTGAGCCCTGATGGCCAAGGGCCTAAGTGTTAAGTTACGTTACTTAGTGAGGATGTCGTCGGGAATTGAGCTGTCCTGTAGGAAGGCGAGTCTCAGCGGACAGTGTCGTAGAGTCTGAAAGACTCAGTCAGGAGCAGTGCCCCTTCAGGCCCCGCGTAGAGGCTGGTAGCCGGGGCCACGCCTCCAGCGCCTGGTGGACGGGCTCGTGGGGCCGAGCCCGGGGCGTGGCGGGCAGGTCTGGCAGGCTCAGCCACTCCGTGCTGACGGTGTGCGGCCTGGACGTTTTAGAGACCTGCCTTGAAGGTAACGGACAAGCTCTCTGGACCCCGAAGTTGAGTCATTTTCCCCGATCTTAAGCCCATGCCATCCATCTTCTGCGAGATGCCATTTGCTTTGCTGCATGCCGTGGTCCGTCTGTCACCGTGTGTGCTGTGTCGTGTGTGTGGAAGCCTGGCCCGGTGCATGCGCTCTGCTCTGAACCCGGCCCGCGGGCTGTCCCTGTGGCCGCCCGCCATCCCCGCTGTCGTGGGCCTTGAGAAACAAGTTAAAGTCTCCGTCAGCACACATCAGGGGCACGGAGGAAGCCCGTTCCTGCTTGGACAGAGTGCTGGACGTGCAGCCCGCTGCGGCTGTGTCGACTCTTCTCCTCGGGGTGATACTCAGACAACTTTAAATTCTTGATTGCTCGGAGATGGTTTTCCTTCGGGTGGAATCCTCCTGCATGAGTCTCAGAAATCCGCGGTCATCAGGACGGACGGCTGGTTTTCTTTCCTGTTTGCCTCGTGTGTTTTCTTCCCT
Organism: Eira barbara; assembly: GCA_020311275.1. Classification (NCBI taxonomy): domain Eukaryota; kingdom Metazoa; phylum Chordata; class Mammalia; order Carnivora; family Mustelidae; genus Eira; species Eira barbara. Next base: position 1,694,710 of record JAHRIG010000040.1, read on the forward strand.
GGGAGTGAGGCGGCTGTGCTGTGAGGGTTGATGCAGAAGAAACGGAGGGCGCGCACGGCGGGACCCCGGGGACGGGCGCCTGCGTGGACTCGCCTCCCCTGGGTGGCGTGCGTGTCTGCACACCCGTCCCTGGACGTCCTGCGGTGGGGGCCGTGCCGGCAGGCCGGGGGTGGCTCGGGACCCGGGGCACAACCCCCCTCCGAAGGCAGGAGGGTGGAGGCCGCGGCCGCCCGCTTGTCGCAGGGCACGTGCGCGCATCCGGTCTCCTGACGCCCTGTTGCATTTATGAGAAGTCTATGGAATTTTCTTTAACATGGTTTGGGGAGTTTCTCAAACCGTACACTAGTGTTGTTTCGCCCCTTTCTTAACGGCTGAGGTTAAGGCTGTTCCCGCCGAGCCAGGAGCAGTGAGGCGGGTCTTCCGAGCCTCAGCGTCTCACCATTTAACTTGTTTCTCATCGTGCCGAGCGGGCGGCTTCGGGAGTGTGGCCGCGCACCCTGCCTCCTCTCTCGCGTGCCCTCCGAGTGGGACAGCCCGGCGGCGGCCGCGGCTCGCTGCTGTCCCCCAGGGTGGCCGTGGCTCTCAGCTCCCCGGGTCTTAGCATGTGTGTTCAAGGCAGAGCACGTCATCCGGACATTCGAGCTTTTCCCGCGTGATTGCCATTGTTCCCACGTCATCCAGCGGGCGTCGTGTCCGCTGTCCACGTGACGGCCTGCAGCGTGCTGGTCGGGGGGCGCGGCACGCGTACACTGTTCTCCTTCTGTCGACTGCAGGTGCGCTATCGCCGAGAGCACCTGTCCGCCAGGCAGCCGCCCTACTTCCCGTTGTTGGAGGACCTGATGCGGGACGGCAGTGACGGGGCCGCGCTCTTGGCTGTGGTCCATTACTACTGCCCAGAGCAGATGAAGCTGGACGGTGAGTGCCGCACGCCCCCGGGAGCAGACCCGAGCCCTGCGGCAGCATCACGCGCGTGTGGGGCCAGATGCGTAAAGGGCCGGGGCGTAGCACGCAGAGTCCTTGACCCCAGCCAGGATGTCCGCGGATAGATAGAGACAGACCAGGGTGATGTGCTTATGCTTGACCTGCATTTTTATCTCACGAAGAAATGGGATTTTGGAAGTATTTGGGTAGAGTCTTAAACACATGTGACTTCTCTTACACTTCAGCGTGGTTAGGGTTTTGTCTGTCTTGCTATAGTCCGTTTGAAACATCTAGAACTGTGGGCCTGGTGGCTCCGTCTCAGCTCAGGCCGTGATCTCAGGGTGGTGAGCTCAAGCCCTGCGGGGGGTTCCACGCCCTACCCAGTAAAACTGAAATCATCTAGAGGCCAGTTGGGGGACGGCAAGTGCGGGGTGTGTTTCTGAGTGGCTCCTGCATGTGTCGTGCTGGTGCAGGTCAGCATGTCTCTTAGGCACACGTAGCCCGGTGGGTAGGGAGGAGACGCAGACGGCTCCGTGCACTGCAGGGCAGCAGAAGTCTGTAGGGGCCACGGGAACAGGAATTCGGGTTTAGGTTTTGCTAAGCATCCTTCCTTCTTTCTGAGGGAGGGAGGCGCAGGCCAGGAGCGTGCCCGGACGACTCCCTTACCCATGAAGTATTTGTGTTAGACGCAGACCCCAGGGGATGGAGCGGAAGCCGATCCTGCCTCAAGCACGGGGGAGCCGGTGTCGTAGCGTTTATAGCTAAAGCAGTAGCTGAGCTTGAAAGAAAGGGCCAGTCTTGGGTTCCAGAGAGGGTCTCTGTCTTGGAGTAGAAATCGTGACTGGCACCTGTTCACCCCTGGGCCCATCAGGCCTCTCATGCTCGTCTGGCCTCGGGGCTGTGTTTTTGGGAGCATTGTGATCGGACCAAGGAAAAGACTAGGAAAGGCCCTCATACTGGCCTTGGAAGGATTCAGGAGACTTGTCGGAAGCCCGTGGCCCTGGGGCTGGGGTGATCTTTCTTGAGGGAACAGATCTTCAGGATGCATCATGGGTGTGACAGGGTTGACTTGTGTGTTGCCCGCATGGTGAGCGGGAGTTTCTTCCTGAACTGAGTCTAGCACTAGTGGGAGTCTGGGGCCATGGCAGAAGGGAGAGGGAAGGAGGTCTGCTTGATGGGGGCACCTCCAGGAGCCGGGGCTCTCCCCCACTGAAGACAGGCTCCGTGGGAAAGCAGGGCCGTGTGGGGAACGGCACGTACGACGTCAGGTTTGACTCCCAGGCGGGGGGGGAAAGGAGTGTTGGAATGAGAAACAGAATGTTCAGAATGATGAAGGACGTTAACAAAGAGGTGGGAACCCTAAGAGCGGGGACAGGATTGTTCAGTGTGTGCTGGAACTTTCCCGTGCCCTTAGCACCTCGATTGGGGTTTCCATTCCTGTCGCCCTCCGCATTCTGGCTGTTTCTCAGGTCTGCCTTCCGGCTCAGCAGTGCAGACAGCTCCTGCTTCAGGTGCATCCGGCCTGCCCCTCTGACCCGTGCGTCGGGGTCGCAAGACAAAACGAGTTTCTGGCGGGAGGGAGTCCCCAGGACAGAGGAGGTGGAGCCACGGGAAGACGTGGCCGCGTCCAGCCCCGTCGCGTCCGACAGCAGCACATCAGCATGGGTTTTAAAAGTGACTGAAGTCCAGGAGGCACGAACGGAGTCACACCCCTACGTTCAGTCACGGAAACGGAGGAGGCGCGGGTATGAGTGGAGGACGGCCGGGACGATTCAGCACCGGGGACATGGCTGGGTCCAGCACGCGATTGCCGTGGGGTCTGCGCTTTAATATAAGTAATCCCAGAGGTGTCTGTGGAAGGCAGACTTGATTAAGGCCCCAAAAGAAACCTCGGCAGATTGCAGAGAACGGATACTCCTCCCACGATGCAGTAAAATGAAAAATCGTTCTCCAAAGCTCTAAACTTTTTAATGTTTAGAAAGCAAAGAAGATACGTGGCTGTCCTAGTGGGGGGTCTCCAGTGTGAGCTCCCCAAGGGCAGAGTTCCTGTCCGTCCCGTCCAGGGGTGCATCCCTCCCGTCTCACCCGCGCCGACTACAGGTCGGTGCTCGGTGGACCTGCGCCGCCCAGTGAACGGACGACACGCACAGAGCTTGTGCTGGGCAGCCACGGGCGGCGGGAAAGGGTAGACCTGTGGCCGCAGGGCACATTCTGGAAAATGAGGAACTTTAAAAATTAATGAACTAGGTTGATCGAGCGCATTAGAAAAGAAATCCGACGAAAGCCAAAGGAAGAAGAATGGGGAGTGGCTTTCTCTCCCCTTCCGTCGCCGGCAATCCCGACACCAGGGGGCTGCGGTGCGGACTCCGTCACGGAGGACACCGGGCCTCGTCTGGACTCTGAGCGGCAAGTGCCTGGTTACGGCGCGGCGAGGAGCTACGGCGCTCAAGCCGGGGAAGGGGACCAGCTCACTCCCGAGAACCCCAGAGAGGCAGCAGGACAGACGCACTCAGGGAGGGACACAGTGGGGACTTGGCAGGGGTGCCTGCCGCGAGGCCGCAGTCCCTCCTCCTCCTTCAGGCCATGGTGACCTGACACACCTCAGGAGATGGGCCACACAGCTCTCGTGTCGCACGTCTCACGCACCGGCGGGCAGGTGCAGTAGCCGGGCGCCCTGAGAGCCGGCCCCGGTGGGAGCTTCCGTGTTCCGGAGGGCGAGATGCTGCTTCTTGCCGTTCGCCTGCCCAGGTGGCTGCCTGCCTCCCGCGGCGCCTCGGGTCAGTCCGCCGCGCTCCCAGTGCGGAAGGCCTCGGAGCTGAATGGGGGGGGCGGCGTGCACGTGGGGGGGGGGGCATATTATGCAGCCACAAAAGAGAATGAAATCTGGCCTTTTGCGACCACATGCATGGACCTAAAGGGTATCAAGCTCACTGAAGTAAGACAGGTAAATAGTGTATGATTTCACTTACGTGCGGGACGTACAAAAACAAAACGAACAAATCAACGGTGGGGGTGGGTGGGTGGTTGCCAGGGCGGGGCCGTGGAGAGAGAGTACGGACCTCAGTCACAGAAGCAGCCCCGGGGCGACAAGGACAGCACAGGGGTCCAGTCGGCAGTGTGGGCGCGGCCTCCTGCGGGGACAGATGGTGACCTCACATGTTGTGGGGAGCGTCTCACGACATAGGTAGCTGCCGGCTCGCTCTTCTCTACGCCTGAAGCTAGTGTGATGTCAGCTGTGCATCAGACAGTCGTGCCGGGGCGCCCTGGGGCTCAGCGGGTGAAGCGTCTGCCTTCGGCTCCAGGTCAGGATCCCGGGGTCGTGGGATGCAGGCTCGTGTCGGGCTCCCTGCTCCGCGGGAGCCTGCTTCTCCCTCTGTGAGCCCCCCGCCCCACTCACGTGCATGCTCTCTCTCTGTCTCTAGGAAAAATAAATAAATATTAAACTTGTGCTAATTTCTGTCTAATCTTGCTTCCTGTCATCATATCAAGTGGAATAAAGTAATGAATGTGCTTGAAGACTAACTTTTACCGGCATTTCTTTGTATTAGTAATTTTTTAAGTGACCAAGTGTTTTATATCTCATTTTATGGTGTAAGGACAATTTTTTAAAAAAAGATTTTATTTATTTATTTATCTGACAGAGATCACAAGTAGGCAGAGAGGCAGGCAGGGAGAGAGGAGGAAGCAGGCTCCCCGCTGAGCAGAGAGCCCGATGCGGGGCTCCATCCCAGGACCCTGGGATCATGACCTGAGCCGAAGGCAGAGGCTTAACCCACTGAGCCACCCAGGCGCCCCTAAGGACAGTTTTTATATCGTTGAATAAATAAATGAACCTGCAGTGCTAAAAACAAGGGGGAGGATTCTTCTCTGCAGAAACTGTCCTTGGGCAGTCCCACAGCTGCTGCCCGCTGGCGGTCCTCCGGGAGACCGCCGGCCGCCCGCTGCCCCACTGCAGAGCCTTCTTCCTGCAGCCTTACCCTTGACCCTGGGCAGCTGCCGATCCTCCGACATTTGAGGAAGGCACCGACCTGAACTCGAGGCCAGGTCAGCAGAGGCCATGCAGGAGGGCAAGAGAAAACACGGGAGATGAGGGAGGACAGCGGGTCTGTGGCCAGGGACGGCGCCGGCGGGGACCGGTGCCAAACACGCGTGTGTGGTGTGACGGCGCAGATGGGCTCTGGAAATAAGACACGGCTGCTGAAATTTCGCCAAGTGCTGGAGGACAGCTTTGAAGAGCTCTCCCAGCAAGGAGAGTCCAAAAGCAAAGTGGACGGCAGGAGAGGACACGTGGAGCAGTGAGAGGCCCCGTCTGGACAGACAGGACCGGAAGGCGGGGGACTTAGCCGGGACGGCTGCAGAATGCGCTGGAAACAGGCTGTGAGAAGCCGCTGCCGGCTTGTGCTGGACGCCCTGGGAGCCCGCTGGTTCTGGGCCCACGTGGACTGCTGTGGACGTGCTACACCTACACAGTCTGCCCTCGGGGTCCTGGCCTCGGGGTCCCACCCTGCCCCTGCCCTGCCTCCGGGAGCCACTGGCTCTGAGTTCTGAACAAAGGAGGACCCATTGACGGTCCTTGGAAGGAGTTTTAAACTATATTCGCAGATGTGAAACATCAGTATAAAACCTGTGATTTCCTCGGATTGTTCGTTCGTTGCCGGTCCAGTAAATGAATTGTTACAGAAAGGGACCAAGTAACGTAAAAAATTTACTTGGAAGCGTGAAGGCAAAGGGGCACAGTGACTGTTCTGTTGCATTTTATTTGGATACGCGTGAGTCACAGGAGATGCATCTGGAATTCCCCCTGTAGTTTGATCCAGATGCTGCCTTTGTTCCGTGCTGTCCGCGCGTGTTGGATTTTCTCTCTCTGGACCATCTGAGAAGGACTTGGGGGACAAAGGCATTCTGTCATCACAGCGAGAGTCAGGAGAGTTTTGTCCGTTGTCGCTGTCTGCTGTCACTCCCAGTGCGGGTTTGAGCCCACGCCACTGGTGTCGTGGCCCCTTGGGTTGCTTGGTTCAGGAGGTGTCACCGGGCTTCTCCAGCCTGAGACCACTAGGATTTGCTTTCTCATTAATTAGTCGCCGGGGGAAGGGGCTCTGAGGCGGAAGCCTGTTTCTCATCGCACTTTGATCTGCTGGTGGTCATGTCCGTCGGCGGTTTTCTCTTCGACCTTTCCTCTTTGTCCCTGAGCCTGCCCCTGCGGGGGGTGGCGAGCCTTCTTGCCCCGGCCTGTGTGTTGGTCTGTCTCGGGGGCTCGGGTTCTTGCTGGTCCAGCGCTTGTAACCCACGTGTTCATTACTCTGTCGTGGGTTGTGGCAGGTTTCGGACAAGTCATTCTGAAGAATAAGAGTGTGGGTACTTGGCTCTACGAAGACCAGGTTTTGTCGAACTTTACATTGGCCAAGCCAGGTGGTTTGGGCCCGGGAGAGTCCGGTGGCCCCGAGGAGCTGGACCGGCTGTGTTCTGGGGGCTTGGTACTGGGGAGGCGCCTGGTGCCGTGGACAGGTGGCCACCTGGGGGTAGGCCGTGAGGTCTCAGTCTACCTGAGGTGGGAGTCCCTGCCCGAGATGAAAGATCTACACCTGAAGTGCAAAACTTAGAGGATTTGGGGAAGAAAAAACAGGAAAATATTTTTCGGACATCAGCGTTGGGGTGGATTACTGCAATTACAAAACAACCACAAGCGATAGAAAGGATTATTACGTTTAACCATATTGAAGGTCAGGGCGCTGACCAAGGAACACTGTAAACAAAACGAAGTGACAAATGATAATCCGTGAAAAAATGATGGGACCCACGAGAAAGGGTCGTCACATGGTCCTGCCATAACCGCAGTGAGTAGAGAATCTGTACAAATGAGTGAGAAGATGGGCAGCCTGCAGAGAAGGGACAGGCTTCGGCAGAGAGGACGTCAAGAATGCCCCTAGTGGTCAGGGAAGTGCCATTTCAGAAGGGGGACCTCACGCCCATCCAGGTGGCAGGAGCTCCGAGGCTAGCTAACGCCCAGCTGGTGGCGGGGGACCGAGAGCAGGTGGCCTGGTGTGCGGAGCTTGGCTCCCGCCTCGGAGAGCTGCAGGAGCCACGCGCAGACTTGGTTCTCACGGTGTAGCAGCGGGAGTTGGAGGACGCTGGCCAGCTGTCCACGCGCAGGACTGAAATATCCTGCCCACATAGACAGACTTGAAAACGTAAACCGGAGCATGGGGAAAGACAGGCTGCAAAATGGTAGGTGGCCTGTGTTACCCAGAGCGTCCATCGGAGAAAGCCGGTCGTGGTGCAGTGCGCATGGACATCTGCGCGGGCTCAGGTTCCGCAGCCAGAGAGAGCCGTGGCCTTGGGCGCGCGGTGGGGGTGGGCTTCAAGACTGTGGGACTCGGGCACCGGAAGAGAAGACCGGAATCAGATAAGGTGTGCTGTGATCGCTTCTCCCGTCTGCGTGCGGGTGCTCCGGGATCCGGTCCCTGCGTTGGTCAGTTTCATAATCCGCACTTAAGATAAGGGCGCGCTTCCCTCTGCTGGCGTGCACGGTTACTGGGTTTCTCTGGAGGGGTGGCGGCGGGCCGGGGCGAGGGTGGCACGCCACAGATCTCGGTTGTCCTGCTTCCAAACTCTTGGCGGTGGCTTCTTGAAAAGAGTTATTTTCAAATAAGTTCTGCTTCTGGCATTCTTGTGTATGTGAGCTTGCCGGCAGAGCTCCCGTAGTGCTCGGCACGGCTCCTTCCACGCTCGCTGGAGAGCAGCCGTCTTCCGCCCCCGCTGCCCCCAGCACTCAGACTCCTGGGGCGGGAGGCCCATAGACGAGTTGACCGTTGGAAGGGTCTGACGTCCTGCAAAGCAGTGTACTTGGGAAATTGTCTCACCCCAGACACCAGCAGTCCCTAGCCGCTTTGCTGGAGGGAGACTGCTGCTACGTGTGGTCTCCTGATTTTGTGCATGTGTGATTAGAATTATTCGGTGTTACTCCTTGGAAAGCCTGACATTTCCTGTTCTGTACCCCCGTCCCCACCCCCTAGTGGAGATCACATCTCGCAGAGGGTTTGCGGTTGGCGAAGGAGATGCAGTGGAACATTCGCCAGCTTTGTGCGGCAAGGCCCTTGGAGAAACCACAGGGTGCTGCCGCTGTCCGTTTCGGAGCCCGTCTTAAATCCCAGACGGTTTCTGTTATGCATTTTAGGTGTTAACAGTTAAATTCAGGTCCTGGGGATTCTTGGATCTCTTTCTTGAGTATTTGCTTACTGTACTTAGTGTCACTCGTTACATTTCCTGTGATGTTTAATCCGTGATGCTGCCCTTTCACAGCCGCACTCCCTCCGTTTAGCATGTGTTTAGGGCAGAATTAGACGGTCGCGCATACGCGCACTTTGGGAGCAGAGTATCCCCAGGATCAGCCGCTCCTGTCTTGTCCGGCAGACATATGCCTGAAGGAGGTCACGTCCATGGCCGACAGCCTGTACAACATCCGGCTTCTGAGAGAGTTCGCCAACGAGTACCTCAACAGATGCTTCTATCTCACGCTGGAGGACATGCTCTATGCTCCCCTCGTGCTGAAGGTGACCCTGAGTTAGTAAAGACGCGGTTTTTAAACCCATTTATGAATAAGCTGCTTACCGCGTGCCTGGTTTTGTTTCTTTTCTTTTAGCCGAATGTTATGGTTTTCATCGCCGAGCTCTTCTGGTGGTTTGAGAACGTCAAACCGGATTTCGTCCAGCCCAGGGATGTTCAGGAACTGAAGGATGGTGAGTGGCGAGCCTTCTGGGAACGGATGGTGGTTTTGTCTGAGATGCCAGGTGCAGTGATGGGAAGGCGCTCGTCACAGGGCTCTACCTTTTCGCACAAGGCGGTGTTTAACTGCTTTCTCCTGAGAACACGGAGCCCTGGGCGGCCGTCTTGCTGCCGTGTGCTGCTGCGCTGTGGCCCACGGCGGTCACTGCACGAGCTTTTCCGCTCTGGGCCCGTGCTGGTCCGCAGCATCAGAATCCCAGCGTATTTGGAGAAGTGCTTCTGGGGGCTTCCGGTTAGCCTCCCTGGAGGGGGGTGTACAGCTCCGCTCTCGTCCACGAGGAAGCAGAAGCATCTGTTGACTGTGGGCTAGGATAAATCTGCCATCCCCTAGGAATCAGCCAGGATCCTGGGAACCCACAGAGACAGAAGAGCGTAGTGTGGGAGGGCATCTCCGGCGGGAGAGCGCCTCCGCGTCCGCGCCACTCCTTGTTAAGGATCTAAAAGGCCACAAAGGAAACAATTAGAAATTTGCTGTATTAAAATTAAAATTTTTTTCATTGAAAGAAAGTAAAGAGTTAAAAGAAGTCACAGTGGGGAGAAGGTGTTTATAATACGTTCAACAGTTACCTGCTACCGGAGCGTGTCCCTGGTGTCTGACATCCTGGTGCCCAGCACGTGTCCCTGGCACCCGGTGTGGCCGGTGCCTGGAGCGTGTCCCTGGTACTCGAAGTATATAAAAGCTTATGCATATAAGTAAGAAAAATGAACAGAAAAACGAGCAAGAGACTCGAATAGGGAGTTTAAGAAAGTCATGCTGCAGACGCCCAGTAACCTTGCGGGGAAAGGCTTAGCCTACTTAGCACTGAAAACAGCACTGCTGGGCGGACACCCCACCAGACTGGCAGTAAGACAGTCGAGCAGGGCCAGGGCTTGGGGCGGGAATGCAGGTGCGGTGCCCTCCCCTTTTGTTTTTGGGGCGACAGGGGTCGCCCCAGCTCAGGAGCCTTCGCATCACCTCTTGCCTGAGAGGCCGGGAGCCTGTTCTGCCTCTGCCAGCCGGGCCCCATCCTCGCTGGTGCCTCCCTTGCCCTCCTTCCCATGGTGTCCTATGAGGTCCTGTGAGGTCGCGCCCTGACCGTGACCCTTCTCTGTGCCTTGGTCCTTGCTGTGTTCTCCTGGGAGCCCCAGCCCCCAGCAGTGTGTGTGGAGCCCGGCTGGCACCAGAGGTGCTGATGGGAACGAGATGCCTCGTGGTGACCATTTGGTGTTGTGACCTGTGCTCTGGCCGGGAGAGCTGGCCTCTGAAGAGGGGTGATTTTTCAGAAAAAGTGGGAGGGAGGCGTGGAGGCAGCCGTGCAGGGCAAGGGGTCATGTGTGAGGCTCCCTGTGGGCTGTGGCCTGGCTCGTGGGGCCCACCCGGCCCCTCTCTTCTGTAGGGTGTGTCCTGGTCTAGTGCTGGCCGCGTGGGTGCCACGCAGCCCAACATGCTGGGAGCGTGTGGCCGCCGTGTGGCTGAGCCATGCAGACGGGAATGGCAGCCTCCAGGCTGACTGTGTGTGTCTGCTCACGGCTATCACTGGTCCTCCCACGGTGGGCCTGGTGGAGTTGACATGCCACCAAGTGGTCACTGGGTCTCCTCTGTGGGGCTGTGTGCCGCCTTTCGTCTCCCAGGTGCAGGCCTGCCCCTGCCTCTGGCTCGTCCACGCACGAACCCGTTGTGCCCACGCAGTGGGGTCTGCAGGCCGCCCGGCTGGCAGCGGCCAGCAGCCTAGTCCACATTCTGAGTTGACGCGCTGTTCACCAGGCTCGGGCTTTTCTTCTGCCATCTGGCCGTGCCATGGCTACGGGCAGGAGCTGGGGGACCACCGGGGCCACGGGGAACGTCGCCCACAGCCGGAGGCGCTGACAGCTTCCGGGCGTGGTTGGAGGCCGGTTTGCCCTTCTCACTGGCAGCGCGGGACGGCGTTCTGCTCGGGACACGTTGTCCTGGGTGTCCTGTGGCCGAGGCAGTTGGTCTCTGCCATGCCCAGTGTGTGCCGGGTTGCTTTGTTTGTTTGTCTAAAGATGTCCTTATTTGGGAAAAAGGGTGAGCGAGTGCGTGCACGCTTGTTGGGGGAGGGGCAGAGGGAGAGAGAAGCCCAGGCAGAGCCCCCTCCGAGTGCAGAGCCTGACACGGGGCTCGATCCCAGGGCCCCGAGATCATGACCCGGGTGACGCTGAGGGTCAGACGCTTCGCCGACAGAGTCCCCAGGTGCCCCAGGGCTTGGTGTTTGGAGGGGCGTGGCTCCTCGCGGCGGGCAGCGTGACCCTGTGCAGCCGGCATCCGCGGTTGTCGTCCGTGTTTCTCCCCCTGGGACTTGGCACCCTGTGGCTCTTTTCCTGCCACTGATGCCTGCAGGGCCGAGGGTCTGCAGAGCTGTGGATCCCGGGCCTGTGGAGGGGCCCTTGCCTGCTCTGTGCCCCCCCCCCCTCCGTGGGAGCCGTGTTCCGGGTCGCCGTGTGACCTCCAGGACCCTCCTTCACGGCACAGGCTGTGAGATGGTGTCATTTCTGTTTTACTTCGGATGGTATGACCTGGGTTGTCCGACCCCTGCACCCCTGGTTCTAGCTCTGAGGTTCTGTTTCCCTGCTGGCACTCCCAGGGCCACTTCAGCGCGGCCCTGGGGTGCAGAGTTTGCCCAGCGTGGCCCCCCCGACTTGGGCCGGGATCCGTCCAGTTGCCCCAGCCTAGCCCGGGGGGCTGCTGCAAGCCCCGAGTCTGCAGCCCCCCGGCCTCTGGGCCTTCACGGGCGCTGACCTCCGTCCCCGACGGGATTACGCGGGGGTCTGCTGTCCTCTAGGGCTGGGGGCGTGGGGTGCGTAGCTTCTCCGGCCCCCCTCCGCCTTCCTGCATGCGGGGCGGATGCAGCTGGACTTCACCGGCCTCCACCTCCCCACTCTGAAGGGGCCACAGCAGTGGTTCAGGCCTCCGGATCGACTCACACCTGTGTCCAGCCGTCAGTGACCCTTCAAGTGTCCCTTTGCCCCAGCGCGTGGGCCCCTGAGTAAATGGTGTCTGTCCCTGTGGGGCCTGACTCTAGGGTCAGTGCGGGTGGTCTTGCCTCGGTGTTGTGGGTCCTCGCTCCTGGCAACGACACTCGTCTGGGCGGATGGTTCCAGGCACAGACTCTGGCTCAGACCCAGACATGGGACGTGTGGGAGTGACCTCCTGGGCATGGGGGTGTGGGGGGCGCTGCCCTCTGCACCCTGAGCACCTGTGTTTGGTTTCTTCTCCGAGGAAGGGCTGCCCGGGGCTGTCTTGAGTCTGGGGCCGCCGTGGCAGCCAGTGGCAGGGCGCCCGTGGTGGTGGCGGCGGCTTGGTGGTGTTCGGAGACATGCCCACCAGTTTCGGTTCTTCTTGCTTTAATCTGTGGTGTAGCTTTTCATTTTTGTAGCCATCTTGGTGTAACATTTGCAGTATTCACTACTATGAAGTACACTCATTGATTTGAAACCAGTGTTTTGGACAAGTTTGTTTTACGTAAAAGTTGCATTGATTTTTAGTTCTTATAAAAGCTGTGGGTTTTTTGTTTTTTGTTTTCTTTAGGTGCTTTTTGTTGATGTTTTATTTATTATTTATTTATTATTTTTAAAAGATTTTATTTATTTATTTATTTGACAGAGATCACAAGTAGGCAGAGAGGCAGGCAGAGAGAGAGGGGGAAGCAGGCTCCCTGCTGAGCAGAGAGCCCGATGCGGGACTCGACCCCAGGACCCTGGGATCACGACCTGAGCTGAAGGCAGAGGCTTTAACCCACTGAGCCACCCAGGCACCCCCTTGCTGATGTTTTAAGTAACTGTAAATAATGTGACCATTTCTGTAAATTGTGATTTCTGCAGCTAAAACAGTGTCACACCACAAGAGCAGTCGGCCTCCCGTTCCCATCTCCAACGCCACCAAGCGCAGCTTCCTGGGCAGCCCTGCGGCGGTGAGCCCCGCCGACGCGCAGCCGCCCACCCAGCCGCTGGCTGAGGGCAGCCACAGGCACCGCGCGCACGATGAGCCCGAGCATCTGTGAGTCCCCGGCCTGTCCGCCTGTTCTAGTTGCTTGGCAGCTTGAGTTGCAGCGTCTTTCCAAAGGGGTGATGGAGAAGGTGCTGGGGGGTTGGCCATGGGAGGGCTTCCGCCGGCCTAGCCCCCTGCCCCCGGGACCCTCCAGGCACGCAGAGGGGCCGCAAGTCCCTGGGAGCCTGAGTTGCAGTTTTGGGATATTTACCCCAGGTTGGAAATTTTTGGTACTTTTTGGGCTTGTTTTTATAATAATTAATTTTTCCCAAAGAAGCTACGATTCCTCCACTGCTGCGAGCCTGTGATGTTCTCTTGAGTTTACTGTATTTGCCGTTGACCTTGTAGACTGACAAGCCAGTGACTCTCTCTCCTGTTCTTTCCTGTTTAGGGGGAAGGGGGCTTCCGCCCTTAGCCCGCCCCATCCTTTACTGCCTCTGAGACAGAGACAGCAGAAGGCCGTGCAGGGGGAGGGCCCCCCCGGTAAGAGCGCCGTTTCCCCTTCGCCTGCCTTCACTCTCCCTCGTTTCTCCCGTAACTTGTTAAAAAGATCGTTCTCAAGTTGAATGTTCCTACTGTGATGTGGTAATTTTAGTTAGGAAGATTACGGTAGAAGAAATTTTAGTTTGTATGATGTTCCTTAGAATTTATAGTCTTTTTTTTTTTTTAAGCCTTTTTTTTTTTTAAGATTTTATTTATTTACTTGACAGACAGAGATCACAAGTAGGCAGAGAGTCGGGCAGAGAGAGAGGAGGAAGCAGGCTCCCTGCTGAGCAGAGAGCCCGATGTGGGGCTCGATCCCAGGACCCTGGGATCATGACCCGAGCCAAAGGCAGAGGGTTTAACCCACTGAGCTACCCAGGCACCCAGAATTTATAGTCTTTATAGGGAAAATATCCTTAAGATCTAATAAATTATATGAAGTGTACAGAAAATTGCCACGTGTTAGCTAAGCAGGAACGTCTGTGTGTTGGTGTTTACTTGCGGTCATTTCGTGATGTGTGCTAATTACTGAGTTGGGTTTCACTCACTGGAATTCCCGAAATTTGCATTGCGATGCTCTGCTTTCCTTGGGCAGTTGTGTCCTGCCTTATGGCGCATTTGCTCAAGAAACGGTCCTTCTGTTGAAAGAATTTCAGATGCTATGAAATGAGTGGCTTAACCCCGAGTGTCCCGCTCTCCCCACACGCAGATCAGAGACACCGGTCCAGTTCTTTAACCCGAGTCGACGCTCAGCCCCGCGGTGCAGCAGTAGCGTGGTCGGAAAAAAAGAACAGGTGAGCTCCGCGTGTCAGAGACGCTTGCGTGTGACGTGCCTGCTAGGTGAGCACAGTGGCTCTCCAGACGGGCTCCACCCGCGGTCCACGGGGCAGGACTGTTTCCTGACGGCGCTGGGCCCTCTCCGCGTTCCTCACTCTGGAGGTCGATCGAATTGGAGTCAGACATGGGAGTCCGGGCGGACAGCACGGACAATTACAAAAGTGCTCCGTGTTATTTTAGATTCTATTTATTTATTTGACAGACAGAGGTCACAAGTAGGCAGAGAGGCAAGCAGAGAGAGCGGGGGAAGCAGGGTCCCCGCTGAGCAGAGAGCCCGATGCGGGGCTCGATCCCAGGACCCCGGAACATGACCTGAGCCGAAGGCAGAGGCTTAACGACTGGGCTACCCAGGCGCTCCTCAGTTTTAATTTCTCATGTGATAAATACATACTAAAAACTATTTTTAAGGGTGTAAAGGGTGATTTTTAAGGGTGTAAAGGGGTTCTGGACTGAAACGTTTGCGAATTGCTGAACTGAAACCGGTCTCTGTCGCCCCCGCCCTGGGAGAGGGCTTGCTTCAGTCCTCGAGACCTCCGATTTGTCGTCTTTTTCCGTCACTAGTATCGCGTCGCTCGGTGTCTGAGTCCATGCTTGGGTAGACAGTGGCATGTCCAACGGCTTCTCTCCCCACACTGCAGGCCTGTGTCTCAGCCGGCACCCTTCGCTCTCTACCACGCCACCAGCTGTGACATGGACCCTGGCTCCGGTGACAGCATCAGCCTGGCCCGCTCCATCAGTAAGGATAGTCTGGCCTCCAATGTCATTAACCTGACTCCGCAGAACCAGCCACAGCCCATGGCGCTGAAGGCCGAGGGGAGGAGCCTTCTGAACAATGTGGATATTGAGGACGAGGAGGAAGAGCTGGTGGCCATCATTAGAACGGATGTGGCACCCCACTGTGGTGACCGGGGCCTGCCCCCAAGCGCCAGGTCTCCCCAGAGGCTGGCGGATGCCCTAGAGAGTAAGCCTGACGGTTTCTTCCTGGAGCCTTTGATGCCGGCCGTGCTTCGGCCCGCCAAGGAGAAGCAGGCGATTGCCAAGGAGGAAGAGTGTGGGGAGGGGCGGCCACGGAGCTTCACGTCCAAGAGGCCCAGCGAGGGCCACCAGCCTCTGGTGCGCAAGCGGGCGCCCAGCAGTCATGGTGCTCGTGACCTGAGTAGGACTTTCACCCCCATCTCCTGTGCGGAACTCCCTGTGGGCATGGAGCCCGCGCCCACGGAGCCGGGGACGCCGGTGGCCGGGGACGCCCGCGGTGGGCTCTTGGGCAGCGGGGGCTTCAATCTGTTACCTCAGGGGCAGACCGCCGATGGCTTCTTCCTTCACGTCGCCAGAGCCGGCGAGGACCCCGAGGGCAGGTTCTGCGTCGGCTGTGCCCGGAGCCCCGGTGCCCATGAGCCCGAGCCGTGGGCCGTCCTGAGGCAGGACTCGGACTCGGACGCGGCAGACCTGGAGGAAGCGGAGCAGGGTTTCGTGGGCGACGACCCCGCGGTGGCGACGGCCGGGTGTGTCGGTGAAGAGGAGTCAGCCAAGCTGCAGGAGGACATGAAGGGGAAGGAGCACGAGGACAAGGACGACGCCAGCGGCCGCTCGAGCCCGTGCCTGAGCACGGTGTCTCAGGTCAGCAGCGTCTCCGTGGCCAGCGGCAGCGTGAAGATGACCAGCTTCGCGGAGCGGAAGCTGCAGAGGCTGAACAGCGGCGAGACCAAGTCGAGCACCAGCAGCTCCCAGAAGACCACGCCCGACGCGTCCGAGAGCTGCCCGGCCCCTCTGACCACGTGGAAGCAGAGGCGGGAGCAGAGCCCGAGCCGGCAGAGCCGGGAGCACGCCAGCCTCCTGGCTTCCGAGCTGGCGCAGCTGCACATGCAGCTGGAGGAGAAGCGCCGGGCCATCGAGGCGCAGAAGAAGAAGGTGGAGGCCCTGTCGGCCCGGCAGCGGCTCAAGCTGGGCAAGGCCGCCTTCCTGCACGTGCTCAAGAAGGGCAAGGCCGACGGCGGCCCCCCGCCGTGCAAGCCGGACGCCCTGGCGGCAGAGTACGCCCGGCACAACGGCGAGGACTTGGACGGCGGGGTCCGCACATCGGAGGAGTTGCTCCTCAAGGACGAGGGCCGGGAAGGCGTCCCGGCGTCTCCGGACGTGGACGCGGACGGCCTGCTTCTGCTGCAGCCGCCCAGAGCGAAGGTCCCCGCCGCGCCGCCCGAGCTGGAGAAGGGCAAGGCGCTGCCCGCCGCCCTGCTGGAGGACGCCGGCGAGGCGCTGGACGCGAGCGAGTGTGACCTGTCCATCGAGAAGCTGAACGAGACCATCAGCGCGCTGCAGCAGGCCATCCTGAGGGTCTCGCAGCAGCAGGAGCAGCTGCTCATGAAGCCCCCCGCGGCCCCGGGCCCGAAGCAGAGCGCCCAGGACCAGAAGGTCAGGGCAGCCATCCACTTCGTGGAGCCGCTCTCTCCGCCCGGGACGACGGGTCACCGCAAGCCTCCCCGCCTTGGGCAGGGTCGGAACTCCCGCTCGGGCAGGCCGGCTGAGCTCAGAGTGCCCAAGGACAGACAGCAGGCTTCCTCCCGCAGCAAGACCCCCACGCCCAGTAGAGAGACCCTCCCTCACCTGCGGCCCTTCCCCCCTCGGACCCCCCCCGACCCGGGCTGGGACAGTGTCGCGGAGCCTGGAAACGAACCTCATGACAAATGCCTCTTCGACAGCTACAGGCTCCACGATGAAAACAACCAGCGGACTTTTGTCTTGCCTCCTTCCAAAGACACAAACATCCTCTCGGAACAGGTGGGCCTCAGAGAAGTTCTGGACGGCAGCGTGGAGGAGGCGGCGCTCGGCTCCCCGGCTGTGTCCGGGAAGGAGAACGTCCCTGTGGACGAGCCCCCGAGGAGCAAGGCCAGTCTCATCGAGGTGGACCTCTCGGACCTGAAGGCCCCTGACGAGGACGGAGAGGCGGAGGGCCCCCAGAGCTCGGCGGACCTCGCCAGCGAAGGCGACCAGAAGCCGGGGGTCGGCTTCTTCTTCAAGGTAAACTGTCGGACGGGTGTCGGGTTTCCTCTCGTGCCCTTGGTGTTACGGGTGTGTCAGAGGCTCACACTCAGAGCTGGGCCCCGCGCGCTCTGTCGCCAGGACCCGGCTCCGCCGGAAGCGCCCGCGGGTGCGGCCTGTTGCAGCGAGCGTGGCCGTGTGCCCCTGAGGCTTCAGTGCCGGGCCCGAAACGGGAATCCCATGCCGTTTTCATGGCTCAGAAGTGTTCTATTTCTTTCAATGGTTTCCTGACCGTTTAGTAAACGCCGGTGTTGTTAGCTCGTCGGCCCTTGGGGGCTGGGTCCGGCCTCCAGGACAAGGTTTGCCAGGCCTGGGAGAGCAGCGGGATCTCGGAGGAAGCTTCCTGTCGGGCTCTGTGTCTTTCTCGTAGTGTTTTCTTAGGTAGAATGGGAGGCGGGTTGTGGGAGCTTCCCCGCTGTTCTCCACGACTTCTCCCACGGGGCGCAGGGTGTCTCTCCTCTGACCAGCAGCCAGGCCCTACGCGGTGCCTGATGCTTTGAACTTGTCAGCGAATGGTGGTCAGTCCAGGGGTCAGCTCCTGTGTGGAAAGCGAGGCAGACGGGACCCAGTAGGAAGGTGACGGCTGGGGCTGTTTTCGGGGTGGCCTAGTTGTTCCCGAGTGTCCTCGTGTCTGCGAGGACGGCCCGATCCTCGGTGCGGCCGTGCCGGGACCCGCTGTCACCGCACGTCCGCTGCGGGGGCCGTGTCCCGCGGGTGACGCGAGCGGCCTGCTTGCAGGACGAGCAGAAGGCGGAGGACGAGCTGGCCAAGAAGCGGGCGGCCTTCCTCCTGAAGCAGCAGCGCAAGGCCGAGGAGGCGCGCGCGCGGAAGCAGCAGCTGGAGGCGGAGGTGGAGCTTCGGAGGGACGAGGCCCGGTGAGCCGGCCCCCGCCGCACCCCTGCTGGGGCCTCCCTCCCGCGGCCGGCTCCCCGTTCCCGCCCCGGCCTATCCCCATCCCGCCCCCATGGGGCCAAGCCGGGCTCTGCTTTACGCCCTTAGGGCTGGTCCCCCTTGACGTGCGCGACTGTCCGGGCTGTGGGTGCTCGTCCGGGGGTGCCACCGGATGGGGGCGTCGGGCGTGCACGGGTGCAGGCGGGGCCGGCGCGGGGTGTGGAGTGCGGCGGCCGCCGGCCGTGCGAGCCCTGCGGAGCGCATGTGAGCGGGCGCGTGTCCCGCAGGCGGAAAGCGGAGGAAGACCGGGTCCGGAAGGAGGAGGAGAAGGCGCGGCGGGAGCTCATCAAGCAGGAGTACCTGCGCCGGAAGCAGCAGCAGATTTTAGAGGAGCAGGGGCTGGGCAAGCCCAAAGCCAAGCCCAAGAAGCCGCGGCCCAAGTCCGTCCACCGCGAGGAGTCGTGCAGCGATGCGGGGACCAAGTGCTCCTCGACCCGTAAGCAGGCGGGGCGCGCGGGCGGCCGTGTGCGGTGGCGGCGGGGGGTGCCGCGGTGGGCCTGGCGGCAGCTCTCCTCTCCCACCAGCTGACCACCTGAGCCGGGCCCAGTCGGGCTCCAGCCTGTCCCTGGCCTCCGCGGCGACCACCGAGCCCGAGAGCGTGCACTCGGGGGGCACGCCTTCCCAGCGGTAAGGGGGCCCGTGGGGCGGACGTGGGGGGTCGTGCGCTGTGATTCTGGGGTGATTTCCTGGGGACTCCTGTCCACCCTGCCAGGCAGGCTGCGTCAGAGTCGTGGCGATGGAGCCTCCGTGTGGGGCCGCCTCTTCCCTGTGAGCCCGGATGTGTCCTTAAGTACCACGGTTCCCAGCAGCGCCTCACTGGGGCCTCCGGTGTGCGCTCTGCTGTCGCTAGCCGTCCCGTGGTGGCGTTGAGGGCTTAGGACCCCGATCAGGACCGGCCCTCTGCCTTCGTCCCATGGACGTGGCTCCCGTGGTGACCGCCCCTCGCTGGGTTCAGCCCGCGGGTCTGGTGGCTGCTGCTGGTCGGCGCCGCTGGCAGACGAGTGCTCAGCCCGCGTGAGGCCGGGTTTCTGTGGCGTGGGACAGCTTCCCTTGGGACTCCGCAGTAACGGGGGATGCACGGGGGGCCTTGCCAGTATCACCACCGATGGCCTTGTGCCTTTTGCACGTGCGTCGTTAGCCCGTGTTTTCCATCCTTTACCGTGTGTGTCCTCCTGTGGCCGTGGCCACGTGGTCCTCTTCGTCACGTGGCTGGTGGCTTCCTGTCACCAGGGCCCTGCATAGGGCCCACGTCAGGGACTCTGCATCCCGGCTGGGGTTTGGTTCTGCTGCTGCGTCCCCTGGGCTGGGTGGCCCCCGTGGGGCAGCCACGTGCTGCTTTGCCACCGTTGGCTTCTGCTGGGCTCTGTGGGGACTGCCCCGAGGGATGCACTTAGGCCTGTCTGGCGTCGGGGAGGGGTCGAGACCTGGGCTTCTGGACTCCGTCCACTGTGCTCTCTCCCGGGGTCTGTGTCTCATGTGTCAGCAGCGCAGATCTTCCAAAGTGAATCTGGAAGCTTCCCAAGCCAGGAGAGTCTCGGTGCTGCTTTCCTGCTCCGTCGGGGTGCTGCCTCGGGCAGGCCTCTGACGGAGGACAGCGTCCCTCCAGGGTGTCTACTTTTGTCACTGTGTTGGGCTCCTCGTGTTTTGCCCTGAGTCTGTAGTCGTGCTTGGGGGGCGGAGCAGGTGGGGTTGCTGCCCGACTCCCCCACGGTGGGCGCTCCTTCCTGCCTGGATGGTGTGGGGTGGGCAAGAGGGGATGCCTGTGACCGTCCCTCCCCTGCCCCCGCCACTTCTCTGCTTCAGAGTCGAATCCCTGGAAGCCTTGCCTACACTGAGCCGCAACCCCAGCCGGAGCACAGACAGAGACTGGGAGACGGCGTCTGCAGCGTCCTCTCTTGCGTCCGTGGCCGAGTACACAGGTAACGGGGAGGTCATGGGCGCGTCCCTGCCACGGGGGTACGAGGGGAGGCGGGCCCTGCCTGACTGTGGCCCGTGACGTCCCTTTCTGTCCCTGTGGCCCCTTGCTGAGTCGTGTTGTCTTGGCACTAGGGAGACTTAGACCTTCAAACTATTTCTTGGTTCTTTTACATATGAAAGCAAGTGAAACTAGAAAGGGATTAACACCACCTCGATTCTTAGTTTATTTAAAGATCATAACTCGGGATGAATTCTTTCCAGTAGATTTGAAGTGGCTATTGCTTTCTGTTTTCAAAAACAGACTTTGCTGACCCAGCCTGGTTGCTGCTTGGGGAACTTGGGGTTTTCTTGTGCATGTGCACGTGCCTTAGAGTGTAACTTTGTGCCTCTCGCCTTTTTCACAGGTCCCAAGCTCTTTAAGGAGCCCAGTAGCAAGTCAAACAAACCGATCATTCACAACGCTATCTCTCACTGTTGTCTGGCTGGAAAAGTGAACGAACCTCACAAGAATTCAATATTAGAGGCAAGTATCCAACGTCAGCCGCTCGTTCTTTTCAAGTGAGGCACTGTTGGGACGTGGTGTCACTAACCACGGAGTCTTTACGTAGAGGGAAGGATGTTAGTGAATGAAGAGCTTTTCCTAAAACAGAACCTGGTTACCCAGTGTGCCGGTGCTTTCCCGCGGTGGCTTTGCCGCCGCGTCGCCCGGGCCCCGCTGGCGGTGTGGGGTGGGGGACCGCGTGCACACGGGAGCTGTCTGCACAGCGCTCTGCTGTGCGGGGCTGGGGATAGCTTGAGGAAGAGCCGGCTGCAGACGGGCCAGACTCAAGGCTGTTGCCCTGGGGACAGAGCTGGAGTCTAGGGCAGGGCCCTCCCGTGCGGAGTGAGTGGCAGGAGCTAGTAGCCTCGGCCGGTTAGCCGAGGGCAGGGTGACTGTAGGTGGCGGAGGGGACCGGGGTTTCTGCACTCTGGTGCCTGTGGCCGAGGCCGCGTCGGCTGGAGACAACAGGAACCGGCAGGGTGTCCTGAGGGATGAGGGGGAACCCTCGGCTCCCTGGAGAGACGGAAGCTCGGCGTGAAATGCTTGCTGTTCCTGGTGCCGGGCGCCACCTTCGTGTTGGCCACCGTGATCACAGCTGCCGCGGGATGGTGCTGGCCTCGGCCATTTTAAGGGAAGCTGGTGGCGGTCTCAGCGAGAAGTTGATCTGTGGTCGGAAGTGGAGGGTCGGGGTCAGGCTCGCGTGCCCTCAGCCTGACTGGCTCTCGGTGTCAGGGTGAGCGACGTCCTGTGCCCCAGGCAGGGTGGGGACGCCTCTCCTTCGGTGTCCTCATGCAGGTCTCGATCCTGGGGATCAGTCGGGGGGCAAACCCAAAGGTCTGGGCTGTGAGGTTGACGTTCTGGGGTGTGAGGTAGGCCCTGATAGAGGAGCTCGCGGGCTGCTTCTGGGAGAGGCTGGAGAGGATGCGGTGTCTGCTCTGGTGCCGTGGTGTGGAAATGGCCGCAGACCCTGTGTGACCGAGTGGGCGTGGCTCTGTGCCCACAGTACTGTGGACAGCAGCAGGTGGTGGCCGTGCTCGGCCTGTGCCGTACAAGAGGAAGCGATGAGTTGCCTGGGAGTGGAGAGGGCAGCAGGGTGGGAGCCGGGGGGAGGGTCTGCTGGCAGCTGGGAGCACAGCCTGCGTGGGCACCAGGCGGCAGAGAGGGCCTGGAGGAGCTCGGGGGAGGTCAGTGGGCATGGATGGGGCAGCTCCCACAGGGTGGCTGTTGGTGGCAGGACCCCCGCTCGGCTCTCGGTGAAGTGGTGCATGCAGCTGTGGGCAGGGAGGGCACAGACGCAGCCTCTGCCCTCTGAGCGCCCTGTAGACTGCGGGCCGGGGGCCGACGCGAGGGGCGCGAGGGTGGGAGCGGGGATGCGGAAGGAGGGTGGTGACTGGGACGGGCCACAGCGCAGGGCCGTGGGGGGCCCCGTGTCTGGAGCCACTGCTGCTTTGCTTCTCGCTCCTTGTTTAAACACGCTTTTTAGTTCGTTGAAGTCAGTATTGTTTATACTTATGGATCTGGGTTTTCCCACTTGATTTTTGAAAATATGTATTTGTGTGTGAGTTTGAGTAAATGACAAGCCTGTTAACATTCTTAAGAAGTTAGTATGTATTTGTGAAAAACAAGTGTGTTTTCTAAAACAGAAACAGTTAGAAGTGTGACTCTGCTTTACATTTTTACAAATCTTTTAAATTCTTGGCTTCATGGAGGGCACTAGGCTCGGGGACCCCTGGTGGGGAGAGGTGCTGGGTTAGGTGGTTCAGCTTGGGCTTTCACACGAAAACCTGGAGGTCAGAGGAGCATGCAGCGGACACAGTGACCAGTACCCACACTGCTGCTCGCTTTGGGCTCCTTTGGGGGCACGTCCCTGGGGCGGCGTTCACATGCGCCCGTCTCGGTAGGCTTGGCGGTTTTCCGTCTGTTTGCAGACCGGTACGTCTGTCGGCTATAGCTTGAGCGTAGAAGGAAACCCTGTCCCCTGAGCCACTCCCTATGCACCCTGGCTCCCACCAACCTGCTGTCCATCTCCGGAGGGGCCTCCCCTGGCCGTGTCCCACGAAGGAGGTCCGCACCGGGCAGCCTTTTGGGGCTGTCTGCTCCCCGACCGCCTCACGGGTGTGTCCCATCCCTGTCGAGCACGTGGCAGGGTTGCTCTCCCTTTCGTGGCCAGATCTGACTCTGTTGCATGGTTCTGCCCTGGTGTGTTTATCTGCTCTCCCGCCGAACGGTGTCTGGCTTTCTCCTTCTGTGACGGTGGTGACGAATGCCGCCGTAAGCGTTCACGTTGGAGGTTTTGTGTGGAAGCTTCAGACAAGAGCCGCTGAGCCACGGGGGGTGACTCTGTGCTTAACGTTCTGAGCAGCCGCCCAGCTGGTTTCTGCTCCCCCTGGCCGCGCGGGAGGCTCCGGTCTCTGCACACCGGCATCGGCACTTGCCATCATCTTCCCGTTGGGTGGTGGCCCTCCCCGTGGGCGCGAGTGCTGTCCCAGTGTGGGTTTTGATCTGCGTTTCTCTGGTGGCTCTTGAGGGCGTGTGTGATTTTTCACTCCATTTCAAAAGCATTTTTTCTCACACACGTGGACCACCTAAGTCAAGTCTCAGGGGCAGGTGCCGCTCCCCCGCTGTGTGAGTGGGAGGACCTCGGCCCCGGGTGTGGGTGGGCCGTGCTGAGAGCGGGAGGAGGGGAGGAGCGCCGGAGCGGCTCTGAGTCGGAGCGACTCTCCAGCCCTCGCCTCTCCTTTCTTCCCTCCATGCAGGAGCTGGAGAAGTGCGACGCCAATCACTACATCATCCTGTTCCGTGACGCCGGCTGCCAGTTCCGAGCGCTTTACTGCTACTATCCCGACACCGAGGAGATCTACAAGCTGACCGGCACGGGCCCAAAGAGCATCACCAAGAAAATGATCGACAAGCTGTATAAATACAGCTCAGACCGGAAACAGTTTAACCTGATCCCAGCCAAAACCATGTCCGTCAGCGTGGACGCTCTCACTATTCATAACCACTTGTGGCAGCCCAAGCGGCCCGCGGTGCCAAAGAAGACCCAGACTCGTAAATGACAGCAGCGCCGGCGGGCGGGTCCGAAGGGTGTGTGGACAGGATCGGTATTTATTATTTTCATCCATTTGGGTACGAAGTGTGCGTAGTCACAGACCTTTTCCAGAGAGGCTTCCAGCGAAACCACAGAAGAGCATCCCTTGGCTCCCAGCGCACGCACAGGATGCCAGGCGGAGCGAGGAGGACGGGGCACCCCGCTGAGTGGCTCCTGGAGGCCGCGGCCGCCGCCGACCACGGAGGGTCAGACGAGGGGTATGCGTGTCGTGAGGTCTCCAGGCCGTGGATCCCTTTACTTGAATTCTCCTTCGGTGTGAATGGAAAGTGATCTTCGCTTTCTCACCTCCTGCCCTCCCCCCCTTGCACGTGACCTCACACCCCTCGTGCTGGCCGGCTGGAATCCCAGGAGATGGCGGGGCCGAGGCTTGGTCTCGGGTCGGGGTTTGAATGTGTTTAGGAGAGGGCTTTGAATTGGGGGAATCTTGTTCATTTGAGAAATTGTATGATATTTATTGATTGTGTCTACTGCCAATGTTTATATCCAGTTCTAAGATTTCTGAAAAAAATTCTTGTTCTTTGCTGCTCAGAAAACGTTTACTGAAAATACCAGTTCACTAAAAGCACTGAAAATCTGCAAAGTCTGTCTTCTGCTAAGATGACGTTTACAGACGTGGTGACGCTGCTTGCTGGCACGCGATCGCGCGGTGGCGAGCGGTTCCGCCAGCCGGCGGCTGCCTGACTGCAGATACGCAAGCCGAGCAAATGCCAGCCAGCGCTCGCGACGTTTTGGATAGTACTCTAATGATTTGTTCACTTTAATAAAGACAGATTTTGGTAACGTAGAATATTTTTCACTCTGAGCATGTTTCTCTCGAGAGCTGATGCACTTACGCTGACGGGTCCCGCCGTGGCGTTCCGATGTCCTGACTTGTCCGTCCCGAGTCTGGCTTCCGAAGGGCAGCGCGCCCTGAGAGGACTGTGCGGGGCTCCGTTCAGATCGACTGTTCTGTGCTGTCGCATATTTTCGAACAACGTAAGTGGTTGTTTGCAGTTATTTTGGAACTCCAAGCAAGCAAAACGGCTTCGGATTCCGTCCGCGTTGGCGCAGATGGTCGTCCGTGCCTCTCCCGACCGCAGGCTCCAGGGAGACAGGTGCGCCCGGCCCCCCGGCCTCCACGCAGCTGCAGTCCCGCTGACGCTGTGTGATTGACCAGCTGCTCTGAGCCTTGATCTGGGCCAAGTGCCGGAACATTCTGGAGCCGTGCGTGTTAGTTTTGCACATGTTTTCTTGGGAGTATTACTTGAATCTATCTCGAACTGCGGAAGACCCTTCAGATCGATGGGAAAAGTCAGACCCTTGCCCCTGCTCCCTAACTTGCAGAAGGAGGAAAGGTAAGTGAGTTCTGTACCTGAGGAAGGAGGGAGCGGGCTCCAGAACACGGGAAGGAACTGTGGGCCTCCTCCCGTTGGCGCCCTCCGCCCTCCGAAGACCCCAGGTTCGTCAGTCCTGTGTTAGCAGCAGCTCCGTCCTGGGAGCGCGTCGTGGGGCCGCGGGATTCTGGAAGCGGAGTGCGAGGGTCCGCAGTGGGCTTGTCCCCGCGCGCTTCACTGGTGGGCTTTGTCTCTCCCGGACGTTTGATCTTCTACTGTTATATTTATTTTAAGAGATCACTAAGACGTAATAAAGTAATTAACTAATTTGCTTCCTGTTAGTCACACCTGTGTGTGGTTGCTGTGGGTCCTTCTGTCGGTCCGCGCCTCCGCTCCTTGCTCAGAGGAGTTTCTGGTGGTTTTTGCGTCAGAAACACTTTGCTCCCAGAGAGTCGCGTCCTCTTGTCGTGTGGAGCAGGGAGCCTTTCTGACTCGCCGCCTGCCGTCGTGGAGTCCCAACGGGTGGCTGCTTCTCGGCCGACTCGCCAGAGTCCTGGTGAAGTGAGGGGAGCGTGATGGTTGTTATGGAGGACTCGGTGCTTATGGCAGAGAGCCGGGAAGTGACGTTCCTGCCAGACTTCCACGAAAATCCTGGGTTTTCTTGATGGGATTAGTCGGCCTATGGAGTACTCGGACATCGTCCCGTACAGTCTTCTCACTGTCCGTTACGTCAACAGGCCCTAACTCCGGGGCTGACGCTTTAGAAAAAAATTTTTTTTTTAAGATTTTATTCATTTGAGAGAGAGAGAGACGGTGTGAGAGCACAAGCAGGGGGAGCCCGACGCGGGGCCCGATCCCAGGACCCTGGACCAGAACCCAAGCTGAAGGCAGCTGCCTCGCCGGCTGAGCCCCCAGGTGCCCCCAGCAGCTGACGTTTCTGATGTCCTGTCGTCAGGCTGGTGCAGAAATGGCCGATAGCAGCGTTTGGCATATCAATCGGTAGAACCAGCTTTTTTATTGTGAAAAATTGCAGACCCACGGGATGCATTTCGTGGTCGAGATTTTATTTACTTACTACTTTTTATTTTTAAAATTTATTTATTTGACAGACAGAGATCACAAGCAGGCAGAGAGGCAGGCAGAGAGGGAGGGAGAAGCAGGCCTCCCGCCGAGCAGAGAGCCCGACTCGGGGCTCGATCCCAGGACCCTGAGATCATGACCTGAACTGAAGGCAGAGGCTTAACCTACTGAGCCCCAAGGCGCGCCTCGTGGTCAAGATTTCAGTCCCTTCTGGCTTGATGTGGCAAACGTTTTTCAGTTCTGTAGGATGGCCTTACAGCTTTATAAACGGTGCATGTTTTCCAGCGCCCCCGCGGTATTCGCGTTGTGTCACAAATCTCGTAGGACGGAAAGGCAGCCATCTCGTTGCCTCCTGGAATGCTGACGGGATGGAGTCGGGCTGTGCTTGTCCCGCCGTGGCGTTCAGCCTGTGGAGGAAGTGGCACCCAGACGACTGGTCTGGACTCGGAGCGCCAGGAGCACGGAGGGTCGCTGTCCTAAGACGGTGACGCTCGAGCGAGCGAGTCCTCTGTTGACTTTGCTCTCAGGAGCACACATGCGCGTGCGCCAGTGTCATAGATAGGGATGTGGGCACGCCGTCTGCCCGTGGGGCCTTCCACGCCGCGTCCTCCGGGCGCCGCTCCAGAGCCGTGTCTGGGCAGGTGTTCCAGGCCCCACGCCTGCTCTCGGAGAGGCAGAGGTGCGAGGAGAAGCGTTCTGAAGTCACTGCTTGCGTGTCCTTCTGCCGCTTGTGACTGTGGTGCTCTGAAGGGGCAAGTACTCACCTAAAGAAACCTTCCTTTGGGAAGGAACTTGGGTTCAGATGAGCTTGGGTCGCCTTTGATGACGGATGCCGACGTTTGCGGACTGGCCTTGACTTCGAACATGTTTCTGTTGGACTGTGTCACGCACGGAAGGGACACGGCTACGTCGCTGCTTGTGCCTCACCGACTGTGGCCGAGAAGCAGGATGCACTGGGGTGGCCTCTTCTCTGGGCAGCTTGGGGCGCCTGGCTCCGACCCTGGGTCTGGTGTCGCCAGCTGACTTGCGCTGGGGGCTCTGCCATCAGTCGCACATGAGGCCCGGGCCGTGGATGTGGCCTGCGATCTCGGGCAGGCATTGGGCCCAAAAAGCGTCTCAGTGTCCCCGTCCTTCTCTCGGTTTCCCCCCGTCCTGGGCAAATCCGTGCGCTTGTTTGACAGTGAGCAGAGAGGGACGATCCCCACTGTGTCCCCACTCTCGGCCTGACGCGGTCCTCGCTGCCTTAGAAAGAGCGAGTTACACGTCCGGAATCGCAAGGGACGCATCTTGCCGAAGCCGCTCGTCTTGGGAATAAGTGACAGAGCCCAGAAGCGTCGTGAAAACCACAGTGAGAACCTCCCCACGGGCACGCGGTCTGTGAAGTCTGCCTCAGGGAAACATGTTTCTGGGCGGTGAAAACGAGGGGTTGCTTCCCCTGCAGAGAAGCGGCGACGGCGTCAGACCCGTTCCCCGTGGAAGTCCAGGCCCTGCGCATGTCCCTGCGAGGCCCGAGGCCGAGGCCACGGCGGCGCTGATCGGCTGCACGGAAAGTGGCCACTTCGCCCTGGGCTCGGGGGGCCCGCCTGGTGCTCTGGGGGCCGCAGGCGGGGCGGGAGCCTGTCGCCAGCCCCAGGGAGTCAAGGTTCTGACCTCAGCCCCGCTGGCTGGCGTCGGGGTCGCTGGAACACGCCACTGGTGGGTGAGCACACGTGTGCCGACGGTGTGGGTGGTGGTCCAGGGTGACGTCGCTGTCCCTGCGGGCCCACGTGGACCAAAGCTCCCGCGCCCAGGCACGAGACGACCTTGTGACTCGGCTCTTGTTCTAGAAAGGAGGCACAAGACCGTCCCTCACTGTCTTCCGTCGTCCCCGAGGGCAGTCACGTTGTCGTGGTGCGGATGAAACCCTCTGGTCTTCGGCTTTGCAGGAGGCGGATTTTACTTTTGCCTTTTTATTCCAGATGTAGTTTTTTGTCGGTTTCGTTACAAAACAGTCCTCACTCTTTTTCTAAACGGAAGCAGGACCTACGTATGGAAAAGTAAGCGGCTCACGGGTGTGCGGCGCAGTGAATTTTCAGTTTTCGGACGGGCGGTTCCCTGTGTCCATTACCCAGGTTCTCCCTGGGACACTCCGGCACGACGCTCCGCTCACCGTCCTCTCCTCCGCTCGCGCAGGTGTCCAGCTGCCCGGCTGCTGCCCCACGGGGCGACGTGACGGCGAAGTGCGGTCGGAGACTTGGCAGGGTGAAAGGCACCACCGTGTCGTCGTTTTGTGTGATTTACTCGGCTCAGACTCTCGTGCAGCCGCAGGCACCCCGAGTTTGACGGGTGGTCGGTCCCTGGGCCAGGAGCTCTTGTTGCGTGGTGCACGCGGGCCCGGGGGTGTGGCCGTCAGGACCAGCTGTGGGCTGACCGGGGGCGGCTTGGGCCCTCCCGCGTGCCCTTCCCTTGGGCCCCACCGGCTGTTCCTCCTCTGGGTGGAGTGTCCGGAGAGCCGAGGCCGGGCCGGGCCAGGGAAGAGCCAGGCGAGGGCGCCTGGGGAAGCCACAGGCTCCTGGAGGGACCACGGAGGCTGCCTTCCCCTCGCCGTTCGCGCCCGGGCTGGGCTGCGGGCACTGATGGGTGTGCAGTAGAAGTGGGTTGAACTAGCCCTTGGGTAGGGTCCGGGGACACCGAGGCCTGGCTCCTGCATCCGGACCGGAGCTTCGTGAGGAAGGTCGTGAGGGATCCTGTGTGACCCTGGGAGTGCCACAGGTTAGGGGCCAAGACGGCCATGCTGAACTCCATGGGGCCCGGGGCACGGTCGCGTGGACGGCCCGTGTAGGTGGGACAGGGGCTGAGCAGAGCCACCACCTTGGTCAGACGTGGACGGGGCCCCGCAAGGAGGGGAGGGAAGGGTGTGTGCTCGTGGAGCATGTGCTTGGTCGGGGCCCTGCTTACCCGGAGTCCTCCTTACAGGAGGGTCATGGGGGTCTTCTTGGGGGGTAGACAGCCACAGGGTACAGGTACCTCTCCCTAATCGGGGTGGCAGGATGGATGAGGCTGGACAGCCTGGCCTTCTGAGCCCGTGGGCCTGCGGAAGACCCCCGGAGTTGAACCCATGAGGGCTTTGTGCGGGGTCGGGGTGGAAACAGGCCAGGCCTCAAGTGACCGTACGTGGCAAGAAGGCGGTGGCGCTCTCAAGGGGCTGGGCCTCCTCTGGTCGCCTCCTGCTGACCCCTGTGCCTTGGCGCGATGTCAGGCACCCAGGGCAGCCGGGGCCCAGTCGGCCTTCGTCTCAGCAATAAGCACCATCCGTTGGACGGGAGGGTGGGAAAGAGAGAGGGGGCGACGGTCCGGTGTAAACAGCCAGTGCTCGGCCAGTGTCATGTGGCTTTCCAGGAGGGTCACACATCTCTGCAGAAGATCGCAGCCTCACGCCTGCCCTGTGCGCGGACGCCCGAGTGTGGACCAACGTCGCCCTGCACTCTCCCGCCGGCAGCGTCCCAGGCGCCTGGGGTCTGGGTGCCGTGCCCCCTGCATTAGGAAATCGAGAGCTGCAGGTGGTGGTGTTGGAGGAGGAATTTTTTTTTTTCCAGTTGGAGCGTTTATAAGCAAGTACTGCGGTCCTGGCTTTCCTGCTTTCAAACAGACCCTGTACCGCAGGCCTCGTTTAGAAGCCCCGTAGAGGGAGCACCGCTGTCCCCAGGGGGAGGACGGTTTCTCCCGACGGCGTGCAGCTCTCGCTGGGGCCCGGGGATGGTGCTGCCCACGCGGAGGGACTCTCCTTGCCTGGACTGGGAGTGGGTTCGTGGAGTAAAACAATCCCTGCTTTCTAGACAGTCAAGTTTGACTTTTGTTTGCACAGCTCTGTGGAAAGCATGACATGTGCGGCCTCCTCTCCCAGGAGCCTCTGGCTTGTTCCCTGCGCCCGTGTTTAACTGGGCTGCTTTCACTGCCTGGTACTTTTTCTTACCGATTCACAGAAATTTAAACAATAATCTAAACAGGGTCTTAGACGCCGCTGCTGGCGTCTAAGCTCATCTCGGGCGCTCACCGCGCTGCCCTGACCACAGCGGAGGAGAGCACGTTTCCGTGTCTTTGCGGGTTGTTCTGAGTTTCCTCTCTTGTAAGGTGTCTGTTCAAGTGTTTCGCCTCTTTCTCTGCTGGGTTGTCCGTCTTTTTTCTTATTAATTCATAACAGATACAATATTGAAAGGTAACATGGGAAAGATAATACCAACGGTCCATTCTGTGATGTTCCGTGGTTTAGCGGGTGTCGTGATAAACACATTATTCAGATCTATTTGGCCCGATTACCATGGATGATCTTAGGGCGGCCGAGTTTATGGAGGCGTGTTGGAAGTGAACGTGTCAAGTGTGTGTGGCGGGCTGCTGTGTTTGGGTCCGTGTGCACGTGGCTTTCACGGCTGTGTGTGAGGTGGATGCCCCATAGCATTTCTCTGCATGGGTCTGATGACCCAGAGCCCCCTTGCCCCAGCGTCCCACCTGGGCCATGATGTGGCTCCTGTCGTCTCTTCAGGCCTGCTGGCACCCATGGGAGGCAGTGACACGACCCCACAGGGGTCCACGGCCTCGTCTGCAGACCCCATGTGTGATTGTGCTTGGTTGGTGGTGAATGGGTTAAGGCTGCAGCAGGAATCGGGCTTGCTTCTCAGCTGATCTTGTCCGTGGAGCCCAGCAGGGCACAGGGGCTCTCAGGAGTGCAAGAGAGAGGCAGCCGAGCGTCAGAGGAGGAGCTGTGGCCACAGAAGAGGGCACAGGAAGGTGCCACGTGGCTGGCTTTGACCGTGGATGAAGGGACCAGGAGCTCAGGAACATGGGTGGCTTCCAGGATCTGGAAAAGGCAAGACACTGATCCTCCCCCAGCACCTCCTGAAAGGGGTGAAGCCTGCTGACCCCTTCTTACCCAGTGAGGCCTGGCTTGCGTTTCTGGGCTCCCCGAACTGGTGGTGAGCAGCGCGCCGGCTGCCTGTGGCCTGCTCGCAGGTCGTGGTGTTTGGGGAGGCACCTGCTCCCGTCCAGAGCGTCCAAGGCCTTCTGCTTGTCACCGTCTGCGTGCTCCCACAACCAGCCTCAGAAAGCTGCAGTCCCAAACGTCTTTGTTGGAAATTTTAAAAGATCAGAAAAAACAAAATGAGCTTTTACCAAGGAGGCTAAAATCATAGTAGAAGGTGGCAGCAAGGAATCCGGCGTGTGACAAGCGGGCACGGATGAGAGAACCACGCGCAGTAGAGCTGGTTGGTGGATGCAGCGCGGCCGCCGGCAGGGCCCATCAGAAGCAGCGCAGGGCACGGGACCGCGGTCCCTCTCACAGGGGACGGACACACAGAAGCCGGGCTGAAGTCGTAGAGTGGATCCGGCCGCGTTTTGGAAGATGCGACATCTCAGGGTTGAAACCGTCTCGGCGTAATCCGTACTGGTAGCGTGAGAGCGCGAGCGTGCGTGGGAACGGCTGCCGGCATTGAAGGTGCACCCGTCGTTCCTGCAGTTAGAAACGCGGCGACTTGGCTACACCTGCCAGCGGCCTCCAGCAAACCCCACATCTGGCAGTGAGATGCCAGAGGGTCCCCGTGTCGGTCAGGATGGAGGCCAGGTTGCCTTGGGTCAACAGGACTAGCCAAGGCGTTACCGGACGCCTGAACCGTTGTAATAAGAGAAGAAAAATGAGGCATGACTTGTGGAAATAAACGAAGGAAATCTCATTGAAAGTCGTGTCTGGGCGCGCCTGGGTGGCTCAGTGTGTTAAGCGTCTGCCTTCGGCTCAGGTCAGGGTCAGGGTCCTGGGATCGAGTCCTGCGTGGTGCTCCCTGCTCAGCGGGAAGCCTGCTTCTCCCTCTCCCTCTGCTGCTGCTCTGCCCACTTGTGCTCTCTCTGTCAAAGTCTTAAAAAAAAAAAAAGTGGTTACCCCCCCCCGCCCCCACCCAGCGCTGGCGTTGCGACAGGAAGAGCCTGTCCGGTTCTCTGTCCCCGGCAGAAGGAAGGGGCTCGCGGGAACTCGGCGAAGCAGCCTCCCGGCCTCCGCCGCTCAGCTGGCCTGGGCCCACCACGCGCCGCTCGTCCGGAGCTGTAATTCTCCTCTCTACCCCAGTAAACGCGTTTCGCTGGTAAAGTCGCTGGCTTTTTTTTTTTTTTTTTTAGGTCAACAAAAGGTAGGAAAAGAAAAACCCAAGTGGTTATTATCTGAAGAAACATGAAAGTTCTCTTAGAAAAGCAAAGGTGAACAGGGGACAAGTGTCCTTGTCAGACAGGTGGCTGCTAACAGTCCAGCATGTCAACCGGCGTTTCTGGACCCACTCGTCACCAGCTGCGTCTGGAAATGCGTTGTGCGAAGGGGTCACAGGACAGTGAGACAGCGATGGCCCCGGGAAGAAGCCCAGTACGAGACGCACGGGACGCCCGCGGTCACCTAGGACGCGTTTGGAAGCAGGGCAGTGCCCAGGGCTCAGCTGGGGAGACCCCGTCACCCAGGTGGGTCTACATTCCCAGGTGGGAATGCCGCCCCACGCGAAAGTCCCCAGACACTTAGCACGCGGTTTCATCACCAGACGCTGGGTTTGGATTTGGGGACAAAGGACAAGACAGCCCTGAATTTGGTGCCTGCTGTTGTCCTGTCTTCGAGGCTTGGAGAGGGGCTTTGGGGCCCCTGGTGTGTCTTGTCCCTCTCAGCTCCTTCACTGGGGACCCAAGGGCTCGGCACCAGCTCTTGGAGGAGGCGCTGGGGGAAGGGGTTCCCCTTGGAAGAGCCCCGAGCTCACATGTACAGCAGGACGGCTGGATACCAGCCACTGGAACCACCCCAGAGCTCAGGGTGGGTGAGGAGTGCCCTGGGACTCCTGTCCGGAAGGGCCAGGACCCCAAGATAGGATGGGAGCGGGGGCTGTGGCAGATGCCCAGAGCAAATCTGGAGCCCGCAGCGTCTGGGGACACAGGACAGGCCAACAAGGTGGCATGGTGAGCAGCCCTACCGGCAGCCCCAGAGGGACCCTGGAGGCTCAGTGCTGGTGGCCGTGAGGAGCCCTACCTGGGAGCCAGGCACACCGCACACCCAGGAACCCTATCTGAGGAGCCCCTCCAAGAAGGGGTCCACCGCTGGGGCCCAGAGACCCCGGGGGCCTGCCCGTGCAGTGGGGGAGGCTGTGTGCACTGCCCCCTTTAGAAAGGACCCCTGCGGAGTGCTGCGGGCACAGGGGGCTACTGCCCCGAAGACCTCAGGCTCTGCGCCAGGCCCGGTGGGCAGGCCAGACCCGACGGGGTCATTCGTGGCTGCTCAGCCCTCTGCAGCCAGGGCAAGTGGAAGGTGCCACAGATGCCGCGGGCTCAGCCTGCGGACCCGGGGCAGGGCCCATGACCCGGCTCCATGGGTGGACAGAGTCTTGGGCCCGAGACCCCACTCTGGGGTATCCCCAGGCTCCTGCTGACCTCACTAGGGACGAAGGTGGTTCTGGCCAGCTGGCTGCCCCTGGGGGCCTGGAATGGCGGAGGCGCTCCCCGCAGCCCCAGCCCCAGGCAGGCGGCTGAGGTCCTGGACTTGGAGCGGCCCAGACGCCGCCCCGGACCGCAGACCTCTGTGTGCATCTGCCCTGCCCTGCGGTCGGGTCCCACCTGGGGTGCACCCACCTTCTCTGCTGACCCGCAGCCCAGCCCACCGGTTGTAAGACCCCTGCCTCTGCAGCTCTGGAATGCGGGGTCCAGCCTGAGCCCCGCGAGGAGACGACGGGCGTGTGCCCCGGGGTGAAGACGAGGCCGCCTGCCTCCATGGTTCTGGGGGTCCTGGACGGGGTCGCAGGCTACTCCTGCCGACACACAGCTCGTGGCTTTTGCTAATTTGGGGGTTCCTTCTGCCGTGCATGTAGGTGGGGTAACCTGCCTGCTCCTTGCTGTTCTCACAGCCCTGTCCTTGGTTTTGGGACCCTGGGTTTCACGACACCTTCCCCTGGCGCCGCGTCCCCTCGTCTCCCGGCTTATCGCTTGGACCTTTGGAGATGGTTTGGGGTTGTCCTGGCATTTGCAGCATCTGCCGCCACTTGTGGGCACAACTTGCCCTTTTGCAGGGGGTGTCCCCCCCCGCACCCCCACGATGGCCCCTTCCCCTCGCCCTCCCGTCAGCCGGGCCCGCCCAGCCCCTCGTGGGGACTCCTGTCCAAGCAGTGCCCTGTCAGATGAGGAACCAGAAGTTCCTCCTTGTGTCTGAAGACTCTTGCCAGGAAACACGGAGAAGCTGCTCGCCCGTCCCGGGGGTGGCCCCTCCTGGCGTTTGTACCATCGGCCCCGTTGTCCTCACGCATCAGTGTGGGCTGCCGGCCCCGCTGGCCCGTCCCCTGAGGCCCCCACCCGCTCAGCAGCCCCTTCCTCACCAGCCCCGGCCCCAGTATGGCTGCACGAAGTCCTTGGGAGCTCATTGAGGGCAGGAGGCTCTGGGGGGTGAGCTGGACTCGTGTGGTCCGGGGCTGGGGGAGCAGGCCCCTCTGCTGCCTGCCACCATCTGAATGTCCTATCCAGCACCTGCTAGGGGGCCTCTGGCAGAGCCTGGGGTCCCCGTACCCATCCCAGGGAGCCCCCGCCCCAGCCAGCTGCCAGCACCCAGATGCCCAGTGGCCGTGAAGGCCCAGGCTGGCAGCCTTTCCTCGGGATGGGGGCTTCCCTGTGGGGTCTGGGTGGGGCAGGGGCCACAGCACGCGTGTCTCACCCTTGGAATTGGGGGGCTGGGGGGTGGGGCTACGGGGTGGGACTGGGCCAGGCCTAGACCACGAGGCCACGGCGGGAAAGCCTTATAACTGACCCTCGTATTTGCAGAAAGCATCCATTTAATAGAAGGTTCCAGCACTGACCGCACGCCTGTCACACACCGTGACAAGGGAAGCCCGGAGGCGTGGCACCCACGACCTCCACGTCCTTCCTTCACAGAGAGAACCTGGGCCAGCAGCCCAGGGTGAGTTGTGCTTTGGGTTGGTGCTAACGGGCGTCCAGCGGCCCGTGGAAACGCACCAGCCCTGCCCGACGCCCACGGACGCGGGGCCGCGGCCGTTCACGTAAACACGGACGGGAGGGACGTCTTGTTCTTGGCCGCAAAGTCCTGGGTCGCAGGAACCTTCGCATGGCAGCGGGACCCCTCGGGGGTCTCGAGGCAGCCCGCTCTCCTCCATGTGCTCTGAGCAAGCCCGGCCTCGGGGTTGGGGGCTCCAGTCCAAGCTGCTGACTTCCTGGGGTTCACGGCTCCCCTCTCCTGCCAGCCGCACCGTGCTGGAGCGCTCGCCGGCAGGGGAGCCCCTCGGCCCGACCCTGGGCCAGACCCTCACCGTCGTGTGACCAGGCCGGGCCCCGTGAGCGGGCCATCGGTACGTGGCCGCGGGAACATGGCTTCCGCGTGAGCTGTGTGAGTGTGCACAGTTGCCGGGGGCTTGGCTCCCTCCCGTCCGCATGCACCCCTGCCTGCCTCCCCGTCCGCCGCAGTCGGACCCCGTCACGAGTTGCGGTATGTTGCGAGGGGATGCGGACTGTACAGGTTTGTAAAAATAGGTTAAAAAAGGCCTCCCCGCCAGCTTCTCCCGGGGCCCGGGGCGTGCGCCCCCTCCTCCCCGGGGAGGGCTCCCGTCCGGGGCGGGCCAGACCGACGCCGGGGCGCCGTGGGGGCGCGGCGGGGCCCCGGCGCTCCATGCAGCGTGAGGCATGCCGTCACGGGGTTGGGGCTCCTCGCGGGGCCGGCTCAGAGCTGCGTCTCGTCGCGGGTCTCGGGGTTGCAGGAAGCCAGCCTGGGCCCGCTGCTCTTCCGGCTCTGCGGGCCACTGGCCACGTGCGCCAGGGGGTCGGAGCGGATGAGGTACCTGCAGGGGTGGGGAGAGCCCTGGACGCTGTCCTCCGCCCAGGCCGGGGCGGGGGGCCGTGGGCTCTGCTCGTGGGGGGGCGCGGGACTCACACGATGTCATTGGGCTCCAGCCTCGTGTCGGGAGGGGGGTTGATGAGGACGTACGAGAGCGTGTTCTGGTGGTCATTCATCTCGTCTGCAAAAGACACGGGCCCGTGGTGGTCACCAGTCCGCTGCGCCCCCCTCCACTCTGCCGCGCCCCACGAGCTGGGGGCTCTGGCCTGGCCCCAGGATCTTCATTGCCTTCCCTGGCGTCTTGCCTGCACCCCGTGGGGCTGGCCCTGCCGGATGGGTACCTGCTGCGGGCCCGGCACGGGCAGGGGTCTGCCACGAGGGCGTGGGCACGGGCTGGCACCCATAGCCTTGGGCAGCCAGCAGTTCCAACGTGGCAGCCGTGAGCACACCTACCGATTGCACGAACCTGCGTGTGCCCACATGCGCCCACACACGCGCGCACACGCATACCTGACTCAGCCCTCCCGCCAGCCCCTCCCTACCAGGCTGACCACCCTCATCTCTCTTCCCTTCTCTGCTTTGGACATACTTTCTGTTTCCCAAAGCCTGCTCCACAGTGTCAACCCACAGGCCCCCTCCCCCAGCCCCTTTCCCAGTCTGGGGCCCCTTCAGAGCCCACAGGGACGGCCTGGTCTCTGGCGCACGGGTGGCCGTGAGGACGCAGCCCGTGGTGGGGAGAACAGGTTCTGGAGAAGCAGCAGTCCCACCACAGATGTCCCCTTGGCCATGCACAGGGCTGCCAGAGGCCCTGTGCCCACTGGCAGAGAAACAAATGGCTCGTGACCTCAGTTTACCCATTGGCAATGTCAGAAGGCATCTCCTGACCCAGGGCGGCCATCAAGGGGATGGCACTCCGGAGGGGTCTAGCTCTGGTGGCCTGTACCCCCAGTTCTTGTCATTTCCTTCTCCTTGCACAATCCCGTCGGCAGGACCGTACTGGCCAGGCCC
This sequence comes from Eira barbara, assembly GCA_020311275.1. Classification (NCBI taxonomy): domain Eukaryota; kingdom Metazoa; phylum Chordata; class Mammalia; order Carnivora; family Mustelidae; genus Eira; species Eira barbara. The sequence continues at coordinate 1,731,493 of JAHRIG010000040.1, forward strand.
CCGAGGAAGGGATTCTCTGCAAAGCTGGAGAAGTGGCCCGTGGGCTGGCTGGGCTGGGGGTCGAGCTGTGCCGAGTCAACTCCACACTGCAGCCACGGGCCGGGCACACCGGCTTCCCTGGAGGCAGGCGGGGGCACGGGCTGGGCCCTGGGGGGCCAGCGAACATGCTCAGACTTTTGGGCCTTCCCTTGGTGCCAGCCTCTGTGTCCACTTCAGGAACAGCTGCCTGGTGGCCACAGCTCTCTGCGCTTTCCACGGCTCGCGTTGGGGCCCTTTGGTGGAAGCTGCCGGCCGTCGAGCAGGGGGGCTCAATCAGTGGCCGTGCGGGGCAGCACACCTTCCAGCCCCAGGCCCCCCGAGTGTCTCCGGGGTGGGCCTCGTGGTGCGTGCAGGGGTGCCGCAGGAGGAGAGGGAGGCGGGTCTCGTTGACCCCCAATCACAGGCACCAGCGGAGCGGCCATGACGAGACAGACGCTGGGGCAGCACACCGAAAGTGGGGGGTGGTGCTGCGGTCAGAGCCACCAGCTGGTCCCCCCCAGGGCACACGGGCCACCCCTCCGTGGCTGGGCAGCCATCCTCACGCGCTGGCACCTGCCTCACGGGGCCCTCCCCACCCAGCCTGGGCCCCCACGTCTCCCCTGGACGACCAGGGTGTTCCTGAAACCAACAGCTTAGGACTGGACCAAGCCAGGCCCACCTTTGTGCATCTGGGGGTGCTGGGCCGTGAGGTGGGCGGGTAGGCTGTGGGGGCCCAGCCATAGCGCCAGCCAGGGGGTGGGGCTGCTCGATCACGAGCCACCGACCCCAGTTTTCCCAGGACAGGTGAGCTGCACTGTGACCACCATGCTCAGGTGGGGGCAGGAGGCTGATGATGGCCATCCTGGCAAATGGCCAAAGGAGCTGTCACATTACCCTGCGCCCCACCCCTGCACTCCTACTGCCCCAGGCCTTCCCGCAACCCTGCAGACCAGGTGCTTCCATGCCACTCCTCCTCCCCGCCCCACACCGGGGTCTGCGCTCTCTGCCCCCCAGCCCCGCACCTAACCAAGTCCCAGCCACCTTCCTCACGGGTGGCAGCGAGCAGGGGTGAGGGCATGCAGCCGCACCCTCCAGAGGGCTGCCTGGGGAGGATGCCCTCCCGGACGGCCTGGCTAAGGCACTTCCCTCTCCTCTGCCCCCGGCCTCAGGCACTTCCCAACACCACATCAGGAGGTGCTCAGCCTCGGTGGGAAGCAGGGGTGGCGGGGTGCAGGGAGAGTGGCCGGGTGCAGGGAGGGGGCCACGCGGCCTCCCTGTTCATGGAAGCTGCTGGACTTGGATCCGTGCCGGCCCCGCTGCTCTGCCTTCTGTTGGGGGTCTCAGGGCAGATCTAGGGGGCTGCTGGGTGTCTTCTTGGAAGAAACCTGACCCCAGATGAGAGAAGGGAGTACAGACACGCTCTGTCTCGGCCGGAAAGGGGGACCCCCTCTTGGAGCTCCTGCCAGTTCACCTGACGCAGGCGGCCCACAAAAGCCCAGGGCAGAGCAGACTCCAATTTCCCTGCTGCTGGCCCAGGCCTCGCTGCATGCCCCCGTGTGTGTGTGTGTGTGCACACGCGGGACCCAGGCCCGGAACCATCCGTCTGGATGCTTCCCCGGAGGTGGGCGGGCTCAGGACACACGAGAGCAAGACTGTGGCGCAACCCGAGGGCGGCGCGGTGACCGCCGGGGCCCTGCACAGGGGCGGCCTGGGAGCACGGGGGCCCTGCCTGCAGAGCCCCTCTCCTGCCTACTCTCCTGTCCGCCTGCCTGGCTGGGGCGGCCTGTCGGCACGGCTGGCATGCCCCCTCGTGTGGCAGCCGGACTCGGCCGGAGCAGAATTACCTTGCAAATATCCCAGGTTTACCCGATTCATGACATCACTGGCCGTTAAATTTGCTACATCCTCTACGGAGCACACAGCGAGGGGGCAGACAGAAACAGAGAGAGAGAGAGGTCAGCAAGCAGCGCGGCGGCCGGCACAGCGGGGGACAGCCAGCCGCACGTGGGAGGCCGTGCACGCCGGGACCGGCCAGCGCCAGCCGCCGGGGAAGCAGGTCCACCGCCACGACATGGCTTCCTTCTCTGCCAAGCTCTGGGGAGGGCAGGGGGCTGCGGAGGTTAGGGGCATGTGGGACAAGTGCCAGTCCCGGGGTTGGTGGGCCGGAGTCTCTGCTGACCCTGGCCGTGGGGCCGGTGCGCACCGTCTTGAGGGGCGGGGACGTGGAGGGAGCAGAGGTGGAGCGCGCAGCTTCTGCGTGGTGGGGGCGGGGCCGGCCCCGACTCTAGCCTCTGGTCCCACCTGGAGGGGGCACTAGGGCCCCTGAGCCAGGCACACGCAGGACGCAGGCTGCCGAGAGCCCGTGCCCGCAGGGGGACAGCCATGCCTGAGCCCCAGGCAGAGTCCCTGAGACGGAACCCCACTCCCGCCAGAGGCTCGACCCAGCGCAGGGTGTGGGTGCCGATGGGCGGCGGCGGGAACAGAGGCAGCACCCTCGGAGCGGGCGTGGGAAAGAGCGTCTCTCCTCTGGGTCTGCTCTTGGCCAAGGTCATGAGCTTTCCCCCAAAATAAGCTCCACAGAAAAGGGGGCTGCCAGGGTCTGGGGAGCAGCCATAAGCAGCGGAAGCAGGGCCCGTGTCTCAGGAGCAGCTGTGGGGCCCCACGTCCACGGTGGCCACGGCTCCAGCTGCCCCCTGCCGGGCCCCGGATGCTCTGGCTGCTGGGAAGGCCGGGGAAGGGGTGGCCGGGGGCTGCGGGGTCTCCCTGCCACATTCCCGTTCTCCATGGGAACACAGTGCACCCTGCGTTTCTGACCCCAGAGGCACCTCACTGAACCCACATGAGGACTGTGGCCTTGGCTTTGGGGGAGCCCTGCCTGGCCTGGTCCGCCCCCCAGCCACAGCTCCCATGAGTTCCACACGCTGGAGTCAGTCAGCTTGATCTGGTCCCATTTTACAGACGGGGAGACTGAGGCCCCAGAGTGGTGAGGGGGGGCCCTTCCCTGCGGGGCTCAGGGCCAGTTCCGGGGGGATCCTGCGTCCTGGCACCAGAGGGGCTCCAAGGGGCCACATGGGTGTGGCGGGCAGCGCAGAGGCCCTGGGCGGAGGCGGCCCCTGGGCACCCGGGTCAAGCGCCGTGCCTGTCCCAGCCCTGTGGCGGGCGGTGGCGTCTGGGCTCTTACCGTAGCCGGTGGTGGGCAGCCCCAGGTGCTTCATGCGGTTCTTGACCAGCTCGGAGAGCTCCTGGCGCTCGGAGCGGCCGTACAGGCTGAGCCGCTGCTGGCCGGCCCACTCGGCGGCCGCCGCCTTCCCCGCCGGCTTGGGGCTCCTGCGGCTCAGCTTCCGGGCCCACGGCAGGCTCTTGCGCCGCAGCAGCGGGTGCTCGGCTGGGTCCCCACCGACCGGGTGCCGGCCGTGGGTGCTGCCGTCGCCGCCAGCCTGCATGCCCCAGGGCCCCCTGACTTCCTGCGCGTCCTGGCAATCCTCCACGCTCACCGAGATCTGGGACTGGCCGAGGTGGGAGGGTGAGGGGAGGGGAGCCCCGCCTTCTGCTGGGGGACCCCAGGCCTCAGGGGCATGAGGGCCTTCCTCCTCCAGGCTGAGCCGCCAGCCTCCAGGTCTGTCCATGTTTGCCGGGGGAACGAGGGCGGCTCCTGCCACCTCTTGGGGCCCTCCCACCTGGACCCAGCCAGTCCTGATTTTGCCACAGAGGACCACCCCTCCGTGAGCCTCAGCCTCCCCCTCTCGGAGAGTGGAGAGCAGGAGAGCAGGGACGGGGAGCGTGGTCGATGGGAGCGTGACAGCAGCTCAGCGGGTGCACGGGAACCCGGCGGGGTGCGGGGAGACTCCCGCCTGGGCAGCAGCCCTGAGAGGCTGCGGCATGGAGGTCGGATCAGAACAGCAAGGAGGGGGCCACTCGCTACGATGGGGGCCACCGCGGGACATGCACAGAGCACATGGGGCTGGAGGGGCCTGGTTCCTCAGGGGCCCTCTTGGAGCTGTGCCAAGGCCGACCCATCCTGGGGACGCACTCCCCGACCCTGCTGTCACCCTGTGCCCCCCCGGCTTCGGGTCGGGGAGCACACCTTCATGGGAGGCTCACGGGGCCACTCACCTGGGCTCTGAGGTCGTGGGGCTGCAAAGGAAACCAGAGACAGCCTGGGTGTTTGGGGGTGCCTCTGCCCCGGCCCCAGACACTGCCTGAGCCCCTCATGGGCTCGGGACCCGCATGGCAGACTGCCCACTGTGGCTCCAGCTGCCTCCCTCATTCTCAAGCTCCCCGGCCCCACGTGGGAGTCCCAGCCGCCCGACCCCATGGGGGGGCACATGAGCCTGACTCCAGGAGGGCCCGGCAAGCCAAGGCCTGGATCCTGGGACCGAAACACGGCAGCGACACAAAATTCACAGGAAGCCTGTGGGCCGCCGGTGTGCGAGCCCACCCTCGGGAGCCCCTCGCCCGAACCTCGGAGGTCGAGAAAACGTGGCACTCGGTGCGGTAGATGCCGATGGGGATCTCGGCGCTGGAGGAGCACAGCTTCTGGAAGAGCCGGCCATACGTGCGGATCCAAAGGTCCTCCTCCGCGACCCGCATCTAGAGCGAGCGGCGGCCCTTAGCGGGGGCCGGCCGCGCGCACCCCCGCAACGGCCAGCCCTCCCGGCCGGCCCCGTCACTCACGGCGCAGAGGTAGCCGGAGCCCGGCGTGGTGTCGAGGCCCAGCAGCAGCCTGGTGATGGAGATCATGTAATCCTTCACGAAGGACTGGCCGGAGAGGGAGGCCGCAGTGAGGCGGGGCACCCCGGGGACAGGCCAGGTCCCTTCCCGTGCCTGCTGGGCGCCCACAGTCCCCTGCTGGGAAGCCTGGCTCGGCCTCAGGGGTCGGAGACCCAGAGGCCGCCAGGAGCAGAGCCCAGGGTGGTGTCTTTCTGGGAGGAAGAGGACGGGGACACCGGGGGGGACCCGAGGAGGGATGCTCCAAGCGTGGCTTCGTTGGCCGGAGGTGGAGAGGCGGCTTGGGCTGCCGGCGGCCCCCACCCCCGCCCCCGCCCGCGCTGACCTGGTAAAGCAGGGTGTCCAACATGCTGATGCTGAAGACGCGGCCCGCGGCGAACGGCAGGCGGAACATGAAGGCCAGGTTGGAGCCGTTCTCCCGCTCCCTCTGCGGGAAAGGGGGCTCAGGTGGGCGCTCAGGCCGCGGCGGCGTGGAGGGGTGCAGGGAGTGCACGCACCGGCAGACGGCTGAGCTTGGCCCCAGCAGCCGGCTAGTGCCCCCCGACCCCAGACGCGCTCGGGGCCGGAGCTCAGGAGGGGGACCTGCCCAGTCCCACGGGACCCCCCACGCTTGCTTTCACGCGCGGCTCTCGCCATCCCAAAATTCTAAATAATCTCCGTCACTTTATCCTGGAGCCCGTGTAAGTGAAGTCGGGTGGCACGGGGGGGGGGCGCGGGGACACGAAACCACGGAAACGCGTGCACTGTTCCTGCCTCCCCGTCCCCCGCTGCGCCCACCAGGCTCCGTGAATGCCGAGTCCAGGGACCCGCCATGGAGGTTCCCGTGGCTGTGGGACACATCACCACAGCCTCGCAGCGGGAACACAGAGCCACCCTTGCCCAGCTCCGGACGTCGGGAGCCCAGCATGGATTTCACGGGGTGGAGTGAACGCGCCAGCGGGGCCGCACTCCTTCCCGCAGCTCTGGGGACAGTACTTTCCTCCTGCTTCGTTTCTAGAAACTGACCACGTGGCCCGGCTCGTGGCTCACTCCTGCCCCACAGCCAGCAGTGCACCTGCTGACCTCTGGCCCTCTGCCTCCGGCCTGGCAGGTTCCCGGGGAAGACACTGGGCCCCCAGGGGACCCTCTCCTGTCTACAGGGTCCCTCGACTGCGCACGACACTGCATCCAAACACTAGCGAGTCAGACGTGGATGTCTTCGGAGCCGTTTCCCCCCAGCACCCAAGATTCGTCTGTAACTGACGGCCAAGAGGCCCCCTTTCTCATGGGACCAGACTTGCTTCAAAGGCAGGAGACAGGCAGGGGACACGGAAGACCCAGGGGCCGCCTGGAGGCCTTTCCTGCCCGAGGGCAGCAGGGTGTGGGATCGGGGCATGAAGACGCGGGGCGGGTTCTGGTGGCGGCATTTGTCCAGTCAAGTGCGCCCTGTTTGGGCGGGGGTCTGCTGGCCCAAGTCCCCCGAGAGCGTCTGCGTCCCACAGGCACGCAGAACCTGCTGCCTTCCTGTCCCAGTGGCACTGGGGAACAGAGGAGGAACCGGGTCGCGGGGCCTTTGGAGGGGCAGCGGAGGCGCGGCGCTGCGGCATCTTTAACACGACGTCCTCGGCGTTTGAACACGGGGACCCATGACCTCAGGCTGCAGGAAACCCTGCAGATTCCGGGGCTGGCGCCTCAGGGACCCCTCCTGCAGGCAGAGTGGGGGCGGGAGGCGGGACCGGATCGGCAGCCCCTTGGCAGACAAGCGGCCAGAATGGGGTGGGGGATGTCCCACCTTCCCTGGCTGTTCTCCTGCCAGGTCCTCTGTTCACATGGCTCTGTGGCCGGCAGACGCCACAGCAACGTGGGCCGCCGTTTCAAAAAAATGTCTCCTTCATCATCTCAGCGTTGCTTGAAGTAGGAGACGCGCGCACTTTTATAAAAATAAACTGCCGTTAATTCTTCAAAAGACGAGCCCAGCCGTTCCTGGGGGAGACGTCGCCGCCCGGCCATCTGCTGAACCATCAGAGCTGGGGCGTGCCTGGGTGCAGAGACCGTGGGGGACCCCAGGCCAAGTCTAGCCAGCGTGTCAGGAGACGAGGCCTCCGTGGCCTCCGTGGCCTCCAGGCTGGGGGCTCACGGGGGGTGGGGGGATGTCGGCTCCGACCATCTGAGGGAAGGTGACAACCCGCAGCTCTGGCAGCCCCCGTCTCCGCGGCCCAGAACCCCCAGCCCGGGACCCCCAGCCCGCGTCAGCCCGGAGGAGCCCGGGCTGTTTCTCGAGGCAGCGTCCTGGGGTCACACGTGCCGATGTCCTCCCTTCTGTCCAGGCCCAGACCACGCAGCCCCACGATGGGGTGCGTCATCCTGAGCTGGGCAGGGGTGGACCAGCCACGGGAAGTGACGCTGTGCAGGGCCCGGCAGGGGACGTCAGCCGCAGAAGGAAGAGGAGCGGGAGTGCAGGCCACCTCGACACCCACCTCCTAGAACAGTCTGTGCGGGAGGCCTCTGAGGAGCCCCGTGCGCTCTGGGGAGCAGGCAGCGAGGGCCGGGACCAGCGGCTGGAGCCCCACCCCGTGCCGGTCACCCCTGCGCCCGCTCAGGTCAGACCGGAATTCCTAGATCGCGAGACTCCGGCTCGGTCCTGAGCAGCATCTGGACGGAGCCCGGCGTGCTCCCGCCGTTCCAGGCGCGGACGCTCAGCCCCCAGGCTGCCGCGAGGGGCTCAGAGTGGCCGGGAGGACCGGGCCCAGGCGCCCGGCAGAACGCACTCCAGGGAGGGCCTGGCCGGGACGGGCGCCGAGCAGGAGCCCGTGTGTCCTCTGAGGGGCTGGAGGCCCCCTGCCCGGCGTCCCTCCGGCACGCACGGCGCCAGGTCCTCACGGGCCTCGTGACCTGCCCCTGGGCTCCTTTCACCGTCCGCCCGCATCAGGGTGAAGCTCCAGCGCTTGTCCTTCTATCTGGGGTTGACGGCCTGGCCTGGCTCGGGTGGACGGCCGCTGAGGCTCCCTGCTCCTGCCCTCACCCCAGCACAGGCTCTGCCCCTTGCTGCCCAGTAGTGCCCCCAGTGGCCTGAGCAGGACGATATCACCGGGGCCTGTGTCCCTGGTGGCCCATCCCTGTGCCCCAGAGCACCACACCAATGCCGGCCCGCGGATGTCCCTCCTGGAGCTCCGTGAAGCCCACAGTGGATTCCCACCCCGCCTCCCCTCCACTCTGTGGTCCTGGGCAACTTCCTCCCCTCTCTGACCCCCATTCCTTTGTGTGCACCTGCCAGCTGGTGGAGACTCGTCACGCTTCTGGTTTGGGCCCAGTACATGGGGCGGGGAAATTAGTCGGTGACCCCACCCAGTGCTGGTATTTACCGACACTTCGGGCAGCCTCAGCCCCAGGCGCGGCCAGGCCTGGACCTGGCCATCAGGGGGACCAGGGTCCCTAAAGGCTCTGGGCAACATAGGAGCCTCACACAGGAGCTGAGTCCCCGTCTCGGGCCCCCTTCGGCCAGAGGAGAGCAGGTGCCTCGGCCTTCCGTGGCCCCTGAGCCCCAAGAACCGGCCCCGGCCCACTCCCTCCAGGCTCAGGGACCTGACAGCTCAGCACGTGGGGCAGGGGAGGTCTGGTGTGGCTGCTCACCTTTTCCAGCTTGGAAAGAGCCAGAGAGTAGCTGTCCTTAGCCCGGAACTGCATGAAGCGCATGTTGGAAGGGTGGGTGAGCTCCGTGGTGATGCTCAAGCTGGGGAACAGCCTGCGGGGCAGCGGGGTCAGGGCGGGGTCCGCGATGGTGGATGCGGTAGCGGGGGCTCGGGACGGGTCCCCCGGTCAC
>JAHRIG010000040.1:1745479-1766200 GCA_020311275.1 Eira barbara
TGGACTAATATGCAGCCATCAAAAGAAATGAAATTTGCCACGTGCGCTTGGGGGCCCGCCCCTTCGCCCCGCCCCCGGGCACCCCCGCCCCGCCCCCCGCCCCTCGGCGCCCCGCCCCCGCCCGCGGGCCCGTACTTCTTGTGCGCGTGGAAGGCGGCGTAGGTGAAGCTCTTGCCCTCGTACTCGCGGAAGAACTTGCTGTCCCCCATGCGCACGTGGTACACCTCGTTGCCCGAGCAGCGCCCGTACATGCGCTGCCACTGCTCCGGGGACTCCTGGCCCTCCCTGCGGGGCGGCCGCCCGTCAGCGGCCCCCGGGGGCTGCCCGCGCCGCCCCCCACAGCCCCCGCCGCCCCGCCGCCTCGCGCTGAGGGCGGAGCCCGGCAGGCCGCGCCCGGACGGCCCCGCCCCCGCCCCCGCCCGCCGGCCCGGGCCGCGCACTCACTGGCCGCGGGACGTGTGCACCAGCAGCGTGATGAGCGTGGACGTGGCGGGGCAGATGCAGTTGAGCGCCAGCATGGCGTACTTGCACTCCTCCTCACACACCACGTGGTCTGCGGCGGGACGGGGCAGGTGGCCGGCCGGGCCTCGCCGCCCCCCTCCCCCCCCCCCCGGGCGCCCCCGGCCCGCGCCCTCCCAGCGCCGGAGCCTGACTCCCAGCTCCGGGACCGCTCCAGGGCGGGGCGGGGGGGTCTGCTCGCCCCCTCCCACCGGGAGCCCCGCTGGAGCGCGACCACAGAGATGCCTCTCGGAGGCCCCACGGACACTGGGGCCCGCGTGCCCGACGGTCACCTGCCCCGGGGACGCCTGCGTGGGCTTCACCGCGCCCCACGGCCCCCCCCATAGGCTCTGTGAGCTCGCGGGTGCTCCAGCCCCTCCCATGCCCCACGCGGGCGCACGCCCGGCCCCACGCACCTGCGAACTTGACGTGGAACTTGTTTTCCGGCTTGAGAATCTGGACGTAGAGGGGGCAGTTGGGCGCAAAGTCCTTCACGGCCCAGGCGCGCAGGATGGTCTGGTGGTCCTGGGGGAGGGGAGGCGGGGTCAGTGCTGAGGGGCGGCAGCGGCCCAGGGGAGGGTCTCTGCCCTCAGGTGTCCCCCTGCTCGGGCCCCAGGCTGGGGGGCCAGCGGCCCTCACCGCGGCCGTGCGATCCACTTCGTTGCGGCTGCTGAGAATAAAGCAGGCCTCCCCGTTGTCCATCCTGCAAAGCACCAGGTCTGAGCGCTGCCTGGACCGTCCACGCTCCGTCTCAGACGTCAGGAGCTAAAAGGCCAGAAGGGCTGGGCCCCGTCGGACCCCGCCCCACTCTGGACTGACGGGCTGATGTCAAGACCGGGGGCCCATCCTCTATGACCCTATTAACCAGGGCTGGGCTGGGGCGCAGAATGGGGGAGAGCATGTGGTGATGAAGAGGCCAGACCCTTGTCCACTTGCTGGCCTGTCCCTCCCGAGGAACTTGGATGGCCCGTTCTGCTCTCCTCTCCCACCCCTGAGAGCCCCTGGCTGCAGCGGGGGCACCGGGGAAGTGCTCACGCCCCAGGGCAGGGAGGCCGCTTCCTCCCCAATGCGCTGCCCTGCATCCCACCCACCCTGGTTCATGGCTTGCTCCTGCCAGACCTCTGCCTCTCCCTGTCCCTTGGCCTGGAGCTGGGTGCTGGGTCACAGGAGAGGCTGGGTCTCCTGGCCACGGCCACCTCCATGCTGGAGTCCTTTCTAAAACGTTACAGGTGGGAAGGGGGACCCAGGGCTCAGGAGATGGGCAGGGGGGCGCCCTGGCTATCCGGTCTACTGCTTCCCCTTGGCCCATACACCCCACACTCCATCACAGGATGAGTAGAGGTCCCTGGAATGAAGATATGGCGAGGGGGGTCTCCTGGGCTGTCCTGCAACGTGCACTGGCACATTCTGGGAAGTTCCATCTGACAGCCTAGTCTTCTTACCTCAAGTCGCTCTGGCAGCTTGTCTTTTTTTTTTTTTTTTAAGATTTTATTTGTCAGAGAGTCGACCAGAACACAAGCAGGGGGAGCGGCAGGCAGAGGGAGAAGCAGGCTCCTCGCTGAGCAGGGAACCCGATATGGGGCTCGATCCCAGGACCCCGGGATCACCACCCAAGCCGAAGGCAGATACTTAACGGACTGAGCCGCCCAGGCATCCCGAAGCTTGTCTTTAAAAGAAACCTTGCCCATGGCCCCCGTCTTCCCACCCTGACCCCACCTGGAGCCATTCCCGGAACCTGACTGCATCTCCCATCCGGGAGCAGGGGAGAGTGGGAGCCCCGGCAGGCTGACCCTTGGGCATGGGAGGACAGGTGGGCTGGGCATGCCCTGGTGCTCGGAGGAGGGGTCCATGTGGGGCCTGGCTGGCCTGGGCGGGCAGCGGGCCCGGAGCCCGAGTGGGAGCCCCTGGCTGCCCCGATGACCCTCCCCACTCGGCCCCTCCCTCACCCCGGGCCAGCACTCACTTGGCTCGCATGAGGTCCTGGTCTTTGAGCGCGGAGCCCTGGAGGTAGATGACCCGCTGGGACCACAGTGGGATTTGCAGGACCCTGCGGACCTGGATGTCCATCTCGGTGGGGCACAGGATAACCACGTAATAGTCCTGCGGGGGGTGGGGTCAGTCCCAATACGGCTCAGGCGCAGCGGGCCCATCCGCGGGGCGGCCGGTGCAGACAGCGGGGACCCGAGGGCGCAGCTCTCACCTGCAGCCGGGGGTGCGCGTAGAACTCGTTGAGGAAGTCCATGAGCAGATCGACCTTGAGGGAGCTGACACACAGCACCACGTGTTTCTCCGTCTGCGCCCGGTGGCGGCTGTAGTTCCCGCCCGACTTCTGGCGCTCCATCCACAGGTAGACCAGCTCCTCAAACTGCGGGGCGGAGCCGCCGTGTCCCAGGGGGCCGGGGCTCGGGGGCCGTGCAGGGAAGGGGCGCTCCCCCATGGGAGCTGCACAAGCAGAGCCCCCTTCCCCGACAGCACAGGCTGCCTGGGGCGGCACTGGGGGTGGGAGGAATGGATGCCCTGCTTTCTGGCCCCCGGAGCCCCAGCGACAGTGACGCGATGCCCAAGTCCACGCTCCCGACATGGGGGCGATGATGAGAACTTGGGGTCGCCATGGGCCCCTAAGATCCCTCTGGAGAAGCCTGGGGGTGGCAGGAAACACTCAGGCACGAGGACCAAAATCCAGACTCCTGGCGAGGAAGAGACTGTTCCGTCCTGTGGGGACTCGCCCACCCCACCCATGCCTCAGGGACGCCAGCCTGGCACCCACCCCATGTGAGTCCTTCTGAATTAGGAAGGAGAGGGGTACAAGTGGCTCAGGGAAGGGAGCAGGGCCCCGCGGACCCGCGGGGGTGCGGGCGGCCTCCTTCTCCGGCAGTTTCCCCGCTATCTCCAGGGCCTGAGTTTCAACACCCCTGCCTTCGGTGGCTGCCCTCCGGTGTGCTCACCTCTGCTGGGCGGCCCACTAGTATCCTGCCGAGATGGCATCGTTTTACTGAGTTTATGGCGCACCTGCTAGGTTCTGGGAACAAGACCCCGTGGCCCTGAAGCATAGGACTGGCTCCGCGGCTGGAGGGGGTCACCTGTGTAGGGTGGGGGCTGCGTGCATGGACTCCGGGCCTCAGCCTCCCCCTCTGTAAGATGGCACGATGGCGTCTGCCTCCCGAGGCCGAGAGGCAGCTAAATGACCTGTGTTAGGTTCGACAGTGTCCCCTAAGATTCACGCCCACTCGGAACCTCCCCGTGGGAACTTCTGTGGAAACAGGGTCTTTGCAGGTGAGATTAGTTAAGATGAGGTCAGACAGGACTGGAGTGGGCCTCCTCCAATGTCTGGTGCCCCTAAAAGGAGGGCAGTGGGCACGGAGACACATGAGGAGGAGGCACGTGAGGCCAGGAGCAGGGATGGGAGGGATGGAGCCACGAGCTGGGGGAGCCCAGGGATCCCCGCGGCCCCAGAAGCGGGAAGGGTGTGAAAGGGAGCCTCCCTCGGGGTGTCCAGCAGGAGCTCACCCTGCTGTCACCCTGGACTCAGATGCGGGCCCCCAGACAGGGTCAGGACGTCTCTGCCGTGTGAAGCCTGCGTGTGCCACGCGGTCAGTGGTGGCCGCTGGCTTTGCTCTTGTCCGCGGGAGCTAACTGGGCAGCCGACTTGAGCAGAAGGACTCGGGGGAAAACGGGGACCACCCCTTTCCACCTTCCACGAGGGCGGGCAGCTGCTCCGGCACCGAGCTCAGCCGCATCCTCGACCCTGAGGCCCCAGCCCCGTCTCCTCCAACAGACCGCGGTCCCCCACTGAGAGCGCTGCCCCCGGCTCCTCGACCCGCTGGCGGTGGCCTCACCAGCCCCAGACCCGCCGTGGCTCCCGCAGGGCCGGAGGCGAAGGGCTCGCCCCGTCCTGTCCCACGCGGGTCTCTGGCACTCCTCCTTCCCGAGCCGGGCGTGGGGGGTGGGTGGGGGCACGAGGGGGTGGGGGCGCAGACTCGACGCACACCTGCAGCGGCAGCACCACGAGCGCCACGCAGATCATGATGACCACAAGCAGCTGGGACGGCCAGATCTTAGGCGTCACGTCGCCGTAGCCCACGGTGGAGAAGGTGACGATGCAGAAGTAGAAGGCCGTGAGCAGGGACAGGTTCTCGCCTGCCCGCTCCAGGTGCTGGATGCCACAGGTCCTGGGGATCCGGGCGGTCAGAGGGCCACGAGCGGCGCCATGGCCACCTCACAGCTCCCTGGGTGCCCCATCACTGGCCGGGGGACCCTCCACCCCAGATGTAGTCCTGAGTCTGGCTCAGTCCCTGTGGGCTCTGGGTGCTCCCCCTCACACCCCACCAACGGTCTGCCAGAGCCCGCACATCCCCGCCCGTCGGATTTCCCCCAGACATTCCCTTTCCGGCCCACGGCTCTTTTGAAGCCCCTGGAAAATGCACCCCGAAGTTCGTGCACTGGCTGAATGTGGGCCTGGGGGCCCGTGGGGGTGGGCGTGCCCCAGCTGTGAGCCCCCACACGCCACCCCACCTGCCAGCCTCCTCACCCGGGAGGTCAGACGGGGTGCGGGGATTGTCCAGCCCCTCCCGGGCCCAGCTGGACAGCCCTGCTTCCCGTGCCTGTGACCCCGAGGCCCAGTCCCCAGACGGAAGGTGGTGCTGGCAGGGCCTGGGGGGCCCACAGCACCCACCATGGGGTGCTCAGCACAGAGAGGGGCTCAGAGACCCTCCCCCAGGGGGACAGGCACAGAGAGAGATCAGGTTGAGCCCCCAGCTCTGCTGGGCTCTGTGTGTGTTGGGCGTGGGGGCGGCCAGGAAGCCTGTGGTCCTCCTTCTCTCTTTCCCAGGCCTTGGTGCCTGTCCTGCATCCTTGCCCGAGGCACAGAAGGTGGTGACCAGCTTCACCAGCACCGGGCAGGGCGCATCCCCGGCCTCCTCCTAGAGGAGCTGGACTCAGGCTCCCGCTGGCGGTGAGTGCGGGCTCTGAGCCACCCCCCGGGCCTGGGCCGGAATGCCAACCGCCCCCTCGAGGCCTCCCTGACCTCCTGGACACGCAGGCGAGGGTGGCGGACCCCCTGCAGGGCGCACTCACCCCGTGAACACCAGGCACAGCAGGGTGCAGAACAGGATGAGGACTTGGTTGAACATGGCCGACTGCGTGCGCAGGATGGCGCGGTGGAAGTCGTTCTGCGGGACGCCGGCCTGTCAGGGCCACAGCCTGGGACCTGCCCCGGAGCTGGGGCCCTTCCTGCCGGGCGTCCCAGGGCTCGGGAGCGAGCGAGGGGGTGCGTCGGCAGCCCGGACCCCCCTGCGGACACCTGCCCTCGGCCCTCTGCTCTCCGTGGGGCCCCTCACGTCCCCCGCGGTGGGGGGCTGCCGGGGCCACACACCGGAAGGGCCTGGCTTCAGTGAGGATGGGGGCGAGCCCTGGGGGGAGCCCGGGTCCCGCTGCCGGCTGACAGCTCGGTAAAGGGGTTTTGGCCAGACACTCGACCGAGGGTCTGTCCGTGGGTCTGGGTCACGTGGGCCCGGTCCGCGGCCCGTTGGCTCCCGCCCCTCCTCCTGCAGCTGCAGGCAAAGCTCGGGGCTGGACCTCGGCTGCAGCACGAGGCCGCCGTGGGTCCCGGTCGGGACAGAGCCGGGAGGGCCGAGACGGGCCTTCCGCCGTGACCGAGGCGGCGCGCTGCCGCACCTCAGCCTGGCCTCCTGGGCACGGAGGGACGGTGGCCAGCTCCCTGCCGGGCCGGGGGCGTCCTGGGGGGCTCACACCCGGGGAGGCCGGCCGCTGCGTGGCCCGCGGCTTACAATCATGTTTTCCAGGGCGTGCTTGGCCAGCCAGCAGTTCAGAAACACGGGGATGAACAGGTTCCTCAGGGGCGCCCAGAATATCTGTGGAGGAGACGGGTCAGGGGGCTGGCGCTGGGGGGCCCCCCGCCCGGCCGGGGCTCACCCACCGTCACGATGAAGGGCAGCGTGTTGATCATCTCCAGGACAAAAGAGACGCGGAAGATCTGCTCCCAGATGTTCCCCTGGGCGCCGGGGCGGCAGGAGAGAGGAGACACGAACCAGTCGGGAGGTCAGGAAACGGGCTCGGGGGGACAAGCCGGCCAGGAGTGGGGCGGGGGGGCAGAGGGGAGGGTCAGGCGAGGTGGGGGTACTCACTTTGTAGCTGAGGTAAATGAGGAGCATTGTCTCCAGGAAGCTTATTATGGCCACGATGACCTAGGACGGGCGGAGCCTGAGTGGGGCTGGGGGGAGCAGGGCCCACCCGGAGCCATGCCCCCCACTCACCTGAATCGCCCACAGAGTCATCTTTCTTTCCACCCAAAGGATGGGTGCCCTGGGGAGGGAGGGAGGTGAGCCTTGGGCTGTTGCCCCCAACTCCCCGGGCCTCTGGTGACCCGAGCTGCTCCTTGGGAGGGGAAGGCCACGCCCAAAGCTGGGGACATGGGGCAGGGCTGCAGGCTCAGGGGGGCCCTTCACCCCGGACAGGCTCACTGGGGCTCACCGAGCCCGGGGCTCCCTTCCTCCCCTGCTCCGGGGGGTGCAGTCCGGCGGGGGAGGGGACAAACCAAGTGAGCGGGAAGCCAGGAGCCCCTCGATCCAGGAGGTGGCCGAGCCCTGGGGGACACACACTAAACTCTGAACCAAGCATCACGGTCGCTCTGGGGCCATGGCTCTCCTTGGGTGAAGGTGCCACACACAGGGAGAGCAGCCCCGACTCACTCCCTGCTGCTGCCCCCCACCCCTGCCGCCGTCTGCGGGCTGAGCTGGAGTTGGCGGCTGCTAAGTCAAGTCTCACGGTGGTGCCTCTAAGTCTAACGCTGCCCCCGAGGCCTCAGGGGCTCTCCAGGGGCACCCCGGTGCCGCCCAGCGCACCGGCCAAGGCCACGCACCCGTCCCGAGGGGCTGGGCCAGGGGACTCACCAGTTGATCTCAGAGGATGAGCTGTTGAAGGTGTAATTCTGCTTTGGGCAGCCCCAGCTGTGGAGAGAGAGAGCTGGCCCAGCCGAGGCCCTGAAGACACGCTTCCCAAGGTTGCCGCGGGCGCGGGAGCAGGCCACGGGACCGCCCTCCGCACCCCACCCCGGGCCCGTGGACCCCCAGGCAGGCGGGTGGGAAAGCACACCACGCTGGGGCAGGGAAGGCAGAGCCCAGGGAAGAGCTGGGGCTTCGGCCTGGTCTAACAGGAAGGTGCCGGGGAGGGTCAGAGGCGGAGCGTGGAGGCTCCCGGAGTCCGGAGCTGCCACACACAAGGCAGGACGATGCGTGAGAGACGGGGGACAGTCAGCGAGCTCCCACCCTGAGGTGCTGACTCCAAGACGCATGTCTCTGGGTCACTCCCAGGAACAAAGCTCTCCACGGCAGCTGGATGCCCAGCCCCTTGGGTTGGGGGTAGGGGCGTGGCAGGCCTGCTCATTCTGCCCCAGGATGTAACCAACGCCAGGGGCACTGACCGAGGGGACCTCGTTCTCACAGAGCCCCATGGTGATAGGCAGCTCCCTCCTCCTTTTCTTCCAACTGACCCTCTTTCCCTGAGCCTTACTGGGGCGAATGTTGCAAACTCAGCGCTCATAGATGTGGCTGGCTGCCCTCCCACCCGCCCACCCCCACCCCCACCCACCCACCCACCCAGCCGCCATCCACCATCCGTCTAACCACCATCCCTCCAACGGCTCTCTGTAGTTCATTCGTCCGTCTATCCGTCCGTCCAGCCACCACACACTCATTCATAACTCATCCACCCCCCTACGCCCCCATCCCCCCTCCCTCCACCGGCCCCTCCTCCATCCCCTTGCCCGCCCCCCCCAGCCACATGCTGGGCACTGGACAATGAATATAATAGACCTGGGCGCTGTAGGGCTGTGGAACCAGGTGCCTCAGGGTGCGCTGGGGATGGGAGAAGGTAACGCGGACTCGGGAAAGCGGTTTGAGAGTCAGAGCCCTCAGTTTTCCCCTCAAAGCCCCAGGGCCGGATCTGTGCAGCCCCCCGGGGTGAAGGCAGGAGGGGTCCCAGGGGAGCTGAAACAGTGCGTGGCTTGGGGACACCAGGCCCAGGGCAGACAGGGGTGAAGTGCAGCTTGCCCTGTCCTTGGGCCCCAGCTTCCTCCCTGGCTCGGCCTGGGAGCCCAGTGGCTGCACCTTGCCCCCAGGGAAGAGGCAGGAAGACCGGCTCTGCGGAGGGAGCCCGTCCACCCGGGGACAGTGCTGAGCCCGCCCGACCCGGCTCTGCGGCCCTCGCATGGGGCTGCGGACGCTCACTCAGCGCAAGCTTGGAAGAAGCAGAGACTGAGCCAAAGAGAAAACCGCAAGCAAGAGCCCAGTTCCCGACGCCCCCTCGGGAGAAGCGGGACGGCCGCGCCTGCCCGAAGCAACGGGAGCTCCGGGAATCGGGGCCCGAGGCGGAAAGACAGGCCGGGCTGGAGACGAAGCTCAGAAAGTCGCCCCGGAAGAGACGCGGGGGACACGGGATCGTCCAGAGCCGCACGCATGGGCGTCGGAAGCCCAGGGACGGCAGAGGAGGGGAAGGGTGTCCTCTTCCAGGGCCCTGTCCCCCGGTCTGGCATGGGAGAGAAGGGGCCACCCGAGGTGTCCCCGAGACTGCCAGGCACAGAGAGATGATTCTGCCAGGCGGCCGGCGAGAAAAGCGGGCATCCCCCAAGGGCAACCAGCAGAACCCGAAGCAGCAAGGCCACGTGGGGCATCTGCGAGCCTGCGCGACAGCGCAGACCTGGGGGGGCGGCGGGTACCCCCTGCCAGGGACGGGGGCCCAGGAGGAGCCGTGGCACGGCGTGCAGGCCCAGGCTGGCTTGTGTCCTGCCCCCTCCCCGGCCAAAGCCGGCACCGAGCCGCTGGCCAAGCCCCTCCCGTGCTCCGCTGGAGGCACAGCCAGCCGCCGTCCACGGCCAGGGCGCCCTTGTCCCCGGGCTGAACCTGTTGGTCAGCAGGACCCTGAGTGAGGACACAGGGAAGGCAGGAGTCCCCGAAGGGCCGGGCTGGGCCGGGCACCGTCGCACACCCCACGCAGACCCCCGCAGCCTTGGCCCTGGCCAGCGGCCGCCCCCGCGTCACCCACCATCCGATCCCCAGGGCTGGGTCGTCAAGGAGCACGCGGACAATGTACAGCAAGCAGGTGAGCAGCTTCAGCGAGAAGTTGAACAGCCGGATCCTCAGGCCTGCGGGGGAGGGGCCGTCAGGGCTCCTGCACCACCGGAGTCCCATGGCGGTCACTGCCTACAGCTCCCCAACCCCCGGGCCCCTGGGCCCCCCTGGGCTGGGCTGCCCTGGGGACTGAGGGACGCTCTGCATGGTCGGGGGCTGCTACCGTCCTGCCCTACAGATGGGGGTGCAGACAGCTCCCCGGGCCACCTACTCCTCGGGATGGGAAGATGGGAGTCTCGGGGGCACAGGGATGGGTGAGGCCCCGGGGGTACCGCCACCATGCCACCATCCCGTGTGCCAGGAAGAGTCCGAGGTGGCCAAGCTCCTGCTGGGAAAGCAGGTGGAGGGAACTTATAGGGGAAGGGTGGGGTTGCATGGAGGGGGGCAGGGAAGCTTGCAGGGGGCAGGTAGGAGGGCCCCGAGTCCAGCCCAGTGTCCAGCAGGGGGGCAGGGTCCCCACAGTTTCCAGGGCCTGAAGCTGAGACCAGAGGCCTTCCCACCCTGCCCTGCGTCCACCACTCACTGACAAAGCCCCTCCTCTGCCCCAGCCCCTGCCCTGCACAGGCCCCCTGGCTCAGTGACCTCCCCCTCCTGCCCACCCAACACGGCTGCCCCCGCAGGCTCTGCCCCCCGCCCCTGCTCACTGGATCTCTGGTTTTTGATGAAGAACAGCTTGAGGCGCTCCTTGAAGGTGTTCTCATTGACGTAGAACTCCACCTGGACCCTGGGGGCGGGGAGAGGGCCATGGGGGGCTCTGGCCAGCGGGGGCGCCCCCGGGGCCGGACCAGCTACCCCTGCACTTCAGGAGCTGGGCAGACAGACGGACAGAGGGCGTAGCAGGACAAGGAGGGTCCCCCCGCTCCCAGTGATCCATGCATCTGTGTGGTCCTGGCAGACCTGTCCGCCCCACCCTTGCAAAGCCAGTGGACACAGCGGGGGCTGGTCGGCAGCCACCTGCTTCCGACCAGGGCCCTTCAGGCCCTGAGGGTGAACACCCACAGGCCCCCAGCCTTGACCGTCACAGGCAGCCATTCACCCGGATTAAATGCACCCTGTGTGGCCTTCAGCACGGGCTCAAAACATGTCAGCTCATCTATGTAGAATGTTCTGGAAGCTAATAGCTGTAATGTCTGATGGCCCCTGGTGGCTGCGGCCTGAGGCTTGCTGCAGCCTGCAGGATGGTCACGCAGAGGGGCCGGGAGACATGACCTCCCCTACAGCCAGGCCAGCACTGGGCCCCTCCAGCTCCAGCTGCCCTCGCTCCCTCGGGCTCGCTGATGCCCACAGGCTCCCAGTCCTGCTCAGGCTCCCAGCATCCTGGGACGGACACCCCAGCAGAGCCAGCATGTCAGTGAGGGAGTCGCTGTGGGGAAGGGCCATTTGGTCCCCAGCGGTGACACAGAGCCTGGGGCAATGGGCCGCTGGCCACCACAGCTCTGGCCTCACACAGGGGCCCCCTGTAGCCGCTCTGCCCCATGTGCTGGTGGGGGTTCAGGGTCCCCCGGCATAGAAACTCCAGTGACGACAGCAAGCAGGACAGGCGGGGCATGGTCCTGGGACCAGGGATCCCGTGGCAGGCAGCCTGTCTTCCTGCTGGCCTCCTGGCCACCGCCCACCAGGGCAGGGGCTCTGTCACATGGCGTGTGAACCGAGGCTCCGTCACGCGAGCTGTGAACCGAGGCCCCGGGCACCCCCCTCCCCGCGCCACCGGCCGGGGCAGAAGTAGCCGGGGCTCTCACCCTGACAGGGGTGGGGCTGTTGGGCCCGGGCGGCTGCCGCATCTCCAGGAAGCGTCTGCAGCGTCCTTGTTCCCCAAATGCTGCTCTGGGCAGAGCACACGCGACACAGACGTGGAGGCCGTCCGCACCGGCCCTGGTCGTGGGCTCTTGGGAGGGGCCTCGGACTGGGCGCCCGCACCTCCCTGCCCTGCTCTGGGCTGGGGGCCTTGGCACTGGCCACCGCGGCCTCTGCCGGTCACAGGGCTCGAGAAGGGCCCCAGAGGAGACAGGGGTGGTGAGGGCCCCTCTCCTCTCTTGCGTCCGGTGCAGGGGGTCACCCAGCCACAACCTGGACTCCTGGAGCCGAGCAGCAGGAAGAAGCTTCCATAGACCAGTGCGCTCCGACCCCAGAGCCAGTGGCCAGCGTACTTCCTGGTACCCCAGCACACGCCCTGAACCCTGACATATGCCCATGGTACCCCAGCACATGTCCTGAACCCCGACACGCCCTCTGTTCCCCAGCACACGCCCTCCATACCCCAGTACACGCCCATGGTACCCCAGTACACCCTCTGTACCCCAGCACATGCCCCGTACCCCACTGGACCCCAGCACAGGCTCCTTTCTTCTCTCCCCTTGGAGCGCGGCTCCTTGCTCTCTGGGCTTCCTTCAGAGCCCCTGAATCCTGTCTTCCTCTGTAGGTGTCACCTGGAGCTGGGCTGGGGGCCCCCAATAGTCTCTCTGGGGAGTTGGTCAGACAAGCCCAGTGGGGCCTGCGCCCGGTCTGGTCAGGTCAGGAGTACAGATCCGACTCAGTGGGCCCGAGGGTCTCCCCAGGGCCCCAGAGCACCCAGCTCAGGAACACACCCTCCCCGCCACTCTGGCCCCGTCCCAGCGAAGCCTCGACATAGGTCTCCCCACACCACCTGTGCTGTCCACTCTGGCTTGTCACTGGCCAGCAAGGCCCCGCCTGCCCTCGGGCACTAGTAGCCATGGGGCACCTTCCTCCTCAGTTTCCCAGGGCACTGACCACGCTGCCCTCCTACCCCCACCCGCTCTGGTCCCCTCCCTCTCCCCGGGACTCCTTGGCCATCCCACATCCCAGCTCTGAATGTGCGATGCCCCAGGGCTGGTCGTGGGTCCCTCTCGACACCCACCTGGCCGGCTTGTGCAAGGTGACTTCAAAACTCCCGCTCTCTCCGAGCCCCCCGCTGCCCTCCAGCACCGCCCCTTGGGGTGCTGCTCCCTAAACCAGCAGGACCAGCCTCTCCCCAGGCCAGAAGCAGCCTCCTCCCCGACGTCAGACCTCAGACCCTCCTCCTCCCGGGGCCACCCTCCATGTGGCTGAGTGCCCCTGCTCTACTTCCTTCCAGGGGTCCCCCCACTTCTGCCTCCCCTGCCTGTTCCTTCTGGAAGGCTAGACATCAGCAGGTGAGACAAAGGGCAGGAGGCTAGAGTCCCTAGGTCCTTCCCGCTCTCTCTGTCGAGAAAACCCAGGGGGCCCCCATCTCCTTCCCTGGCACCCCAACCCTAACCCCACCCGGCCCCCTGCCCCTGCCTCCCGCCAGCCCGTTACTGCCTGGGAGCTTTTCCCGATCGTCCCCCACTGCCCGGGCCCGTGGGGTCAGGACCGCCGACCTGGGGCTTGTTGGGCCCTGGACACCGTCGCTTCCCGGCCCGGCTCCTCAGAAGTGGAAACCTAGTCACTCCTCGGCCGGCCCTTGTCCCCTTGTGGGGCAGCTTCAGACACCCATTAGGACACCCCGCAAGGCGGTCGGCGGCCAGCAGCCAGCGGCCTGTGGATGGAGGTGAAAAAGGCTGGCGGACGCGGCCATGTGGACCGAGCCTGCGGGGCCGGGGAGCACAGGAAGCCGCCTGAGCTTTTAATTTTTCATGAGCTGCGGCTGCCCACTTCTAGCCCCACCGCGAGCGTGAGCTCCGAGCTGTCCGCATCCCGAGGTACAGATGGTGATGAGCATGGCGAGGCCCAAGGGGCACAGGCGGACGCAGGAGGAAACGCCTTCCCAGCCGCTTGGCCCCGAGCCCCCGGTGCACCCGCAGGCTGGGCCCGGCTGAAGGATGCGATCTGGGCTTGGCGAGCTGGCGGGAAGAAGCGAGGGGCCCTGGGGGCACAGATAGTCTGGTCCTCCTGAGGCCTCTTTGCTGCCCAGCGGCTCCGCGGCCCCCGCACCTGCCTGAGCCCCGGCCTCCTCACCTGGGAAAGGAACAGTGACAGGACCGTCTGCCACATCGTCTCGAGGGAGCCAGGCCAGGGCTGTTACCTGCCCTCTCTGGGCCTCAGGCTCCTTCCTGGGAAATCTGGCAAAGCATTCATTCCCGGATGGAGGATTAAGTGATTGATGGCCCTTGTGCACAGCCTGGGGCTTGGTACCCCCCGCCTCCCCGGCTTGGAATGATTCGGGGTGCCCACAGTGGCCCGCTCTGGTGCTCACACTGCCCCAGAGAGATGGGCCCTGGGCCATTGAGTCCGCATGTGTGGCTGCAGATGGGGCATGGCCAATGCCCTCCGTGGGCGGGGCTGTGATCCTGGCTGGGGCCACCCTTCCCCTGATGGCTGGTCCCGCTGTGGCTCGAGGCCCTGGGACGGGGCTGGTGACCGAGCTCCCAGGAAGCCACCCATGGGAGAGCCGGGAGAGGGGCCCTGGGAACCCACACACAGTGTGGTGGTCTTGGGGCCGGGCGTCGGCCCCCAGCGGCCGGCAAACTCCGCCTGGGCACCACAGGCCGGGGCGAGCAAAGAGGACGACCTTTCTACGCATCCGTTCTCGGCAGGAGGCCTGAAGGGGAGGGCTGGGCACGCCCAAGACCTCTGCTTCCTGCTGCCAGGGGGCCAGGAAGAAGGTTGGAGGCAGGGGTGTCCCTTAGGCTTGCCGTGGGTGGGCCTGGTCTGGGGCCCAGAGGCTGCGGGGAGCCTGAGGCTCAGACAGCTGGGGTCGGGCCACCAGCCCCGAGGACCAGACGGGCTAAACATGGCCCTGTCCCCGGGACAGTCCTTAGTCCTCAGAGGTGAGTGGCTCTCAGGCTGGTGAGGACAGGGGTCCAGGCTGAGCAGACAGAAGGGCCATCTCGCTGAGTCCTGCCGTGGGGGCCCTCAGAGGGTTCCAGCCACACTCATCCCTCCATGCACGGAAATGAAGGTCTCACGAGGCCCGAGACTGGCCAGGATCACCCAGTGGGTCACAGGCGCTGGGGGCTCTGGGATCCCCATGAGACCAGGGCCTCGTGAATGTTTGGGGTGGAGAGTCAGTCCCCAGCTGGCTATGCCCCATCCCCAGCCGGCTTGTGTTTGAGGGAGGCCAACCGCCCCCCTGGGCCCCACGGTCTTGCCCACACTGGAGTGGACCCAAGCAGCCCCCCTTGTGCTGGCAAAACGGCTCAAACTTCCCTCACTTCATGCCAGGACAGGACCCACCATGCAAGGGTGGCTGTCCAGTTGTGAGGTGGGCAGGGGGAGGCCGGGGGAGAGGAGGCGGGGGGCCGTCCATCTCCCCGCTGCCCAGTGGGCTGCCGGGTGAACCGACAGGCAGGCCCTGGGGAACCCTGGCAGGCGGCTCCGGCATGGATGGCCTGTGCTGGGAAGCTCCAGAGGCAGGCCCTGCCATCAGCCAGAGGGGAGGGTGGCCGGACGCTAAGCCCACAGAGCCAGCCGTGCCCTCCTGTGGGGCCGAGATCCCACTGCCCGCTTCCCTTGGTTCGCCGCCAAATGCTGCCGGCTCTACCGGCAGGTGCCCGGGAGCTCCCTCCACACCGGAACCCGCGGACGGACGGGCAAGAGACAGGCCGGGGCCCAGGCCTACCTGCCAAGCCTGAGGCCAGCTACTCTGAGCAAGGGCAGGGCCAGCGCAGGACAGACGTGGGGCTGGCAGCTCCCCCGCGCCCCAGCTCTTCCTGAGGCCTGTGGGCACGGAGCTGGGCGTGGAGGCACAGAGCACTGGCCGGGGTGCGCGCGGGGCGGTGGGGCATGGGGGGGCACGGCGTGGGCACGAAGGCTGCTTTGTCCCCGCCACTCCCAGCCCCCAGCCTGCAGACTCCCCTGTGGGGGGCTGGTGGCCACATCCTTCCTGCACCCCGACCCTCACCAGGGCTGAAAGCTCTCCTCTAGCCCCTGCCCATGGCCAGGGACCGACCGCCGGGGACGTCCCCTGGGTGGGGAAGCTGGAGGAGCAGAGCAGCCGGGGGAAGGGGGAGGGGGGGTGGACAGTGGCTTCTCAAAAAGCAGAGGAGCCCAGCCTGGGCCTTCCGGGTAGGGTGGTCCCGCCTGGGGCCTGCTGCGTGTCGGGGAGGGTCCCGTGTGGGCACCCTCAGCTGGGCAGGGGCCTGGGAGAGCCTCTGTGGGCCTCCGTGGGCCCAGGGGATCTGCTCTACCGGTGACGACTCTGGGGGGCGGGTAGGACTTGTAGCCTCGGCCCCTCGGGGGACTGCACACGGTCCACATCCCCCCGGGCAGCCTGGGGTGCCCCAGAGAGTCCTGAGGGCAGTGGATCCCCCCATCACCCACTGCACCACGGGGGCCTGGGCTGGCCCGGCCTCCTGGCTCGCACACTCCGGATGGGAGAACCCCAGCCTCAAGCCTCAGGCCGCAGGGAGAGCGTGGGCAGTGGGAAGCACCGAGGGAGGGCGACCGTGCGGACAGATGAAGTCAGGCTCCACTTGGTGGCCACACCGAACGACGAGGGCCTGGGCA
This sequence comes from Eira barbara, assembly GCA_020311275.1. NCBI lineage: Eukaryota > Metazoa > Chordata > Mammalia > Carnivora > Mustelidae > Eira > Eira barbara. The sequence continues at coordinate 1,761,544 of JAHRIG010000040.1, forward strand.
GGATGTGGCCAGTCTCAGGACGACGCAGGTCTCCCCAGCCTCAAAGCCACCCTCCACCTGACCTAGATCTGAGCTGAGCCCAGGAATAGCCTTGTGCCCGGGGGCCTGGTCCGGTGCACATCGCCCAGGCTGGGTGAGGCGGGAGGGTCTCCGTAGTCATCTACGTGCCTGTCCCTGTCCAGGCAGAGGCTGGGGGTCCCCGCCTCCGGACAGCCCTATTTCCCACTGCAGGGCTCCGCCAGGGGTACTCGGCCCACGCTCCAGCCCTCGGGCCCACATCTCCTGTTGGTGCGGGGAGGGGTTGGCCGGTGCCGCCTCGTGCCTGCTCCTGCCTGGAGTCCCCCCCGCCAGAGTCGGCAGGGCCCGAGCCCCTGCCTCCCCGGGGCCGCCGTGGGTGCCAGGACACCTGCCCGTCGCCGTGGGCGTCCCTGCAAGCACTCGCTGAGACAGAAAGGACTCCGGGCTGAAGTCTTTCACGTGAAGCCTGGGGACAGACACAGGCGCTCACGTCAACACGGAAGATGGATGGACGGAGGGCCTGGACTCCTGGACCAGGCAGGTCACAGACACTCAAGGAGGCGCTGGGCAGGGCCCGAGGGAAGTGGGGCATACCCATGGGCACGCACCCCTCCCCGACCCACGGAGCCCCCAGATGGCAGAGGGGCCCACGGGAGGCAGCCTGCAGCGGGGCAGTGACCGCGCCCGGAGACCTCAGTGCCCTGGAAAGCAGCCCAGCGCAGGCAGCAGCGGGCACATGCGTCCCCTGCCCAGGCCATACCCCACCCAAGGCCAAGGCCAAGGCCACCCGCCTTCAGCCCAGGGATTAGGAAAGGATCAGCCCCTTCGGCGAGTGCTCACTGTCCCCGCTCCGGCCACGCCTGCCCCAGGAACCACAACCCTGGCTCCAGGGAAAGGCACCGTTAGCCCCACTTTCCACCTGGGAAGCTGACTTGGCGCGGGCCAGTTCCCACACAAGACACGACAGTCAGGGCTCCCTTGTCTCAAGTCCACCCACCTCCCCTCTGCTCCCCTGCTCTCTATGGGCCACAGAGCCCATGAGCCCTGCACCCTGACCTCCCAGGGAGAGGACAGGCTGAAGCTGGGTGCTGCTGCTTCTTAGGGGGTGCCCAGGTGCACCCCCTCCACTGACCAACCACCACACGGCGGCTGCCCTTTGGGCCGCCTGCCCTAGGGTTCTGCTGGCCTGGCCACACACAGCTGACCCCAAGACGGCTGGGCCTGGGTCGGAGGGGAGGCTGGTGGGAGCTATGGGGCTCTGGCGACTGGCCCCTGGGGGGCTGGCGGGGGTCTGTGTGCGCCAAAGTCTACTCTTCTCTGATGCCGTGCTCTTAATCCTCAAAGCAGCCGCGTTCCAGAAGCAGCAGCATGGGTTCGGAGAGGACCACTTCTTTCCCAAGGCCTGACCCGATCCCTGTGGCTCGGCAGGCTCCCCTCCCAGTGCCCAGCCCGCAGCTCCCCGGGCCGCAGGACGCTCTGGGAACACCCTCCGGGTGTGCGTGTGCGGAGGGGCTGGGCCCCCCATGGAGCAGGGGAGCCAGGGCTGCAGGGCCTCAGCTGGGAGTCACCCGGCGCTTCCGGCAGAGTCTACACGTTTGTCCCGCTCAGGTTCCCTTTTGTAGGCCCTGGCCCTGCCCCAAGCCCCGAGTTGGGGTGACAGCTGTCCCAGGAGTCTGGCAGGGCCACGGCCGTGGTGGTGGAGCCAGGAATTCACGGAGAGTGGGTGCGGGCCCTGGGGGGTGGTGTGGAGGGTCGAGGTTCCTGGAGGAGCGCGGGGGCCCCGGAGGGGAGGAGGGCGAGCGCACCTGGGGGCGGAGCTCTGCCCCGCCGCGGGACTGAGACAGGCAGGCTCGGGGTCAGGGCAGACACGTGGGGCCCTGGGGAGAACGGCAGGAAAGCAGGACCAACTGGAACCCCGAGGGCCCCCAGATGGGCTTGGAGCCCCGGGCGGGCCGGCGCGGGAGCGCGGGGCGAACGGCGTTGCCTGCAGTCCTCGCTCCCCTCCCCCCTCAGCCGCAGTTCGCGGACGCTCCCGGGGTCCCGCGTGCGGGGCTGGGCCCTGCCCCTCCAGGCCCCTCCTCAGTGGTCAGAGACGCGGCCCGGACGGACCGGCTGCGCCCAGGGCCGCCCCCACCTGGGCTCACGGGGATGCTAACCCGGGCCGGGCGCCGGCCGCCACCGATCCCGGCCCCGCCCCCGCCCAGCCCCGCCCACCGGGCCCACCTCCGGGCCCCGCCCGGCCCCGCCCCCCCGCGGGCCTTGGCGCGGAGCCCCCTGGCGGGCGGCTGGAGTCCCCCTCCACTCCCTAAACCCTGCGGGTCGCCCAGCTCAGAGAGACCCCGCCCCAGGATGTCCCCTCCCCTCAACTACGAATGGCACAGACAGCTGCACGGCCAAGTGCACGACCCCTCCGCCCAGGCCCTCCTGCTGCCCTCGTCCTTGGGGACCCCACTTTCTCTCTTTCTGCCCTGGGGACACCCTGACCTCCACCTGCCCCCTCACACCGGGCCTGATTTCCATTCTGGCCTCTGACCTTCTGCTCGTCCCCTCCCCTCAGGGCACCCACACCCACAAGAGGGCCCCCGCTGGCCAGCCTGGCTCCTGCCCCTGGAGTTCTCCTGGCTGTGCTTCCAGGTGCCCCAGACTCAGCTGTCCACGGGGCGCCCCTGACACCCCGCCGCGCTCCCCACAACTCCCACAGCCCCAGACTCTCCCTCCTAGATCTGCAGCCCTTCTCTTCTCTCTGGTGCTGCCACCTTGTCTTCCAGGCTGCCCACCCAGGGGTCCCCTCCAAGGATGCACCAGTGACCCTTCCTTCGGTGCAGAACCCAAACCCTGGCGGAGGGGGTTCCCAGTAATCAGGCCTATCGTCTCCCGCCCGTCTGTCCTTCCAGGTCAGCCTGACCTGCCATAGCACCTGGGAAGAACAAGGCCACCCGGTCCCGGGGTTGTTGGGGGCACAAGGGGGCCCCGGAGCAGCGCTGACGCCTGTGGAGGGCTCACCGGGCCCCTTGCTCAGAAGCTCTTGAATGACAGGCTGCATCACTCCAACCCCCAGATCCCGATTTCTAACCATTGTCCCCCTCCCACACCTGGCGTCACAAGGCATAGGGGAGGCAAGGGACAGAGGAAAAAGGGGGAGACCCATGAGCTCAGAGGCCAGGGAGCCTAGGCTGGGTGTGTGTTGGGGGGGAACCCATGCGGGCCCACAGCATCCCTGTGACTAGGGTGCACTGTGTTGGGGGTGGGTGGGTGAGGGGCTTGGGCATGGGACTGGGAGCAGGACTTCCCTGGGCCTCACTGCCTCCCCAGCACTGGGGAGGCATCCAGAAGGCCGCCCTGAGGAAGGCTCATGCTGCCAAGTGGCCCAGGGAGCTCTGGCCCTGGCTGGCCCCGGCGGGCGGCCAGGCATGCAGATGAGACCAGCTTCAGGAGCTGTGGCCCCTAGCTCTCGCTGACAAACGTCACCAGCACCCTGTACCCTGGGTGTGCCGGGTGCTCGGTCACATCTGAGTGCCTAAGGAGGTCTGCGAGTCCTGCTCCGCTCAGGAACCTGTTGTGGGTGCTCTCTGCTCCCGTCCAGATTGAACCTCGTAGCATGTATCTAACATCTGGGGGCATCAGGCAGCCGGGCTCCCGGCCCTGACACTATGCAGCCTCGGAAAGCACCCTTTGCTCCGTGCGAGGAGGCTGATATGGGCCCTACACTTCAGGGGCTGCTGGGGACAGAATGAGCCCCTCATGTAAGCACCAGCACGGAACTGGGGGCAGGAGAGTGTGGGCATGGGAGAGGGCTTCCTGGAGGAGGTGGCCTTGCCATCTCAGCTCCCGTTCTGCACTGCGGGCTCAGATACAGCCTGGGCAGGACCTGCCATCTCTGCGTCCCTGCAGGGACAGGGACAGCAAGGGGAGCCAATCTCTTCCAAGGGCTGGGCTGGCAGTAACCAGAGCCTCTAGAATCACTGCCCCCCACGGTGTCCAAGAAGCGATGGAGGAGAGACATCCGTCCTCAGGGCTTTGGCCAGCGTTTGCTTCCTTCCCACCCAGGCTGCCCATTAGCTGCCCCCGAGCCTCTTAGACACACTTCGCCTCCATTCTTGACAGTCTGCTCCAGGGACTGGGAGTAACCACTGGGCAGCTCCAAGGAGCCGGAAATGGGGTGTGAAGGCAGGGAGGGGCCTGGACAGCCTGCAGCCCGGTGGGAGGGGCAGGGGAGAGACTCCCTAGGCACCCCCGATTCTGCCATCTGCCAGGCCAACTCCCTGCCAACCTCCGCCCTGACCTTAATGAGGCCTGACGCCCCCGCCCCTGGGCTTCGGCCCTGGCCGCTGGCTCGGCCTGGAGGGCCCCTGCCGACCTCCTGGAGTCCCTCCCTGAAGACCAGCAGCCCGGGGAGCCCCCACTCTCCTCACCCCGGCCCAGCCTGCTTCTCTCTGCCAGACACAGGATTCCATGCCCACGATGTGTGCCTACACCAGGGCGGGTCTGATTCATCTCTGTTCCTCCCGCAGCATCTAGAAGGGCTCCCTGCACACAGAAGGTGCTGGCTAAGTACTAGTGCTAGCAGTCCAAGCCTCAGTGTCCTCGTCTGTGAGATGGGGGAGCTGCGTGCCCCCTGCCCGTGAGATGGGGGAGCTGC
>JAHRIG010000040.1:1766210-1844964 GCA_020311275.1 Eira barbara
GAGATGGGGGAGCTGCGTGCCCCCTGCCCGTGAGATGGGGGAGCTGCATGCCCCCCTGCCCTCAGAGGAGCCGGAGAAGGGCCTGTGATGCCCCCTCCCCAGGAGAGCCCCCTCCCCAGGAAACAGGCCTCCTGCACCCCGGGGGCCACTAGCCCGGGGCACTCGTCCTCAGAAAACCTGAGACCTGACTATGTCCCAGCACCAATCTGCTATGCAGCCTTTGGCCAGGCCCCCACCCTCCCTGGGCCTCATGCTGCCCGCCTCTGAAGTGGGGATGAGGCCGCTGGCCCTGCCTCCTGACAAGCAGCCACTAGAACCAACAGGAGTGTGGGCTCCGTGGGCCAGGACAGGGCAGGGGCCCAGAGCCACCTGGCACTGTGTCCGGGTCCCCTCTTCCCTCTCCCCTCCAGTCTTACCTGCAGGCCCACCGCACCAGTTACTGAGAGCAGGAGGGAGTTGCGGGGGGAGGGGGGAACCAGAGGCTCCGCACGCCTGGGTGAGGGTTCCCAGCGGGGAACCCAGTCATCGCCCCCTCCCCGGGGCTGCAGGCAACGCGGCAGGTGCAGCCCAGCGGAGCCCGTGCGAGATGCGAGCGGCAAAAGCAAAGCCCCTCCCGGCGGCTCGCGGGGTCCCCAGGCGCGCGCCCCTACCTCTGGCCCACGTCGCTGCCCACGGAGCCCCCGCCGCGGGCCGGCAGCAGCGGGCTGAGGCCGTGCGGCTCCTCCGGCGCCGAGGCGCCGGCCGGGGCGCCCCCGGGGCCCGCCTTGCCCTCGGACGGCGAGCGCGGCAGCTTGGCCCGCGCCATCCTGCGGGAGCGCACGGGCGGGAGGCGGCGGGGGCGGCGCTCCCATCTCTGCGCCCCGCCCCGCGCTCCCCGCGCCGCCGCCGCAGTGGATCGGCCGGGCCGGGCGGGCGGGGGGCGCCGAGAGGCGGGGGGCGGCCGGACGCGCGGAGGAGTCCCGGCGGGAGGGGTCTCGGCGCCCAGGGGCCAGCGCCGCCTTGTAACGGAAGTAGTAGTAAGAATCACGACAATCACGGCGGCGCTGGGGGAGGGGAGCAGTAGTGGCGCGGTGACAGCTGGTGGCTCTTGGCCACTCACCTCCGCAGGCAAGAGCGGCTGGAGCCCACGAGCTCGGTGCTCAGCCATGTGCCCAAGTCCCAGGCGGCCTGCCGGTCCTGGGGACTCAGGTGGGGCTCTGGATGGCCTGCGGGAGCTGTGCCCACCTTCCAGGCGCCCCCAACCCGTGCTGGCTCAGGTTGGGTGATCCCACCGCCGCCAGCTGGGACATGCCCGATCTGTCTGCCCATCCTCCCTCCATCCCACAGGGCCATCCGGTGTCCGTGGGGGCACTCACCGAGCAGGGCCCATATGCTAGGCTCAGCTCCGTGCCGGGCACAAGGGCCCTGCTTTGGACAAAGCAGCTGCTTCGTGGAGCCCCGTCTGCACCCGATGCCCCTCTGGGGACGGCTCGGGTCACCCCGACGACCGGGAACAACCCGGGAGACAGTGCAAGCTTCAGTTTTGTTAAGTGGGGAGATGAGGCACGGAGGTCGGAGGTGGCTTCCCCAGGAGACGGAGGCAGGGAGAAGCAGACCGAGGAGCCGGCAGGTGAGGTGGCTTGGCCGGGGAGCTGCCGGCAGGTGTGGGTGCTGGGGGCCGAGGCTCTGGCCGGAGCCCGCTGGGGGCAGGAGGTGCTGAGAAGCGCGGCTGAACTCAGTGGCCAGCGCTCCAGGCCTTCCTGACTTGCCCGAACCCTGACGCCCAGGCGGGGGGCTCCAGCTCGCATGGCTTCTGGAAGGCCTGTGGAAGGATGGTGGGCCTCAGAACCCGCAGCCCTTGCTGGCCCCTCCCCAGACGTGCAGAGGCAGAAGTCCGGCGAAGAGCCATTTGGGGTCTCGGCAGACCCCCAGGACCCCCGGGCTGTGCCCCCATCAGGAATCTGACTTAAAGGAACAAGGTGTTGATGTGGGCAAAGCCCCACGCCTGCTCCTAGGGGGGAAGGGGTGAGGAGATGGCGACCACTTGTCCCCCTTCCTGCGGGATGACACGGAGCGTCTGCCCCCAGTGAGTGCGGGGCTCTGGGCAATGCCATGGCTCCTTCGCTCAGTAAGGAGCAGGACGGGTGGTGGGGGTGCTCGCGCGGCCACCTGGGGGGAAGGAAGCCGCGGGGCTCCTTGGGAGTCGTTTTCACCCACAGACAGGACACGAGCTCGTGGTCCCTGGGCCACGATGGCGCAGTGCCCGCCTGTATGCACGCAGACTGCCAGTGCGCCCGTCCACTGCAGGGCAGCCCGCGCATCTGGCCTGGCGGCCGCGTCCACCACACCTGCCATGTGTTCTCCCGTTCCTGGGTTTTGAGGGCCCTCGGTCCACATGCGGCGATGGCTTCCGAGGTCCGTGGTAAGGGGGACAAAGGAGGGTTTTCCCAGCGTTATGTATGATGTGGCCTAATGGAAACCCTCGGCTGATGTGCAGGGACGGACCACCAGGCGACCGTCAGCGCCGCTCCGTCTGGAGTGGGTGGCGGAGGCCCTTCCAGCTGGCCCGCTGCAGCGCTTACGTAAGCTCTGATTTATTCGGAAGATGGTCATCCAGTTTACTGCACGGTCCCTGTTTCCTGTATGTGGAGGAGAGACCCCCGCGCGTGGGGCACCGCGTTCCCTGGCCACGGCATACCACGAGCAGTGTCCCAAACTGCCCACTCCCGCTGGGCTTGGACAAGCTCGAGCCCCGTGGCTGCGGCAGGGGGGCGGAAGCAAAGAGCCGTCTCCCTTTCCCCCAGCACTACGAACACGGCTTTCCTCCTATTGCCGGAGCAGCCCCGCGGAGCAGGGGTCACTCTCCATCTTCTGTGCCCAGAGGGGCTGGGCCCGGCGGAGGAGGGGAGCACAGGTGGAAATCGCCAGTCTTCCGGAGGACTGGACGTCGGGGGAATCCACCCGGGCCGAGGGAGTGGCTGAGCGGTGATGCCCCGAGACAGGGAGGGCAAGAGGAGCAGGTGGGGTGGGTTACCAGACCCGCTCCGGGCGTCCTTCACGTGCCTGCCCGACACTGTCTCGTGGGGGACTGGGCGCCCACACCTGGCACGCTGTGGGCAGCAGGGCTGGAGAGGGACACGGGAGCAGGTGAGGCCTGCAGGTGGGATGTTACAGGTGTGCGGCAGGGAAGAGGCCTGGCCCCAGAGCCTCGAACCCAGGGAGAGGTGGAAGCGTCGCGAGAGGGCGCGCGGGATAACGGGAGCGGCAGGCAGAGCGCGGGCTGGGGACCCCCAGGCGGGTGCCGGCCTCCACCCTGTGAAGCCAAACTGGGGTGTGCTGCAGCGTCCTCGGCATCTGCACCCCCAGCCCCACGTCGGGAGAGGTGACCCGGGGGTGTCCTGATGGCAGGCATGGTCGCCGGGGCCGGGGTGGTGCCTGGGCTGCTCCCAGGGGCCAGGGAGCCCACGGAAAGATGCTCAACACCGCCAGTCACGAGGGCAGTGCGACTCCAACGAGATGCCACCGCACGCTCGCTGGGACGGCGGTGATCGACCCGCAGAAAGAAAACGTGCTGGACGGACGCGGAGAGCTGGGAACCGCGCGCGCACCGCTGGGAGCGGGAGAGGCCCCGGTGGTGGTGGTGGGAGGGCCTGGAGCTTCCTCAGGATTCCCCAGTGAGCCGGCAGCTCCGCCCCCGGGCAAGAAGCAGGGTCTCTGGGAGGCAGTCGCACACCGCGTCCAGGTCACTCACAAGAGCTGAACGTGGACGTGGCCCAAGGGCCCAAAGACAGAAGGAGGGTGAGATGCGGTCTGTCCACGCCACAGAGCAGCACTCGGCCTCCGAGAGGAGGGAGTCCCGCCACCGGCTGCAGCGTGGCGGAGCTGGAGGGCTGGTGCCGGCAGAGGTCGGCCCGGCACCGCTGGACCAGCTCTGTGTGAGCGGAAATGCCGCAGGGGAGCCGGACCCACAGACAAGGGGCGCGGGCACGGGGTGGGGCTGCGGCCGAGGGAGGGGACAGTGTTTCACTGGGATAGTTTAGGAAGATGACACGTTCTGGGGAAGGCTGCCCAACATGCATGTGCCCTGAACTGTGTCCCTAAACACAATTAGGATGATACGTTTTCTGTTACGCGTGTGGGCCGCCGTGAAGAGAAGCTGGGGGGGAGGCAGGGAGCCCGGCCGGAGGGGCCACCGCCGGGCCAGCAGGGACAGGTGAGCACCGGGACGGGCGATGATTGAATCACGGTGGAGGGGTTTCCTGCCGCTGCCAGGACAACTCACCCCAAACTGAGTGGCTGAGAACACGAGTTTACCATCTCCTAGTCCTGGGACCCCAGCTCCAAGCTGGGCAGGGCTGGTTCCTTCTGGAGGCTCTGGAGAGAGATGTTCCCCGCCTCTGCAGCTTCTCGGGGTCCCAGCCTCATGCCACTGACCTCTGCTTCGGTCCTCCGCCTCCCTTAACTGAGGGCCCTATGACACCACGGGGCCACAGCAAAGATCCCCCACATCAAAAGCCTCCACCTCACCATGTCCACGAAGGCCCTCTGGCCTGCGGTGGCGACACACGCCAGGTGCTGGGAACGGGGGTGTGGGCGTGCTGGGGGCTCTGCTGAGCCTCTGCCGCCCCGCAGGTGAACTCCTCGTGCCCACAAGGAGGGTCAGAGAAGCGGCCCCGTGGGGTCACGGCCGGGCTGCCAGGACACGCTGCCGTGCTCGGGAAACCGGTGACGAGAGAGAAAGGACGGTGCACGTCTTTCTGCCTTTTCAGCAGGAGTTCTGGGTCAGGGTGCACACCCAGCTCCCCTCGACGAAGGAGAAGCAGCAGCCGCAGAAGTGCGTGGTTGACACTTGGGGGCGAGACGCGGACGAGGCAGGTAGCAGGGCCCCGCGGCGATGCTCCTGGAGCTGCGGTCCTTGGACGCACATGGGGTCCGTGCAGGGCAGCCGGGGGGCTGTGCCAGCCCAGAGCGGGGCTGCGCAGCCAGCCTAACCCAGCAGGATAAGGGGCCACGTGGCGACCACAGCATCACCTAGAAAGTCCTTCCTGTTCGGTCCACGGGGCCTTCCGACCCAAGAGCCAGCATGTGAGGAAACTGGAGGCAGAGGGACGTCCCCTGGAAGGGGCAGCCGGACGCAGGTGGACAGCGGGACACCCCACAGGGAGGAGGCCTCACGTATCAGCTGTCTCTGCTGCGTGACCAGTCGCCACTGGCTTCGCTGCTGCAGGCAATGCCTCACCCCTGCAGGGTGAGTCCGGGCACAGCCGGGCTCCACCTGTCCTGGGGGCTCCCGAGGCTGTGGCCGCATCTGCGGGGCTGGGCTCTCTCGCTGGCAGCTCCTCCAGACCCCGGCGGGCGGCGGGTGGCCGAGCCCCTGGTCTCGCTGGCCACCACCTGCTCCCTTCCCCAAGGCTGCCTCCACCTTCGGCTTGTGACCCCCCATCTGGAGCGCCAGGCATTGGGTGCCAGAGGCCCCGTGCCTCAAACCGCCGGCTCTTCCACGCCCCGCCAGAGAAGACGTCCTGCTTTCAGTGCGCTTGTGTGACGGGACTGGGCCCCCCAGAGAATGTCCTTCTGATCAGCTCAGAGGTCGAGCTGAATCTTCTTAATTATACGGTGGAGTCCCTCCCCGCGCCGGGAAGCAGCGCTGACCCAGCGGCTCGAACAAGGGAAAGTGGGTGTCCGACACGGGGGCTGGCAGGGCCAGCCCTTCCGCGGCTCCCTCCCCGCCTTGCCCCCGGGTGTCCTCCCTCTGCCTGCCTCCAAACTGCCTTCTGTAAAAGGGCCCGTCGTGTAGGCGCGGGACCCCCTCGACGACCTCGTGGGTACCTCGTGACCCTACTTCCACACAAGGTCCCCTTCTGAGGCCCCGGGGGGGTTGGAACCCCAACACGTGACTTTAGAAGTTCAGCCGCTGACACCGTGTTGTGTACCGTGAACCCGGGTGTGGCCTCCCATCACATTCACGGTCCTGGGCAACCGTGGAGATCTTGGGGGGGCTGCCCCGGGTGGGAGCTGTTCGGAATCACGAGGAGTCCAAGGATCCTAATAACCAGACAGGACACAGGACTCCTGGTCTGAGCAAGCCAGCCGCGAGGGGTGAGCTCTCCCCTGGGCAGCTGCTGCCGCTCCCCTCCCGGGGTCCCCCAGCCCCCACTCCCCTCCACCAATCCCTGGGCACCACCAGAGGCTCCCCAGCACATGGCGCGAGTCTCGGGGAATCCCCTGTACGTGCCACTGGGAACGTGCTGCCGGGAAACAGTGGCTTCCCAGTGTGGGGCTGGCCCGCGGGCCTGGGCACACCCCAGACGGAAACGGGGTGGTTTCTCCCGATGGCCACCCTCCCCCAATAATTCCGTGCATTGCAGTGCCCACGGCTGTCATAGCGGGGACCGTCCCCTCCCAGTTCTAAGCCCCAAAGTCCGTGGTCAGTACCGCAGGGCTGTGGCCCCTGGAAGCTGCCGTGTCCCCTGGCTTGGACCATGTCCCCCTGATCCTTGCCTCTGTCCTCATACGAGCTTGTCTGTGTAAAATCGCCCTCTGTCTCTCTCTCTTTTCAAATTGGGGTAAAACACACAAAACTTACCATTTTAACATTCTTTGCCTCCTTCGAATGGGGACGCTTGGGACAGCACTTAGGGAGAACCCTCTCCCCATCCTAAATCCTTACTCTGGTCCCACCCGCAAAGTCTCTGCCATCTGAGGCCACATTCACAGGCTCCACAAATTAGGACGGGGACATCCTTGGAGGACTATCCTTCAGCCGACCTGGGGGGGGTCCTGGCCCTGGCTTCCTGGGGCAGCTCCCACAGCCCACCTGCATGCCCCGCTCCCGCCCAGCGGGTCTGGAGGAATGTGGCGGGGCTGGCTTGGTGGGGTGCCGCCGCTGTGGGGGGCACTGCCTGGCCATGGGGCCACATCTCCCCTCACGGGCATCAGAACCCCTGCCAGGCTCGGTTGGAGTTCTCAGCCACGCTCCCCTCCAGAAGGAGACACGGGGCTGGGGTCCTTCTCCCTGCCCCCAGGCCCTAGTTAATTGCTCTGGAAGGGCCTAGAACGAAGGACAAACCCCGGAGAGGCAGAGCAAGACAGAGAAGACACGGAGACAGAGAGACAGTCGGCTGCTGCTTAGCGGGGGGTGGGGGCGGGGGGAGTGGGGGGTGGGAGTCGGCTGCTGGTTAGCTGGGGGGGGGCAAGGCGGGCCCCACGGGGAGGGTCTGGGGCTCTCCAGGGTCTGCACGTGGGAGCTTTCCCCAGGGGACCTCACCTCAGCCTCTCAGGCCCCCCGAGGGCCCACTAAGGCTGGAATGGGGCTACAGAGGAGGGAGGGAGCCAGGACGTGGGCCCCCCAGGGGTGAGGAGGCAGCTGGCTCACCTCCCAGAAGGGACTCCCACCCCTAGAAAAGACAAAGACGCAGCGGGGGTTGGCCAGGCTTGGGGGGGTCTCCCTGCCCAGCACACAGCTGTGGAGAGGAGAGCTGGGGACCTCTCCGTCTGTCCTCTCGTACTCCCCCTGTGCACCTGCCCCAGGCTCCAGCCCCCTGCCCAGCAGAGACTCCTCCCCCGCCTCCTGCGGGGCCTCCTCCCTGCCCCTTGCTGCCCCAGGGGAGCTGCGTTCCCTGCCTGCAAAGTGGCCTCCTTCCTGGGCTCTCGTGAGGGTCAAGGTCACGAAGGACGCAGGGCCTCCCCAGCCCCTGAGCCCTGGGAGCCATTGTTCCCATAGGCTGGGGGAGGCCCAGTGGGAGGGAGCCTCTCTTTCTCTGCTGAAAAGCCTATTTTCCACGTCAACGTAGGACCCGCTCCAGAAAACACCTCAGCAAAAGGACGGGCCACGTTATTCCCAGACTCCATCCAACCTCCGTGGGCCAAGGGTCCCACTGGACAAGGGCAGGAACCACCCTGCAGGCCCAGGGTGCCCTCCACAGCCCCACGCCACAAGCTCCCTTAGTGCCCAGACAAAGGGGCAGGTGCCGGGTCCCTGGCTTCAGAGCCCCCCCCCCACTTTACCCTGTGATAGCGGTGTCAGTGTCCTGGGGTGCCACAACAAGGTGCCACGAACTGGGGCCCTAAGACAGCAGGAACTCATCTTCTGCACGTCCCGAGGCCAGCAGTCCTTCTGGAAGCTCTAGGTGAGGGTCCTTCTTGCCTCTCCCAGCTCCCGGGGCCCTGCTCCTGGCTTGGGGCCATGTCCCCACAACCTCTGCCCTTATCCTCTCTTCTCTAGGGACACTGGTCACGAGGCTCAGCACCCGCCCTAACCTAGAATCATCTCGCCTTGACAGCTTTACCTTGATCACAGCTGCAAAGGCCCGATTTCCAAAAGAGATCACGTGCACAGGCTCTGCGTAAGCACGCGTGCTGGGGCTGGGGCTGGGGGCTCGTTGCAAGCACTGTTAGGGGTCTGGGCCTGGGGTACTCTCTGCAGCCCACCCTTCCCGAAGCTCCCGTAATCAGCCTTGGAAGCCTGGACAGGGCCCTTCGCTGCGGGCACGCCCAGCCTGGAGGGGATACGGGAGGCTCCACGCAGCCTCTCTCTCCAGTCTCTCCTGGGGCGCCCTCAAAGCTGAAGGACTGTGAAGTCAAAGCAGAGCTTAACCCCAGGAAGGGAAGGGCCACCTGCCACCTGCCGTTCCTCTTGTACCGTTAACTCCTCTGCCAAGCCTGCAACTTCCTGTGCTGAAGCCCCAGCCCCCGGTGGGATGCTGTTGGGAGGCATCCCTGGGGGGTGATTAGGGTTTGCTAAGGTCCCAGCGCTCCCTCTGTGTCTCCACCACATGAGGACACTACGAGAAGGCGGCTCTAAACCAGGAAGGGTCGTCAGCCGGACCCACCGTGCTGGCTCTGTGCTCTCGGACCTCCCGTTGTGAGAACTCTGAGACGTCAGTGTCTCTTGCTTCAGCTGCCTGGTCTAGGCCGTTTTGTTACGCAGCCCGAGCTGACTGCAGCACGGCTCGAGCCCTGCCGCCTCCCTGCTCCGTTCCGGATGCTTGCACGGTGCGACGGTCCCCCCACGACATGGCTACAGCGGTAAACGGCCATCACGGGGAGCCCAACAGGCGCTAATGGGAGCTACAGTTTGAAACCAAACCAATCACGGTTTTGGAGCCCCTGGGGATTGCTGGTGCCCCCCTCACGGGGGGTCCATGCGGTGCTTCACACTAATTTGGGAGGAAGTGAACCCTGAGTCACGCACACGTGTCTCCCAATGTGGGCTCAGAGCTGGCACAGCCCAGCGGCAGGATGGGGAGCACGGGTCCCGGGGGACACCCAAGTCCCCATCTTGGGGACTCTGAGACACCTCTGGGGCATGAGCAGGGGGGGCCAGGACAGCCGGCACACGGACTGAGGCCCACCACTCCCCCAGCGCCCAGAAGACAGAGCGGCGGGCCCAGTCCACAAACACACACATGGGGCCCAGAGCCCGGCTGACCCGTCTCGGCACACGGGGGCCTGTCCCCCTCCCCCTCCTGTCCCTCCCTGTTGTCCCTTTACTCCCCGTCTGCCTGCTGCTCGCCTTCTCAGGCTGGGGGGCCCCAGTCCCCAGAACCCCCACTTGGAGGAAAGCACGACCTTCCCCCCAGGAGCCTCTGCAGGGGTCACCCGCCCTTCTCTCTACCTTTCCCCCGCCCCCAACACCACTCAGGCCCTTGTTCCCTGTGGGGGACCCCAGGTGATACGGGGAACAGAACCAGACAGCCCCGGCCCACTCCCAGTGCTGTGGGGGAGGCGCAGGCGATAAGGTGAGTGGAAAAAAAAATCACCAATTTTACTCCCTTAAAGGTCCTTAAAGCTCCGGGAATTGGCCAGAACCTGGCCCCACCACAGGCTCTTCCTTGGCTGAATCACGCAGCAGTGCCGCAGGGCGCCCCAGACGGATGTGTCCCTGGAGCACCCTCACGGCATCCAGCATCAGCTCCTGGGGCCACACGCCAGCGCCCGGGCCACGCCCCGACAGCGCGAAGCCAGAAGCTGTCCAGACTATGCGTGGGGCAGCGGGCCGTGGGGCTCAGGCGGGACAGAGGTGCGGCGGGCAGCTGGGGGCACAGGGATTTCGGTCAGAGCCAGGGAGCGAGGAAGACTGGGAGTCCATCGGAGAGGCCGGTGGGCAGCAGGCAGGCGCCCCGGGGCAGGAACAGCAGCTCCCGGGGGTGACGGGCTCTGCAGGGGTGGCTGCACTCGTTGAACGGCGTCTCCGGGGGGAGCTGAGGGGTTTGGCTTTCGCCCCATGTCCCCCCTGCCCGGGCCCCACCCAGTCCTACTGTGCAGGTCCTGAAGGTGGCAAGAGTCCTCCAGCCTGGGCCCTGGCCGTTTCCCTGGCCCGTGCGTCCTCCGAAGTCTGCGTGTTTGCAATGAACCCAGGCCGCCAGCTGGGGCAGGGCAAGGAGCAGGTGCTGGGGCAGAGCGGGGGTCCCACCTTGTCCCGCCCTGACTATGGAGCCACCAGCCCAGCCCTGCCCGTGAGTCACGGCACAGAACAAGAGGCAGGCCCCCACGAGGTCTGAGCCCAGCAGCCCCACGCAGGAAGGACCCGGCGCGAAGCTGTGGGCTCCTTTGGTGCCAAGCCAGCCGCCCCTTCAGCCTGGCCGGCACGGGCAGGGGCACGTCCATGGTCCCTGGTCCCCCTCTACTGTGACAGGGCCCTCTGTGTTCCTCATCCGCAGAGAACACACGTGCAAAACTTGGACTAGCCTGCTGTCCCCACAGCCTCCCTCACAGCCCCCAATCTTCCCCGGACCCCCTCCAGAGCAGAGATCCCCTGCGGCACTCGCCCTCCTGGGCTCTCGGGAAGGTCCTGGGTCCTGCGCCGGTGAGCAGGGACAGTGTCCCGCTCTGAAGCCTGTGCATCTGCTGGAGCCCCGGGCAGGCGGAGGGAGGGCCCTGGGGCGGGAGCAGCCTGGGGCAGTTCTGACCTGGCCACACTGAGATCCGCCTGCGCTGGCGGCCTCTCCCGTGGGGCTCGGCCATGTGCACTTACTAACAGTTACCGCTGAGTGGCCCTGAGGGCAGCTGTTCCCGATCCCCCCTGCTGCGGGGGCCTGAGCCCCTTCTGCTCAGCGGAGGGGAAGGGGCGCGCCTCCCGCAGGGACCCCAGCCCTTCCTGCTCCTCCCCGCACCCAAAACCTGGGTTTGAGGGTCCCCAGTGGACCAAGAGCTGGGGAGTCCTTGCCCTGGCTGTCAATCACCCTGCTGCAGGATGGGCAGGGGTCTGTGCTCGAGCCCCCGCGCCGCACCCCAGGCTCCGGCAGCGCAGGACTGCCTGTCTTCCCACTTCCCAGTTTGTTGTGTGGAATAATATTTGGCATTGCTCGACTCCAGAGAAGCAAGTCCAGCTCCCTCCTCTGTTGGCAGAGGAGCAGAGACCAACAGCCCAGTGGGGTCCCCTGGAGTCCTGGCCTCTTCATCCTTCCTGCAGCAGCCTGGTGCCCCCCCCAATCCCCAGGGCCCCCGAGGACACTGATCCCTGGATGCTTCTCAGGGCCCATCTGCCCTCCACTCAGATGCCTGGGGCAGAGGGAAAGGCGCCGATGCTGACGGTGCCTCCAGCTGCACCCCCCCCACCCCGCAGGCTGGGTTCTGGCAGCTGTGGAAAGCACCTGGTCAGGGACACGCAGGCCAGGAGGTGGCCACATACCAGGCCCTTTGCCTTCACCTGTGGCTCTCCCCACCTCAGCCCTTTCCACAGTTCTCCTCGTGGGGGACAAGGCGGTGGTGTCCCCGTGTCCCCCTCTACCTCAGGGGACAGAGCCCACCTGCATCTCCCTGAGCCTGGGGGTGGACAGGGCGGAAAGCCTCCCATCTGTGTTCCAGGACAGGAGACGGAGAAACACTTATGATGAGAAAAGCCCCCACCCATGTTGCTGTCTCATCACGGTGCTGTTTGCGGGGTCACTGGGGCTGTCATCACCCCTTCCTGTGGCCCCCAGCTGTGAAGCACTCAGATCCCTAAGTCTATGCCCCAGGAAGCTAGTGCCACGTGTGCAACTGTCCAGCTGCGCGCGGGAGGGTCAGCTGCAGACCTGGGGGCGGGGTGGGGAGCAGGAGGCGGAGCCGGGAGTCCCGAGCCCCAGGCCTTGCCTGGCCCAGGGCACTTCTGCAGAGTCCTGCTCTCCAGGACCTCAAGACCTGGCCCTGCAGGCAGTGGTGAAGGTCACTCGAGACCTCAGCTGCTCCCTGGAAGTTTTGTGAGCTCCGGCTCTGCCCTTCTCCCCCGCCCAGCCCCCCGGCCCCCCAGGAGAGGCCGAAGCAGCCTCCTTGACCCACGTGGGCTGAGTCCCTCCCACCCTCCAAGGCCATAGCGTGAGGCTGCAGTGACTCACTGCTGGTGGCTTTATTTCTCGGGAGAGCAGGAAGCCCACAGCCCTTCCTGCCCACTCGCAGCCTGCCAAGAGTCAGGGCAGCAATTCGCAGCTCACCCCACAGAGCCTGCCCTGGGGCCTGGGGGCTGCAGGTGGAGGGCTGGGGGGAGGGAAAGGGCTCCAGGATAATGCTGGGTGGGGTCCGCCAGAGCCCCCAGCCTCATGGTGCTGGGGGACAGCCTGCAGCCCCAGAACCCCATGCCAGGCCCCTGGCCCCGGAAACACCCTGCCGGGCTGGGCAGAGGCCTGCCTCCATCCTCCACCTTGGGAATCAGTGATGGGGGAGGAGACACGGGCACTGAGGATGAAAAAGGGACAGAGGCAGAAACTCTAGGGGCCCATGCCACAGGCATCCAGGACAACAGCCCGGCTTCCCTGGCTCCTCCTCCCTGAGCTAGGACTGTCAGCTCTGACCCAGGCTGGGCCTCCCTGCTTGTGAGTCCTGACGGATGGGGGTCTCAGCTGATCTCAGCCACCCCCACCTCCAAACACTATCCTGGCCCCAACGAGACCTAGGAGCACAGCCTGTGAGCATGAGGGGTTCACGAGAGGGACAAGGCCACACCTGAACCACAAAGTTTGAAAACTGCGCTCCTGGCACAGCGGCTGGCAGGGGGTAGAGGAAAGGTCCCTCCGGGTCCCCACTGTGCCCATTCCTCAGCGCCGCTGCCCCCGCAGCTGGCGGCTCCTGGAACCCTGGGCAGCCAACACCGCACTTCCCAGGGTCCCCTCCGGTCCCCAAGCAAGCAGGGGTAGCATCACCTGGAACCCGGCAGGAGAGGTGCAAACCGGTGGCCCCCTCCCCACCCAGGAGCCCCATGGACCTTCCAAGGGCCAGCCACATCCACCGAGGCCCTGTGCCTCCTCTCTGGGGCAAGCAGGGAGACCTCGGCCATCCACTCCTGAAAGCAGAGGGATGTGTGGCTTAAATTATGCCAACCGCAGACACTGGCATTTACTGACGCAGCCAGAGGCCCCCGGCCTTCTCCGGGCGACAGACACCATTCCTGCCCACGTTGGAAAAATCTCTGGGGTTGCTGTTCTCAAGACTTAACGGAGTCCCAGGGAAGCAGGTGCCGAGGGGCTGGTGCTGCCCTAGGAAGCGGCTCAGAATGCAGGTTCAACTTTCCAGGAGGGCAGGAGAGCCCCGGCCACAGGCAGAGTTCTCCTGACCCCTCTGTCTCCCCAGAGAGGAATGTGAAACTTTCCCCGTGTGTGCTCTTGGGTGGGCTTGTCATTATAACATCCAGTCCGACAAGAGGAACCAGGGATCAGGAAGCCGGTCTACTGAACTCCTGACCTTGACCGTGAGTGAGCAGGAGGGGTCAGCTCAGCTCTCCTCCCGATGGGAACGCAAGCAGACGTGCTGGGGTCTGGTGGGACGCTCTGCTTCCGGCGGGGGGCACAGCGGGCTTAAAATCCCTTTCCACACGCTTTAGCAGCTCCTCACCATCCTTACACACTGGCCTTGTTCACAAATCTGACTTTTCCCAGGTCAGCTTCAGCAAACGATCATCCCAGGGGCTCAGTCTGCGTCCGACCCTTTCGACCCGTGTGCGCTAGGTGCTGACGCCAACAGCTGCACCATGGGGGGGACACTGGACCTCGCCCAGCTGGTCCCGGGCTGGCAGGGAGGGACCTGCAGGTGCCCCGGGGCCATGGAAGGCGGCTCGGCACACACAGCAAGGAGAGCCAGCTCCTTCCCCAGCCCTGCAGGCTCCGCGGCCGAGTCCCTGCGCTTGCAGTGAAGGCGGGTGGAAAAGTGCCTCCCTTGAGGCTGACGGAGCTTAAGTGCCGGGTGTTTACCCAAGACAGCTATTTGGGGAAAAGGCAGAGAAAAGCAACGCTTCTTCCAGCTTCCTGCCAGCTCTCCCGGTGTATGGATTATTCCCAAGAGCTGGTTCTGCTGGTCTCTTACCGAAAGACTCATGTTGGTTTTCTGCAACCAGGAGAATTGGAGGTGAGGGGCTGTGGTCACTCTCCCTAAGGGACCACGGCAGGACCTTGAAAGAAGCTCCCTTAGCTAAGAATAAACGGCCCCAGCCAGAGTCTGGAGGACATCGGCCTTCAGCCAGACTCCCGGGCTCCGTCACGGCCGCCGGCTTGCTTCTGGCCCTGGCCTTGTCCCCCAAGTCAGTCGGGCTTGGAGTGGGGCTGGGGGCAGGCACGCGCGCCGGGGGGGCCAGGCCGGGGGCGGTCTTCGGGAGGACTCCCCAGCACAGAGCTCCCCGTCCCATCCCCCGGGCCCCCTCCAGGAAGATGCGCGCCCCCCTCGCCCAGCCCCCCACCGAAACTTCCCCCGCCCGGAAGCCCGGAAGCCCGCGAAACCCGGGAAAGTTGAAGGGCAGCGGGCGGCGCGCCGGCCTTCAGCACCGCGGACAGCTCGGAGCGCGCGGCGACCCCCGCCCCTACCTGTCGTCGTTCTGGAAGGACGGGTCTCCCAGCAGCAGGTCCCGGAAGCGGTACCGCGGCGGCAAGGGCAGCACCTCCGTGTCCAGGTCGCTCATCTTGAAGCTGCCGGTGTCCGGGCGCTCGCCGTCCCCGCGGCCGCCGTCCCCGCCGCTCGGCTGCCTGCGGGCACACGCCAGCGCCACCTCAGCCCGCGCCCGCGCCGCGCCCGCCCCCCCCTCGGGCTCCGCCTCCCGCAGACCCCCCGCCCGCGGGGTCAGCAGAGCCATCCGCGGTCTGCACCCCCAAGTACCCCCACCCCGCCCCCGTCTCCCACACACGTCCGCCCTTGGGGTCAGCGGGAGAGCGGCCCGGCCGGCATCCCCCCAAGTACCCCCTCCACTCGCAGCTGGGTCAGCTTCGCGCAGCCCCAACTTGCCCACCTGACCCCACCCCCGCCCCCTGCAGGCCCCTGCCCGCTGGGTCAGCCACGCACAACCCTCCCCCTTCCTGCACCCACCACCCCTCCCCCCTGCATCCCCTTCCCCTGTGCATCCCCCTCCCCTTCCAAAGACCCCTCCCTGATCAGCCCAGAGCTGCATGCTCTCACCCACCTGCACCCCCAGTCCCCCCCTCCCGCCCCAGCCTGCCTTCTGCAGGCCCCTGTCACCCACACCAGCCAGCACCCCCCCCCCCACAACTCCACCCTACCCGCCAGGTCTGTGGCCACTGTAACGCACAGCACCTGCCAGGGGCTCACTCCAAAGCACACAGGGAGAGGTTTGTCAAGTCCAGTTCAGGGCTATGAAGCCCACCCAGCAGCCCCCTCCACAATCCTTGCTGCTAAGGCTATCTGCTCAGTTTTCCTCCAGGTCCAGAACACCCAGAGACCTCTTCCCAGACCCTCAGGCTCCTGGGGAGGGGGAGCACCTGACCAGAACACTTAAGAGAGGACCTTGTTCTCGGCCTCCCTGGGACCAAGGGGCTTGTCTCAGATCAGAGCCTAGGAGTGGGGTGTCACTTGGGGGAAGGCTGAACTGCCCTTGGCGGTGTCCACAGGATTCAGAGACCACAGAGCCCCCTGCCCCCATCACCTGAGTTGAAGAGACCTGACCATGCTGGCACAGGGGGTTCGGGGCCAGACTAGGTAAGCCAAGGGGGTCCCTGGAGTTGCAAGTGTCTTTCAGGGCTCCCGCGCCTTCCCTGTCCGCCCCATTGCCACACTGGAGTGAGTTTTGGCTAGTTACCCGTAATAGAAGTGCGGGCAGATGCCAGTGCAGCCACCCCCAGGCTCCTGGCCTTCTGGGGCAGCAGCTCCCAAGGCTCATGCGCCCTCTCTGCTCTCCAGGTGAGAGGGTCATGAGCCACCCCTTGAGCCCATAACCTCAGAACAGCTCGGTGGCTCCTGACCCAGCAGGACGGTTGCGCATCTCTTAATGGGATGCCTCCGTGGCACAGATGTGCAAACAGGGACCTAGGCTCCCGACCTCAACCAGTACCCTGGACTCCCGATCCTCTGGCATCGGCAGACCTTCCAGGGCAGTCCAGCCCCAGGGCACCCCTTGGTGTTGCTTCCCAGACCATGGTGGGATGTTTGGGAGAAAGCAGGAATCCTTCCCTCGAAGCCTCTACCTGCCGGGCTCACCCTCCCCAGGCTCCTGTAAGAGCCAAGAACCCCAAGAGGGCCACACCACAGCTGTGATTCTTTAGAGTCGGGCGGGCCCTGGGCTGGGCCTCCTGGGCCCCTTCTAAGCTGCTCCAGGGAGAGCAGAAGGAGCTGGGGACGGTGCCCTCCACTTTAGCAGCCCTGCTCCCCAGTCTAAAGCTGGGGTGGTGGGAGGGCGGCAGGAGGACACAGGAGCTGGACTTGGCCTCCAGGCAGGTACAGGAGTCTGCTGACCACACTCTGTTCCCTGAGCTGGAAAATTGAGGGCAGGCTGTGCCCAGAGGCTGGAAGCGGCTGCGGGGTTGGGGGGCACTCACCTGGAGCACGAGATCCTCTCAGGCAGGCAGACGGGCGCCTAGAAGCCCTCCTCTCCTTCCTCAAACCACATTCCCTGAGCCTCCAGCAAGGGCCCGTCCCACGCTCCCTGTGCCCTCAACACACAACAGGGGGGTCTCGGCACCCCCATCCCATAGGTCTCAGAGCTGCTCGAGAACTCGGAGCACTCCTAGGCCAAAGCTGCAAGCGGCAGGCGCAGGCCCGACACGCCCGCGTGCTATTTTCCCAGGTTACGAGGTCAACCCCGAGGATCTGGCAATGTTTGAAAAACAACATTTCCCTAATTGCATCAGTGTGGCTGTGTGTTTTTCCTTAGTCACACGCTGGCTGGGCTGTGGGGAGGTGCGGGCAGGCAGGAGGGCAGAGCCCGGGGGCTGTAATTTCTCCATTTGGCCCCTCTCTTGCTGAAAGCCTCCTTCAGTGGCAGAAGCCTGAGAGACTGCCAGCTCCCCGGTCAGGGCTGCCCCCGATTCCTTCCTAGGCTTGAGCGGCTTTGGGTCCTCGTCTCTCCTAACCTCAAGGCCCAGACCTGCAGGGTCCACAGAAGAGTTCAGAGGCGGGGAAACGCCGCTGCTCGGGGGTGGGGGTGGGGGCAGGAAGCGCACCAGGAGCCGGCAGGCCTGGCCTCCCACTCCTGGGGTGGGTGATAAGGGTGTGTTGCCTTCATCCCCGATGGCGCCGCTGGGGTACAGGACCCTGGAGTCAGTGCACGGGCCGCCCGCAGGCTCCTGGCACCCCGCCTTGTTCCCCAGCAGAGCTGAAAGCCGGGACTGTTTGTCGTGCTGAGGGCGGGGGCCCCGGGGCCTCCTGGAAAGCGGCCCATGGCTGAGCCATGCTCCCTGAGGCACTGGGGTCTGGTAGAGACCTCTCCCCAAGCCTCAAGGCACATGGCCCGGGAGGCATGCTGTCCCATCCCTGCCTCGGCTGAGGGGGTCTGGGTGGGGCAGGGACAGGACCCTGGCTTGGCTGCCCAGACACAGTGTCCACCGCCCCCTTCCTGCTCCCTTGTCCCCGCCTGACCTGAGGGGCCTGGGGAGGAAGCCTGGGAAGTCCGGGACTGTGCCCGTTGTCGTTACGTCTCCTGTGACGTGGCCGCACCGGAGGACCACTGATTTCTACAAGCACCGTGTGCTCTGGCGGCCCAAGGAAGGCCCCGATCTCCCCAGCCCTCACATGCCCTCAGGACAAGCCTGGGAGCCCCCTCTGTGGGCCCTGCCAACCCTTGGAGCCAGGGCAGAGTGGGGGGCATGCCTGCTCCTCCTGGGGACTCTCAGGGCCCGTGGGCACCAAGCACGAGGCCCAGGAAGCAGCAGAGGGGTCAGAGGACTCGACCGAGGCTCAGGCCTGTCCCTTCAGTTCATGCTGGGCAGCCCCAGTGGAGTCACCGCCCCTCTCTGAGCCGCAGCTTCCTTATCTATGAGCGAGAGTGCCTCTATCCTCCCAGGCTGGTTGTAAAGGAGTAAAAAGGAGGTGAGTGTGACACATACGGCGTAACCCTGGCACAAGACGGCTTCGTCTGCATCTGTCTAATTCCAGGCTGGCTGGGCAGTGTCTGGCCAAGTTCCCATGGATAAAGGTTCCGACCCCGAGCGTCAGGTTCCTGGGGTGGCCAACACCCCATCCTGCCATTTCCGGGTCAGTTGGAGGCCCCTCTGGGGAGCTGGGATTTGTGACGCTGACCCCAGGCAGAGAGGCTGGGGATGGGAAAGGACGCGTACAGCCTGACACAGAGCGAGTTCCGTGTGTGCGCTTTCCCGCGCACCAAACCCCCAACCCTGCGGGAGGAGAGCCTCGGTGGCCCGGTGGGGTAGTGGCACGGGGTCCCGGAAACAAAGAGCACAGAGCCAGGACTCACAGCGCCTCTCCTCTGAGGTGAGGACCCATGGGCTCACGGAGCCCAAGGATGTGAAGCTCCAGAACAGGCCACAGGGGAGAGAAGCCAGGCTGGCCTGATGCCGGAGCCTCCTGCTACCAGCAGACGTGCTCGCTGCCTTTGGGTGGCGAGGGGAAGCCCCGAGAGTCTGCTGCTCTGTCCTGCTTGCATCGGCCCCTTTGGTGCTCAAGAAGCCAGTCGGCAGGACTACGGGAAGGTAAATGGTCAAAGACCTGCTCCTCCCACCAAAGGCACCGGGACCTAACGGTCTTATGCCCCCTCAGTCAAACAGCCCCAGAGCCCAGAAGGCAATGGAAACTTCTCTGCTCCTCCATCGGGGCTGGCCCCAACCTGTCGCTGAAGTCACACTCGCACGGAACCGACGCTGGCATCGGCCTGTCTCCCTTAAGAACCGCCGTACAAACAGTCTGAATCGACTGTTCACGATGGGGTCCAGGAGCTGTTAACATCGCACAACCAAAACCAAGTGCTGTTTACCTAAAAAAACGTGCAACGTACTTTGTTATGCTGAGAAATTCAAGGACGAAGTCCATCTGGATCACGTTGGCAGACACACAAGAAACATTTGTTAAGATCCAAAATCCACTGATACGTTCCACAGAGGAAGACATACCCCAACTTAATTAACAACAATGAAAGGAACCTTCCAGCAATTGAGGCCAACGTAGTGCCTGGGACGCCAGTCTGCCTGGTACGACGGGAGTCCCGGCCAGCCCAGGAGACAAAGACGAAAGTGAGAAGAACGAAGGCTGAAAAGAAACGCACGCGTCTCCTGGCGTGCGGCCAGCCCGCCCAGAACCCCCGAGAGAATCAACTCAAGAACTGTTAGAACAAACGGGAGCATCTCAGCGCCCAGCCCCACCTAAGCACATCCTGCAAGCCGGGAGTAGGAGCAGGAACACGGCGGCGAGCATCTTGGGCAGACGCCGCTCGCAGCGGCCGCACAGACCCCCGGAGCCGAGGGGACCGCGGGGGAGACCTCCCGGCACACGGATGCCGGCTGGAAGCCGTCGCTAGCAGGACAAGGAGGTCGTGCTTCCGACAGCTCCGCAGCGCGTTCCCCAGACAAAGCAGCAACTCGTTCCCATCAACACACATGGTCAATCTTTCAAAATGTGACAGACTGTTTCCGAAATTCAGACCGAAAAATAAACGTGCAACCCGGGCCAAGACCGGCCTCGCAGCTGTGGGCACGAACTGCAGCCACGGGAGCCCTGGGGTTTGGCACGAGAAAGGACACGTGGCAGGGACCTGGGGACATGCAGGGATGGTGGGTGTGGTGGCCCTCCCCACCCCCACCAACCGCGGTGACGGGACATGGGGACGTGGGCCTGGCGGGGTAGGCGCTGGAACACAGGTACTCGGGCTGCGGCGAACACGAGACCCCACCTTGCGGCCGCCCACGGAGGAGACTGGAACAGGACGCCGGGAAAAACTGTCTGGCATGGAGAGGGCCTCTAATGCGTGACGACCACAGCACGTTGAGAAACGGAGTGGAGGACAGAACCCCGATCTCCAGGGACAGCCGCTGCCGGCAGCGGCAATCCCACCGGGTCCCCCGCAGGACCGCCTGCAGGTCGCAGAGGAAAGACACACGGGCACAGAACGGCGAAGGACGGGTACGTGGCAGGTCAACGAACACACACAAAGTGGTCAGCGTTCACTGGAGAAGCTTTCCGCCCCCCCTGGCGTTCGGGGAGACAGAGCCCAGCACGGGCACATGCTGGTGGCCGCGTGTGGTCCAAGAACGTCCAGAGTGGGGAAGACGTGGGGAGGGCTCCCGTGCCCGTGCCTGCCACATGGACACGAGTGGAGCCGCTGGGAGCCATGCCCTGGCTATGAGGGAACAGCGGGGCTGTCCCGCCTGGAGACGTGGCCCTCACAGGGGCTCTCACACTGCAGACAGCACAACTCCAGTCCCAAAGAACCTCCACAGGAGGGCGTTTCCTCTGGCACCCAGCTTGTGGGCACGGACTGTCCCCACCGTGCGGTGACCTTGGTTCAGAGGCAGCAGCAGGTGGAAAGGCCACGTCCCATCCACAATGCCACACGAGGAGCCCGTGTCACATGAGCTTGTTGCTGGAGGCCAGGAGGCCAGGAGGCCAGGAGCGGCCCTGCCCCCGGCTTCCCCAGGCCAGAGCGCCCGTCCCCTGGCCCTTGTCCTGGGCCCACCTCTGGGCGGGCCTCTGGGGAGAAGCGCCCTGCTCCTCACACCGGGAGTGGGGCGTCCTGGGAAAACACTTCTCCCCCCAGGGCCATTGTAGGGGTCCGGATTGCTGACAGTGCTAATGAACTGTCCCAGGGCCCACGGCGAGTGGCAGTTTCTCTAAGGGACACGGTGTCTCTCCTATGACGTGTCCCTCTGTGGTTCAAACTGTTCAAAATTCCCAAGGAGCCTGGAGAGCCACGCCCATCAGAGGCATTGGGGATGGGGGACGTGTGCACGTGGACGTGTGCACAAACACACATAAGCACACGTGTGTGAGTACGCCAGTGCGCATGGGTATGTGTGTGAGCATGGCCCCACGCACCCCTGCTCGGCATCCAGGAGAGCCCGGAAGTCACTGCAGCGTCGTCGGGGCGGGGGGTGGCAGAGAGCCGGGCATGGTGCCCGGGGAAGCGGACAGCCACGGAAGGCTAAGTGCTTCCTCTGCACGATAATTAAAAAGCCAGAGCCTTTCAAGTTCCTCAGCAGCAGGCGGGCAGGCGTCTCTGGGGAGCATCCGCCCTCTCTCCACAGGGGACGGGGCTCTGACTCCTTGCCTCGAACTGCTGCTCCCCACTGCCTCCCCCCCTGCGTCCAGTTCCAAAGGGAGAGCTTGGTAAAAGGCGAAAGATTTATGCGATCTGAAGAGAAACCAGAGTATCAAAGGGAGAGCTTGGAACATGTCATTGAGCTGAATTCAAACTGGAAAGTCACCCAAACAGACCCTTCACAGTAGCTTTCTCCATGCACGGAGCTAACCCGGAGGGCAGGCAGGAAGGACCTGGTCATGCTGGGGATGGAGGGCCTCGGGCCTAGGGCCCAGGGCCCTATCCCTGCCACTGACCTGCCCTGAGCCCGACGTCCACCCAGAAGCCACGGGGATCTGTAGTCCCCACCCCGCCCACCCAGCAGGGCTTGGGCCTACCTCTTAAGAAAGCCCCCCATTGCACACGCCAACAAGGACGTGTCTTGTCCTTGTCCCTGGTCCCTCAGGGACGGACGGTGGGTCCGTGTCCAGATCGCCAGGCCCAGCACTCCTCCACTGGGTGCCCACGACCCTTAGCTGGTCCTGCCTGAAAGCCGTGTCCCATCCTCTGGCTGAAGGTGCCCACGGACCTGTCCCTCCAGCGGGACACACGGGATGGGGGGCCCTTAGGAAACCATCAGGACGGCCAGCCCAAGGTGGGAACGTGAACTCGCCTCTGTCATGGCCGGGCATGGCAGCTCCCCCAGAGCATGGCTACCCCATCTGTCCCTGCCAGGCCCCTGTTTAGCCCACAGAGCTGGCCACGGGGCGTGTCCCTGAAGGCTGCCCTGCCCTGCAGAGGTGTCTTCATGGAACAGAAGCCCCGTGGAGCTGTCACTCTGTCCACGCGTGACACCTCACTCCTGGCAGGTCCTCGGCTCTTTGAGTCTCGTGCTCTCGGCGTCCAAGAGAACCCAGTGCTGGGTGGCTTCCCTGTCCTCTGACACCCGCCAGTGCCTCCAGGGTCACATTCCCACCAACACCCTTAGGGCTCCCACAAGGACTCCACGCCAGGCTGTCAGCCTCTCCTGGGCCCCAGGCCCCTGCCGGCCTGGCGCTGTCATGGTTACTGCGGGTACAAACCCCGAGCTCCAGTCACGGTCCCCACGGGGGCAGGCAGGGGAGCTGGCTGTCACTTGGCTGGGGGATAGGTTGGTTGACTTCCCCGAGCCTTGCCACACCCGTGTCCCACAGGGTCAGGGAGGACCTCTTCGGGCCTCCAGGTCCCCCAGGTTCTCAAGTGCTGGCCCTGAGACCACGGGTGCCCCCATCTCCCCGCACTGCCCAGCGCAGTGGTCATGGGCGTCCCTGCAGAGGCTGAGCTGCACCTGCTCTCCTGCCCGCTCCCCGCCCTGAGCCCTGGGGAGAAACAGGAGCTTGTGCTCTGTCCCCATGCACTGTCCCCAGCAGCTTGGCAGGGCGGACCTCACAAGGATGCTCGCCCCTGTGCCTGAGCCACACCGTGGGCAGCGGACACCATGGCCTCCGCGCTGCTCGGGACCCGGCCACGGCCCCTTCCTGTGGCTGCCCAGCAGCCCAGAGCTGAGTCCTGAGGTTCTGCGTCCCCTCTGCTAGCAAGGACATGGCGGCTGCCCTTCTTTTCAGGAAACCAGAACAAGCCGAGATCCCCAGCAAGCGGCCTCTGGCCCGGTCGCTGTCAGTGTGTCAGGCAATACCACGGGCCAGCAAGAGCCATCGCCTAGGGTGGCTGGCGTGTCCGGAGGCCTCCGGACCTCCCTCCCCCCCCCATGGGACAGCCCAGAGCGACTACGCGGCGGACTGTCTACCACACCCCCCGTGGAAGGTCCGGACGGCGTCACGGACTTCTCCGGAGTGGCTCTCGAGGGACTCAGTCCAGGCAGCCCGCCCGGCCCTGCCTCCATCCCGTGCAAACATTTCAAACTCACCAGCGTCTACCGTGAGCCTCACATCCTGGGCAAGGCCCCTGGCTCCGTACGGTAAAAAGATTTCGGGAGAAGGTGTGGAGGGAGACGCCCACCCGCACGCACGGCCCGAAGAGCTCCCGAGCTAACTTGACTCCTGCAGCGCCCGGGGCTGCTCCTGAGCCAACACCCGTCTTGGGGTGCCCCCCAGAGACTCCCCGCACCCCCACCCCCCCTCCAGCAGCAGGCAGGGCCCCGCTCCACATTTCAGGGGCCCCACTCTCCTACTGCAATGCACGTGTGTGACATAGGCACACACACCCAGGCACGCACACACCTGCCCGTTAGGTCCCTTCACGCGCAAGGCCCCAGACACACTCAGGGAGACGTGCCCAGGGCACAACTCCGGGGGCTTGTCTGGAGAGAAGGCAGGCAGCCCTCCGAACAGCCTGCAAAGCCCCGCTTCCTCCGGCAGCCCGAGCAGAAACCTCGGTAAAGAATTCACACTTAGTCACTAACCCTCCGCTGGGAGAGGAAGTCACAGTCACAGAGCCGACCTCAGCCACCGGCGGGTTACTCAGACACAGACGGGCAGACAAGCTGGCGGGCGCACGGACTGGCACACTTAGCGGCCGTGGGGCAGCTGGGCGTGAGGACACAGGTCACGCCCGCAGACCCGCCCTCTGACAGAAGGAAGCCCCCAGCGGCCACCCCCACCTCAGTCTCCTCACTCACCGCTGTCTTTCCGAGCTGCTGCTGCAGACTCCCCTGGCTGAAGGCAGACCCGAGTCCCCTCCAGCCCCCTAGGCCGGGAGGCTACCCTCGCACGGCCCGAGCTGGGCTGGACCTCGGGTCCTGGGAACCTTCCCCTCAGGCCCAGGCCACTTCCTGCTGCCCTGGAGGGACTGCTCCCTAATATGGGCCTGGAGGGCCGGCCGAGACCTCTGGCCAGGCACGTCCCTGGCAGGACGCCCACCAGCCCCGGCTCTCTGCGCCCTCTGCCATTGGGGCCCACAGGAGACCATGCCAGCCCCAGTGGGGAGGGGTAGGGCTGAGGGGAATTGGCGGTGCTGGGAAAGGCCACAGGGCTCGGACCAGAAGGCTAGCACTGGCCAGCTCAGGGGCAGAACCGGCCTCCCCAGGCTTCTGTCCCTTCCGTAACGACCATTACCTGCAAGGCAATGACGTCTGTACTTGGGGGAGGAAGAGGATAAAAAGGGCAGTGCCCATTGATCTGATGGGTGGCCGGAGCCTGGGACCCCACCTCCCAGGGCTAGACTCAGGGTCCAGGCACCAAGGTAAAGATTCCTGCAGCCCAGAGAGCCAAGAGCCCTCCCCAGGACCTCTCCTGCTTGACCTCGCAGCCTAGGGGCCGGCCCCCGCCAGCAGCAGGCAGGCGTACCCACAACCCCCCCATCCCCTGGCCCAGAACCACAGCGCTATTACCGATATCACACAGCGCCTCTCAAGACAGAGCCTCACCCAAGGTCCGGAGAGCGTGCCAAGCCAGGCCCCTGGATTCCGGAGCTGCCCCTGCTGTGAAGCTTGGGGCAGGAACCTCCCCAACCCAGGCCCCCATTTCACCCGAGAGAGGTCTTCCTTCTCCAGCTGACGCCTGCACCCCAACCCCGCGCCCCCAACCCTGCGGCCTTGTCCTTTGCTGCTCCCACTCCGGTCTGGCCTCACCTTCGTTGGGCCGGGGTGCGGGGTGGTCCTCACCCAGGCTAACTTCTCCTGTGGCCTCTCCATCCAGCCTGACCTTCTCCTGGGGGTCCTCACCCCGTCTCCCTTTCCCCATTCAGCCCGACTTTCCACCCAGCATGACCTCCCCTGGGTTGGGACAAAAAACCCAGCAGGTCTGCTAGAACTCTGCCTTCCCTGGGGCTCCCTGGAGCGCTGCGCCCTCTGGGCCAGTCACCTGGCTGCACAGGACACGCGGCATCCTGGGACACGGCAGGGGGAAGGGTGGCCAACCGTCACTGGCTCCCAAGGCACTTAGAAGCTATATCAGAAACGACTCACGTTGTTGAGCAAACGGGGACCCAGAAGAGAAAGCACAAGCCCAAATACCAAACAATCAAGAGCCGGGATTCCTGCCTTTGATGTAAAAGTGCGCCTCCCTCCCACACCCGGTCTGG
The DNA here is from genome assembly GCA_020311275.1 of Eira barbara. Classification (NCBI taxonomy): domain Eukaryota; kingdom Metazoa; phylum Chordata; class Mammalia; order Carnivora; family Mustelidae; genus Eira; species Eira barbara. The sequence continues at coordinate 1,791,583 of JAHRIG010000040.1, forward strand.
GTCCTTCCTGGCAGGACGGCCCTCGGACCCCGCTTCCCTGCAGAGTACCCTTCTGCCATGGCCCACTTGGGGGCCGCCAGCCACCCCCACCCCCGCAGGCGTGCACCCCAAGGGCCCTTCTTCCAGGTTGGGTGGAGGGGGGCTGGGAGGCCAGCGTGGGCTCCTGCTCCCCAGCCAGCGGGGGCCGCACCTCTCTGCGCCTGAGAGATGCTGAAGCCCCACACCTAAAGATGGCCGCGCCAGGACCACCTGCGCGCTGAGAGCGCAGACACACAGACGCCAGCCTGGGGCACCTGCGGGTCGTTGGGGTGAGTGCCCCTTTGGCGTGGCTGGTTTCTGCGGAGCGCTCCTGCCCCCCACCCCGGTAGGCGGGGGAGGGAGCTCGCGGCGCGGGATGTGGGGCTCTGCGGCGGGGGGAGGGTGCAAGGGTCCTGGGAGGGGGCGCAGGCCGGGACTGGGGTCCCTCCACCAGGGGACAGGCGCGTGGGCCGTACCTGCGGGCGCATCTGCCGTCGTCGAACACGAAGGTCCGGTTGGTGTGGCCCGTGCCGCGCGCCCCCCGCCGCGCCCCCCTGGACGAGCCCCCCGGGACGCGCGCCCCGTCGGGGAGAGGCATGCGCGGCGGCAGCGGCTGGGATCCGGAGCGGAGGGAAAAGCTGCTTCGCCTTGGCCGGAGCACCGCACTTTTCTCCCTCCGAGCAGAAGAAAGCCTGTTCCGGGGTGGGGGTCGGGCGCCAGGCGGGGCGTGTCCCCTGCCGGCGGCGGCGTCCCTACCGGTGTCGTGGGCGCATCTGCACCCGGGGACCCGCCCCCCACCGCGGCGCTCAGAACCCTCTCAGCCGCGCTTTAACGCTGGAAACCCCCAAGGGCGCATAGGGCTCCTCGCTCCTTGGGGGAGGGGGCTCGGTCCTCCCAGCGACGCCCGTCCGCGTCCCTGGAGGCGCAGCAAGAGGAGCGGACAGACCCTGGCGCTCGGGCACCGGACGCCCCAGGGACCTGCGGGGCCTGGGCTCTGAGCGGCGCTCCCCCCGGGCAGTGAGCCGAGGGGGTGGCGCTGGGCAGGCGGAGGGCACAGGTGCGGCCAGAGGCGGGGTTGGGGGGGCAGGCCGGCCAGCCCTGGGCGCTGGGGCGCTGGGGAGGCCCAGGGAGGGAAGATGCCGTCCAGAGCTGCGGCTGGGCGCGGTCCCCGAGCCCCCGGCTCCTGAGCGGAGGGTGGCACTTCACCGAGGGGGAGCGCCTGGGAAGGGGACATGTTTCGGGGACAGGCACACGTGCACTGCAGACTTGCCGGCCTCCGGGGCAGGTGGGTGTCCTCCAGCCCTCCGCCGCCGAACCGATCGCACAGATCTCCGACGGCAGTTCTCAGACCAGCTGTCCGCTCTCCTCTGGGACCCCCCCAGCGGGCTTCCTGGCTGCAGAACCTTCCAGAAACCCTCAGCTCCTCCTCCTCTCCCCACACCTGGGGCTGCCCGCCTCAGGCAACACCGACCGCTCCGTGGGGGGCGTCCTCCCTGCCACCTACATGCCGGGGCCCGCCCGGTCCAGAAAACCACTCTGCCCTCCTGCCCTCCTTCCCGGGGTAGGGGTAGCCTTCGCCTGCGTCCCCCTCCCTAGACAGGCTCCCTGCGGGCACGCCCGGCTTCGCAGGTGGCTGAGCGCAGCTGAGCGGGAGTGGGAGCGGCCCGACCCCCGATCCCCGGGGAGACGGCGGAGGAGCACCCAGGCCAGCCGACTCCAGCCTCAGAGACCGCAGACCACGCCCGCACACCCCTGCAACGCAGCTTCTGCGGGAGGGCCGGGCGGGTGGGGGCGGGGCCGCACGTGGGGCAGGGGCCCACGTGAGTGGGCGGAGCCGGCCTGACGCATGCGTGGTGCGGGCGCGGGGTTGCGTCCCTGCCGCTTCGCTCATGGCGTCCTGCGGCCCTGAGGCTGCGCTTGGGGGCTGCAGGTGAGGAAGTGGGGGGCGCTGGAGGGGTCAGCTGGAAGGCCTCTGCTCAGGGGTGCGGGGCTGGGGACCCGAGCAGTAGGTCCCCATCCGGCGGGACCGCCTGGGGCAGGGTACCCTGCGCAGGCCTCGTGGGGGGCGGCGGGCCAAGGGGGGCCCTGCCCAGCAGCAGCCCCCACCGCGCCCGGCGGCCCCCCAGAGACGTCCGTGAGGGCGCCTGGGTCCCGGCAGCCTTTTCTCGGGTTCACGGAGCTCCGTGCTCTTGCCTGTCCTGGGCAGTAGCTCGTCCCCATCCAGCGAGGACTACGGTCGGGCCGCCCGCCTGGTCAGGGCGCCCCCCGAGCGCCCCGGCCCCGGCTCCGGCTCCGGCTCCAGCTCCAGCGCCAGCCTTGGCCTCCCGAGGAACGTGCTCAGCGAGAGGGAGCGCAGGTGGGCAGAGAACCGTCCTGGGCTCGCCGGGGCCTTGTGGTGGGGGCGGCGGCGGACATCAGCCTGGGGGCTGTGACGTGGTGTGGGCAGCGGACCAGGGATGTGGGGGCCGTGCAGTCAGCGGGCAGTTAGCATGCGGCCAAGGGAGGGACTTCCCAGGGCCCACCTGGGCAGCCCCTTGTCTGACATCAGTCCTGGGCGGCTCAAGGGTGTGCCTCCGGGGTCTCTAGCAGGGGTGGTCCAGGGACGGGCTGGCCAGAGCTGGTGCAAAGATCTGGCTAGCCTGTGGCCCACAACCTTGAAGGGCTCACCTTGTTCCGAGAGCTGCCCAGGGGTGAGCCCGGGGTCCCTCTGAGTGGAGAGCCCGTGGCCGTGGTCCTTCTGGCTGGCCAAGGCCGGGTGGGCTGCCGGACACGTGGCTTGTCTGGAAGCAGGAAGCGGATCTCGGTGAGCTGCGAGCGCCTGCGGGCCCTGCTGCCCCGTTTTGACGGCCGGCGGGAGGACATGGCCTCGGTGCTGGAGATGTCCGTGCAGTTCCTTCGGCTCGCCGGCGCCCTGCTTCCCAGCCAGGAGCCGCACACCGTGAGTGGGGTTTGGCCCGGGCCACACTGCGCGGAGGAGCTGCCAGGGGACATCTCGCCCCCGGGGGGCAGCCAGGGTGGCTGTGACGGCGGTGGGGCGGTGTTCTCTGTTTGTGCGGGTTCCACCTGTCCGTGCACCGTCTCCCCCAGTGAGACCGGACCCCCGGGAACAAGCTTGGTCCTGCTTCAGTCCCTGACGTCCCCTCTGTCCACCATTCTGCTCTTCCAGGCTGTGGTCTGCGCTCAGGCTGAGCCTCTTGGACCCCCGCGGGGCAGCCCGTGATGACCCATGGCCTGCGTTTCCTGTGTGTGTGTGTGTTGTTCGGCTGTTGTCGTTTATGAGGCTTGTTTCCGTTTTAGGTCCTGGGTCCGTCCAGGGAGGTGTGGCGCGAGTGGCAGACAGACGTTCTGCCGCAGGCCCTGTCGCGTGCGGGTGCAGCAGGGTCCCCAGACCGTGGCACAGGAGCCTCCGGCCTGACTGGGTTAGTGTCCCCTGGGGGCTGGGGGGCCCATGGGGGTAGCAGATGCAGACCAATCAGGATCTCCCTCTGTCTTCGTGTCACCTAGGCCACCGGCTCCCGTGAGCTGTGGGACCACAGGCGCAGATGAGGACGAGGCCCCACCGGGGGCGGCCGAGGTGGTGGAGGGGCCGCCAGTCCTCCCTGGTAAGCGAGAGCGGGTCCCGGTGCGGATGGGTTTGGTGTCCTTGCCAGGGGACGGGCCTGGGCTGCCGGATGGCTTCTGAGTCCGGGGCATGGCGGGGTCCGTTCCTCAACGAAGTTTGGCACCTACCGTGGTCTCATCATGACACACCCACGTGTCAGGGTGAACCTCGGGGACCCCATGCTGCTCTCAGCTGCGGCAAACAGGTTCCTGGATGCCGCCGAGAGCAGGGGTGCGGCCGAGGTGCCCCGGCTTCTCGGCTGCAGGCTGTTCTCCGTCCGTCCTTGTTGTCCTTTGTTGGGGAACAGCATCCGCGCTTTTGCTCCCCGAGGACAGGCCCCCGGTTATCCTTCACCTTGGGCCTCTGGGGGTCCCTGGGTCCCGTCCTCGTGCCTGCGCTGGCCACTGCTGTGCCCGGCTCTCTCGAGCAGCCCCCACACAGCCTGGGCTTCTTGGCGCCCTTCTGATCCTGTCTTCTGGAGCCGTGTGAGTCACAGGCTGTGCACGGGGAGGGCGTTTGTCCTCTGTTACTGTGCAGCCACCCACGCAGGGCATTTCCGATGACTGCGTCTGGCTCGTGCTGGACCCCGCAGCCCAGCCGTCTGTCACTCCTTGGGTGTGAGTGGCCGCGGGGGGTTTAGGCCCCATGCACTTGACTGCCTTGGGAGCCAAAGCTATGCCTTCTGATTGCCGGAATGTGCCCATGGAGTGGGGGAGGGGACCTCCTGTCACTGGGGCTGGCGGTGGAGCTGGGGTCTCGGGGGGACTTTGGGAGCCGTGGGCAGGCGGGAGGGTGCAGAGGTCACGTGGCAGGGAGCGAGACCTGAGGGTGGAGGCTGGGGTAGGGACTGTGGGCAGCTGGGGCAGGGTTCCATGTCTGAGCTCTAAGGGCTGAGCTGAGGCCAAGCGGGTGTCTCCTCTGAGAAGCTTCCCTGATCCCGGTTGCCCAGCCCCGCGGCCCTGGGTGTCTATCTCTGGGTCATTTGTCTGCCTTGTGCTGGTGAGCTCTCCTGTCCCTGTGCCGGGGACTGTGGACGGGGGCCGAGGGCTTGCGGGGAGGCCACACTGCACCTCCCTTCTGTCGTAGAGCCCTGCAGCCTGCTGTCCCAGCCCCCAGGCCCAAGTCCTTCCGAGGCCCTGAGGCCGCCCCCGCTCTGGCCTCCTCTCCCGTGGCAGCCGCCCTCCCCCCTGGTGAGTGAAGAGGCTCGGAGCTGCCTGGGCTGGGCCGGGCCCCCGGCGGACGGGGCCGACCCTGTCGGGACGCTGGACACCAGGTGGGTGCCCTAGTTGACCTTCATAGCAGCCAGTACTCTGCCTGTCCCTGCCCCAGGGAAGTCCCCCCCCCCGCTGTCTATGCCTGGGCCACAGCTGGCTGCCCGGGCCTGTTTGAGTCAGACGCCACGGTGTGGCTTTCTGACGCGTTTCCAAAAACGTTGTCGTGTTTCTAGCCGGTCTGTGTTTTGGCTGATAGTAAACGAGTTTGTGTTTTGTGAGCGTGCACCAGCTGGGGCGTGGGAAGGGAGCGTGGCAGAGGCTGGAGGGAAACCAGCAAAAGCGGGTGGCGGGATGGGCCCGTCTGTCCTTGGTGGGCAGGTTCGGTCTGGTGGGGAGGGAGGGGGCACCTTGTTCATCCTGAACCTGAAGCCACCTTTGAGCTCCTGTACTTTCCTCTTGAGGTTTAAGGAGTTGGGCTCAGCTGGGATCACTCACGATGATGTCTTCTGATCCCATGCAGGCCCGTGTTGGGATGTGATGTGGAAGCTGGGGCGTCGTACTTGCTGAACGCCGGTCCCGACTGGTGGCTGGGTGAGCGGCGGTGTGTGCTTGGGCCGCGCCTCAGGGTCTCAGCCAGTCTGGGTGAGGGGCTGGGCAGGTGGCTGGGATGCACGGGGAGGTGCGAGGGAGCTCACTTTGCTGTGTGCTACCAAGGTTTTGCTGTCTGTTTCTGAGCTGTTTTCTCTGTGCTGGTGGTCGTCGAGGTCACGGGGGTGGGGAGTACAAGGTGACGCATGTGCACGTGGAGCGCCTGTGTAAGCGTGGTGTGTGGTGCTGGCTGGGGGGTCTCCTGCCGCTCGGGGTCTCTGTGTTCCCTCCCTCTAAGCATCCTTGCGAGGGCATCAGGACGGGAGAGAGCAGGACGTCTGTGAGATGAGCCATGTGGGACATGGTTTCCCGTTGTGCTCTCATGGGTCCTCCCGGGTCTCGAGCATGGCCAGCAGGAGTGGGCTCGTCCACCTGTCGTGGCACTCGGGAGTCAAGGGCTTCCAAGCTGGGCAGGACAGAGAGGGGCGGGCCTCTTCTGCACCTTGATCCTGCCATGTCGGCGGCGGTACCCAGACCGATGTGTCCCCTCTGCTTCCAGGGTCCGTGGAGGGCAGAGGTGCCCGTGCCCCTTCTCGGAGTGCGGTCAGGAGCAGCCTGCTGGACAGGGCCGAGCCAGGCTTCCCAACAGACCCCGAGCCCGGCCTCCACGAGCTCCCGGATGGCCCCCTGGAGCCGTGGGGCTCGGATGCGGGCTGCCCCAGCCCGGCCCTGCGGGAGGAGGTGGACAGTATCTTCCCCGACTTCTTTCCCTGCTAGGCCCGTGTTGCACGTGTCCACGTTGGGTGCCGTGCGGCTTATTTTGGGTTTGGGAGGCAGCTGCGCTGAGCTGTGGCGAGGCTGGCGGGCCGCGGCGGCGGGAGGCTGAAGATTAAAGGCGGCGATCCTGTGGAAAGCGGGACTTGCGGAGCGTCTGTGTAATCAGCGCCATTCACTCATTCACTGGGCAGATGGCACGGCTTCCGCTTGGAGCGCGGGCACCTGCCCGGGGCTTTGTTTTGGCGCTGTTCTTGGCCATGCAGAGTCCGTGAATAGCCCTGCAGCCTGGGGAGGGCTCCGCGGCTGACTTCTGTGTCCCCAGCGGGCTCCTTGGAGAGGCAGGCATGGGACTCCACCTCTCGTGCCCTGGGATTGGTCCGAGTGGCCCTCACGGCCCAGGGGTCTGTTGGGGGAGGCCCTGGTACTCTCGGCCACAGCCAGGGCCCCGAGGGAAGGACCGGTCTCCCTGCTTTCGAGGGGGGGGTGTCTTCTGTCCTCCTCTCTCGAGGTGTGGCTGTGCCTGGGACAGAGGCCATCTGGTGTGAGCATCTGAAGCCTTTTCCTGGCGGGCACAGCTCCAGTCCCAACGGCTCTGGACCACTGGGGGCTGGGGAAGGCCTGGGTTACTGGGAGGAGCATCCCCAGCCCCCGCGGTCAGGTGCGGCGGATCCTGCCCTGCCGCTCTGCTCCTGCTCGTGCCTTTCTGGAGATGCCCCAGCCCCCCATGACCCTCCAGCCCAGCGAGTGCTCTGGGGGCCAGAGGGCTCCCTGTTCTCCAGGAGAGTAGGTTCTCCTGACTGTGAGTCCTGAGCCCCCGGCCCAGGCTGCCTGCCCCCCACCTATGTGCGTTTCCGTTCCTGCAGCCGGAAAGTTCCATTCATTCTGTGAGTCATTGCAGACGACCGTGAGGAGCGGCTGGCGTGGGATGGAAGCTCCGGCAGAGCGAGCCCGTGATGGAGCTGGAGGAGAGCCAGGCAGTGGCTGGGGGTTGGGGGCACGCTTGCGGGAGGCCAGGTGCCCACGGGGGGCGGCTGTCGCCCCCAGACCCCAGTCCTCAGGACCCCCGTGCTCTCGTGTGTGTGCGCTTGTGGGCTTCGCTGCTGGTGTGCACACGCGTGTTCATGTGTGTTCCTCGAGTGCACACCTGTGCCTCTTTTTTGGGGGGGAGAACGACGCTGCAGGTGTCCCACCATCAGGCCAGCACCCTGAGCCCAGCTGTGGGGGACCCTGCTGTGCCAGGCTGTTGTGTTGGGGCTGAGGCAGGTGCCAGGCCCTGCCCCCATGAGTTTCTGGCTCCCTGAGCCCGTGGGGGACCTGGGGAAGCATTGCTCAGCCCCAATCCCTGGGAGCTGGTCTGTCTCTGCTGGGGTTCACCGCAGGGCTCCCTGGAAATCGCAGCTGATTCTGGTCAAACTGACTTAGAGCAGGCAAGCTCTGAGCCCTGGGGGGGGGGGTCACCTGTGCCCTCCACCCCTTTGATCTCCGGTCAGCACCCACTGAGGGAGATTGGGAGCCGCAGCCAAGGCCCTGGAGAACAAGGAGGAGACCCGGCCCCAGGCTCTCCCTCGGCAGGGGAGGGACAAGGCCGTGTCTCGGGCGGCAGGCCTGTCTCACCTTGAGCCCATGGAGGGGGCACCTGGAGTCAGTGTTGCAGACGGCCCCGGGGCCCTGTCTGGGCCTGTGGGGTGAGAGCCGTGGTTGATCGGCAATGTCTGCCCCCCGCCAGCCTCCAGGGGAGGAGAGTGGCCCGGAACCAGCATTCCCCCCAGCCGGGCCCCGTGGGGCCATGGCCCCTGCCCTGCCGGTCGTAGGAGTGTGGACGCAGAACCCCATCCCTGAGCTGGCTGGGGCCTGGCCTCCCCCCTGTGGACAGTGACATGCAGGGCAGAGGCAGGCGGGGCTTGATGGCAGGACGCCCCAGGGGAGCTGGAGGAGAGAGGGGCTTCCACAGGGCCTGCTTCGTGCTTGGCCGCAGCTGGAAGGAGCTGCGGGGTCCAGGGCGCTGCCTGCTTCCCGTTGTCCTGCCTGTCGTCCTCTCCAGTGCTTTGTGAACCCGAATTCCGGCCCCGGGGCAGTGGTCTTCACTGCGTGTGCTTCAAGCCGTGCTGCTGGCGACTTCGGGCTTGTTCTGGGGCCTTGGGGGTGTCTGGGGGGCTTCAGCAAGTCTCTATCCGGCTCTCACGGTGACCTGCTTCCCTCTCCACTGCCCCCACCATGAGGATTGCCTGGAAGTAGGACACACAGAACGGACCCGGCCCCGGCAGGACCCCAGGCGCCCTCAGGCCACACCCCCTCAGTCCACACTCCCCTTGGGTTGGGACATTTTGGGGGGCTGTGCTCGCATCTGGGCCTCGGTGACAGTTGGCCATTGGTCTGAGCAGAGACCGTTAATACCCTGTCTTCTCCTTCTGAGTCCTGCCTGCTCTCCTCTGTTCTCTCTGCTGCTCCTCTCGCTCCTTGGGCCTCATGGCCACTGTGGTCACCGTGAGCCGGGGTCTGGGTCGAGGTGTTTGTTTTTGCTCGGGGACCTCATCCAGCTCTCTGGCCACATGAGTCCTGCCCTAGGGGGCTGGGTGTTCCACTGCTGGGAGGAGGTGCTGTCCTGGGCCCCTCATTTGCCCCCAGGCTCTGGTCGTCTTTTGGCAGGACAGGCATAAGCTCCCTCGCCCATCTCAGTTGGCCAGTGAGTGAGTGAGTGAGAGGAGACCCTAGCTTGACTGATCAGGCCTCACTGTCCGCCCCCCAACCCCGACCCCGGCATTCAGACTCGAGGGAGCCAGACATCCACTGGGTGCGTCTCTAGCCCCGCCCTTGTTCACTAATGGCCAGGACACCTTGTCCACCAGTAGGCCCCACTGTCGCTCAGCCCATCATCTGGGCCCAGCGGCCCCCAGGCCTGCTCACAGCCAGTGCCCTAGTTTGAAGGTCCCATTCCCGCTGCTCAAAGGATGGTCGGCGCGTCCCTTCACCCTTCCTGTCTGCCTCCCTGTGCCTGGACAGGGCATTCAGGTTGTGGGCCAAGATGGGCTGGTCCTGTCCTGGAGGGTGGCGGGTTGCGGGGGACAGGCTCTGGTGTGAGAGCAGCTGTGCTGGCATGGAGAGCGAGGACACCGGGTGCCCGGAGACTGGGACCCAGACAGACGTCACTGTGGGCCAGGGTCGGTGCTGCCCCAGGGTGAGGGCTGGGGGAGAAAGGATGCGGGGGTGGGACGCAGGGGTAGTCCGGGCTCTAGGGAGCCGAGGAGAGGGACCTGGTGTTGCCCCTGGATGGGGGGAAGTAGAAGAGGGTGGGGTTGTTGACCTGCTGAGCAACGAGGCCTGTGGCTGCTGAGATGGGCCACCGCCCCACCCCGCTGGACGTGCTTCCAGTGTTGGGTCTTGCTGGAAGCACTTTGGTGGGTATGGTGGGTACAGCGGCTTCTGATGAAGGTGGCTGGGGTAGGCGCCCGAGGGGTGGGGACCACAGAGGGCATCGGGCAGGGAGAGCCCCTTGGTGCTGGGGGGGTCTTGGGGGTGGGTCCGAGGGGCCTGGGAGGCTCATCCCACCTGCAGACCCCCTCTTCTGACTGGGGGACACCACAGCCAGCTCCCCTTCATCCCAGGTTGACACAGGCCTTGGTGCTGGACGGCACGGCCTGCCCTGAGAGACCCCCTCGAGGAACCCTTGACTGCTGATAAGAACCCCCAGTCTGGGGCGGGGGTGGGCTTGAGGGATGGTTCAGATGTGGTGGCCCCAGGGGAGGACAGGGCCTCCATGCAGCAGGGCACCGGTGGAGGGGAGGCTGGGGCCTTCAGTGTGCCTCAGTACGCACCTGCTGGGCCTGCACAGTTGGAGGGGAAGGGTTAGCGGTGGCGTCCCCTGCCAGCTGCCCAGTGGCTGTCCCTGCCCCCGGGGCCTCAGCCCCCATTTAGCAGACACATGTATGTGGCCAGAGGGGCTCCTGAGCTGGGCCCGACCTAGATGGATGGTGCTGACCTCTTTGTCCTCACCACACCTGCTTCTGGCCCCGCTGGGTGGGAAGCCCTGGGACTGGGCACCAGGTGGCCCTGGGGTCTGGCCTCGCTGACTGCCTGCGTCATGCGTGGCATCACTTCTGAACGGCGCCCTGGGAACCCCTAGCAGCTTCCTCCACCGTGTGGACATGAGCCCACAGTGAGCTGGGTTTACTCGGGGGGACGGTCCTCACCTCCCTGACCCCTACGGCCCTGGCCCTGTGTGGTCACCGGCTGGAACACCCCCACAGCACACTCGGTCACAGGGCAGGAGTCATTTATTGGACACACCAGAAACGGTCTCTGGGGATGGGGGGCTTCTTGGGGAGATGGGAGCGGTCGAAGGCTCTTCGGTCGACTGTGAACTGTCAGTCCTTTGCAGCTCCTGTGAGCAAGAGGCGGGCAGGGTGGGTTTAGGGGTGGCGACAGGTGGGGCGGATCCCGCAGTGTCCTGGGCTCTGCCCCTGGCCGGGGGGTGGGGGTCTTCTATGAGCAGATCCCCCCCATCTGCTCTGCCATAACCTTCCTTCTGCAGACCGGCCCGAGCCTCTCAGCAGGTTCCCCAGGCCAGGCTGGCCCTGCCCCCGTCAGTGCTCCATTGGACCCCGTGGGCATCCCCACCTTGGGTTCCGGCCAGCAGGACCAGCCGTTGAAACCTCCGTGCCATCCGCCCCCCGCTGCACGGTCCCCACGGCTGGCGTGGCCGGTGCTCAAGGTGTGTGGGGCAGCAGTCGCCCCTCACCGCCCTGCTCGAGGAGCCCCGAGCCACAGCCCTGCAGGGTTAGAGATCACTCACCTGGGCCCAACGGCCTACCTACTGTCGGGCACGCGGGCAGCGATCTGTGAAGAGGGGCACGGGTTCCTGAGTGGGGGTCCGAGCTGCGCCCTTCCCGCCTCCGGGGCTGGGGCGAGGGCGGCCACTTACCCATTCAGGTAGATGACGTCGGCCGGGCTGATCCTGTGGTGTTTACGGTAATTCTTAAACATCTGCAGGATGTCCCAGCTCACGGTAGGGCTCCGGCCTGCAGACAGAGCGACAGGGGCTGTCCCTCTGGCAGGTCATTTGAGACTAGGGGCCGTGGGGTTCTGGGAGCTTGGAGATGGCCCTGGGTTTTCTGGGTGCAGGCAGGGTTGTGGGGATGAGCTGCCCTGGCCAGAGTGGGAAGGGTGTGCCCGGAGGGCCCTATGCCAGGCTGGAGAGGAGGCAGGGGGCCCACAGAGCTCCAGCCGGCCCTTGACTGGGGTCTGGCCCGTCCTCTGGGCCCCGGGCCTTGTTCCCAGCCAGTGATTCCTTTGTCAGCCGCACGTTGGGGTCAGGGGCCTGGGCCCGAGAACATCTGTGGGTGTCTGGTTGTCGGGGTTGTTTAAAGGCCAACAGTGTCTGGGAAGCACCAGGGGGACACGGGTGAAAGTTCTCCATCGCGTGCCCTGCGACCCCGGTCCCGCACCCGCCTCCCGCAAAGCAGAAGCAAGCAGCCGCGGGCAGCAGTAGTCCTGCCCGCCTGACGGTCGGCCTCTCCTCGCCTTTCCCGAGCATCGCTCTGCCCTGGGGTCTGCAGTCTGCGCCCCCCACGCGCCTCTCGGCCTGGGTGCGGTCAGTGGGTCCTGGACGTTTGGCCCTCACCCCACCGGCCCTGCGGATGTGGGGCCCAGCACGGGGCCATGCACAAATCAGATTATCTTCATGCTCCCTGCATGGCTGGAACGGGTCCCCTGAAAGGTGGGGGCGAGTCCTGGGCCCCAGAACTTGGAAATGGGGTAAAGTCTGGAAGCAGGAGATTTGCAGGTGTGGCGAGCATCTTAGGATGAGGAGGTAACGGCTGGGTCCAGAATGGGCAGGAAAACCAGGGACAGGTGTTCTTTTAAGGGAAAGAGGAGGGAGGTTTGAGAACAGGAGAAGCCCCGTGGCTTCTCGGAAGCAGAGCTCAGGGACATCGCTGAGGCCCCCGGGGCTGGAAGGGGCAGGAGGAGCTTCCGCGTGGAGTGGCTGGAGGGAGTCGGGCCCCTTCCCACGACCCTGCCACTGACCCTCGCTCGCCTCGGAGAGCTTCGTGACTGGTGAAGCCCAACCAACAGCCCTTACCTCTGGGCCCGAGTGAGGTTGCCAGCCTGTTTCCTAAACACGGACATTTCCGCAGCCGCGTCTGGATGCTGCCATGTCACCCCGAGGATGCTGGGGTCCCCGCTGAGATGTCCCAGTGAACCCACAGAGTCACATAGACGTCATAGACTCACATAGACATCTCTTACCTGCGCTTCTCGTCTGTGGGTCTTGTCTGCGGCCCTAGTGGCCTTGGGGAAGAGCAGAGGCTCCCCGGGGGCCGCCGGCAAGACCGCGGGGCTCCGCTAGGGTGGGAGGGCCGCGACCTCGGGTTTCTTCCAGACTTTACTGTCCATGAAGCTAACAGAGGCCCACCCGAGCTGCTGGCGTGTTAGGTCTCCCCTGCTGGCCTTGTGCCTTCCTACTTCCCCGGAACCCGGGTCCCGCTGGCCGGCGGTGGAGGACACTTACCGAGGAGGTTCACCACTGCCGTCTCCTTCCCGGCCCACCTGTTGTGGAACCAGAAGATGAGAAAGCGAGTGGGGTCCACCTCCTCCAAGAAGATGGTGTTGTGGCCAGCGTCTGTGAATCCAGGCAGCAGGGCGGGAGGCGGGAGTGCGGGGTCCTCCCCGGGGAGAGAACCGGGCCCTGGGAGCCCTGCTGTCCCTCCACAGCCTTGGACAGCTTGGTGCTCGTGAGCAGTTGGGCCCCAGGAAGGGGCAGGACCGCGTACAGGCTCCCCGCCTTTCCCAGACACCCACTGCCAGTGGAGGGGCCCTAGGGGGTGCCGAAGCTGGCCGGGGACACTCCTGCAAGGGGGCGTCCCGGCAGGTGAGCTCCTGGCCACACAGTGCTGGGACTCCCAGGGGCTCCCCGCTCGCAGGCTGGATGATGCTGACCGTTCATACTTACATCTCAGTGTGTACTGAAATTTCTGTTTTGTTTTATCTGCCATCCTTATAATTGGGACACACGTGCCCTGTATTCTGGGACAAAATTTCTTAGGACCCCGGATCCAGAAGACGCGCCCACAGCGCCCCTTGGTGGGACTTGGTGGGGCTTGGCCATGCTGGATGTTGGACACATGTGTCCCATCCCAGCACAGCGAGCCCCAGCCCTGCTTTGTGTTACTGTGTCACCCTTTCTCCAGTGTCTTGGTTAGATGGCCTTGAGCTGACTGGGGATAGGGCACGGGGCTCCCCTGGACCTTGGCCCCGTCTGGCAACCTCTTCCCGGACTTACCTTCGCTAGAGATGAAACCCCATGGTCCTGAGGGTCATGCAGATTTTGTGAACGAAGAACATCACGTCTGAGTCCTTCCAGAGGAGTTTTGGTTCATTGGAAGCCTGGGCTACTGAGAACCAGTCGCCGCTGACCTGCCAAGCAGAGGTGGGTATGCTGGTCCCGGGGAGGGAGCGGGGGGCTGGCCGGCGCCTGGCCCTGTTCCCTTCCCTCTGCCTCCAGCTGCCACCTCTCCCCACTCCAGATGCTCACTGTGGCTACCAGATTCTCATCGATGTTGGGGTTCTGGGGGCCTGTGTGCAGGGCGTAGGGCCCCCTAAGCAAAGCCAGCACCAGCACCAGCAGTGGGGTATTCATGGTGACGCAGGTGTGGCCCAGGGATGACTGGTGGCACCCCGGGCGTCCAGAGCCTGTGGCACTGGCCCTTTTGTGCCCTGCTGGGAGAGGGCTCCTGCCACGTGGCTGGCTGTCACGGGTTCCCTCCCGCTCACCACAATGATCTGTTTGTTGACACTACTGCCAACAATGGTCACTTGGCCTTTGTCCACAAAGCCCCTGCCCGGCCCATGCTGGCAGTTGTGCCGTTTCCCAGAACCACAACCGTGTGCCTGGGCTGCCTCCAGGATCCGTGTGTCCCCAATGGGCTCCGACCTCTGCTCATGGAGTCACGGAGCTCCTTCTGATGCAGCCAGCAACCTGGGTGGCTGTGACGTCTCCTCGTGACGGCCGCCCGTGTGGTTGAGAGCTTGGTCACAGCGTCCAGGGACTCTGCAGGGCATCTGAGGAGGCTGCAGTGCCCATGCCCCATGATGCTGTGCCGGGGCTCTGGGGACTGCTGCCGCTCTGTGAGATGGCCTCGCTGCCCAGTGCGTCTCCTGGAACTGCCCATCTATGTAGAGCAAGGCGAGGCCTAGGGCCCAGGAGGATGGGAACGGGCTGGGGGCTGCGGGCTGGGCTGGGGGTGCACCCCATTTCCACTTTGGCCTATTTCCAGAGCCTCCCCGCTGCAGGGCAACCCGAGCTGGGCCAAATTCCGCTGCTCAGAGATCCCAGGGCCCAAGGAAACAGAGAGCAGTGCAAGTGCAGGTTACAGTGGCCCCTGGGGGCTGGGGGGCTCAGGTCCTGAGCCCCAGTGTTCTTATTGTGGACGTGGCTGTGACGACTCTGCCTAACTGTCCATCCACCTGTGCACTTGGCTGCAGACTCCTGGGAGGTGCTCACGGAAGATCTCCCATCACTCCACCCCTGCACCCCCACCAAGGCTGGGTCACTGTGCTGTGTCCCCGTGCTCACCCCTGCCCCCCGTGGTCTGTGTTCACGATGGTGGTGGCACGTGGTTATCAGAACCGGACCAGGACCGTTACAGAGAAGGAAATGTTACGAGTCTCACTCACATAAAGTGGGCCCAGCCATGTGTGGCCAGGCTGATGTGTTAGAGTCTGTGGGGTTTGATCCGGAAACGCAAGGTTGGTCACGGAGAGTCACTGTATTTCACGCACAGAGACGCGGAGGAGATCGTGTGGGCGTCACGTTAGCAGCAGGCAAGGCCGCCGAGGAGAACCAGCAGGATGCGTGCCCAAAGCCGCTGTCGACACAGAAGGGAACGGGTCTGTTGGAAGGGGGTTGCCAGATTCCTACAAAACAGTCCTGTGTCAGCACGAAGCCAGGAAAGCTGACCTCGCAGGACGGTGGACGCTGTCACCCCTGCCGTTGGACACGGCACCGGCTCCCTCCGGTAAGGGAGGAAGGGAGCGCGGGGAAGGTCAAGGAGTGTTAGCGAGGTCGTGGGACGATGGCCCGCTGGTAGGCTCGTCACGCTGGCGAGTTCAGGGAGGCAAGTCATCCGAGGGTCTGTGCACAAAAGGCGCCCTCTCTGAGTGTGAGCGGTCCTCCTGCGGAGGGGAGGCCGAAGAGACCATTTGCAATTCAGAAAAAAAAATCAAGTAACCAACAATAAATCCAATAAAGAAAACCGGGCGGACCTTCTGGCCGGAAAACTACCAGCTGGTCCTGAGACGTCTGGATGAACGGAGTCCATCACAGACCAGGGCCTGGGCTGGAAGTCTCAGCACGGCCGGGTGCGCTCTCCCGGGACCAGCTGCGCCCTCGCCAGACGCCCGGCGGGAGGCGTGGCGTGTGGTCCGCACGTGCCGCGGCGCCCGGGCGCTCAGTTTGGTGGGACTCGCTCCGGCAGACTTGGGTTCTCACCGCAGAGGTTTCGTGATGAAGCCCGTGTGGAATCGGCAAAGCCAGAAGGAAGCACTCGCCCTCCCTCGTACGGGCCCGCAGAGAAATGGGGTATGAGACGGCGTTTTTAAGACTGGGTGCTGGATGCCCTTTGGGACGAGGATGAGTGCGAGCCTGCATGATACCTGCACAAAGTTGAGCCCCAGCAGGGCACTGTGTGGTGTCCCGCCCCAGAGCTGGGTGGCCCTTCTGTCGCCGGGACCTCAGAATGTGACCTTCTTTGAGATTGAGTCTTTGTGGGTTTAATCCAGCGCTAGGGGGGCCCACGGAGCAGAGGTGGGGGGATGCGGCCACAAGCCAGGGCATGCCGGCAGCCCCAGAGCTGGAAGGGGCCGGAAGCACCAGTCTCCCCACTGGAGTCTCTGGAGGAGGGTATGGCCCTGTCACATGGAGGGTGGCCTTTGGACCTCAGAATTGGCTGTGTCTGCCCCATCTGTGATTCTTTGTTACTGCAGGACGCCCATACGGCAGGACGGGAGACAAGTCCCCGCAGGAACAGGTGGCCCACTCAGAGGGGCATCTGCGGAGTTCAAGGAAGGGACTGAGGCTAGAGTGTGGGAGGGCGGGGAGAGGCCAGCCAGGGGAGGGCCAGACCCCGGGAGGGAAACAGCAGGGTGGGCTGCTAGTGACCCTGGACTCGGGTTCCCGTCTCCCACGGGGCCTCCCTTCCCTGGGTCCCGTGGGAAGCTGCCCGTTGCTGCAGCTGTAGGGACGTGGTTGCGGGTGGAGAGAGGGTCTGTAGGAGGAGGCGGAGTGTCCTGCACAGGTGGACGGTCCACTGGGATGTGAGGGGCAAAAACAGCCAAGCCCCTGAACTGGAGGAGGACTGCAGAGCACATCCCATGGGCTTGGGGAGAAAGAGCCAGCAGAGACGGGACATAAAGGACCGGGCCTTTGGCGAAAAGCCCACTCAGCTGGACTATGGGAGAGGAAGAGCCCCATTCACTGAGGACAAGCAGGTGAAAATGCAGCCACGGTGGCAAAGATGAACGTCTCTATTACCAGCCAAGGGCTCTTCTCCAGAATATGTAAAGAGCACACACCAAAGCAACAAGAACGCGCTGATGGAGAAACGAGCACAAGACTTGAGCTGCGACTTGACCAAGAGGCGATCCGACAGCCCAAAGCACGGAAGGGTGTGCGACCTCACTGGTAACCAGAGAAGTGGAAATTATACTGAGATTCTTGACACCCCCTACCCCCCCCGCACCCCAGAATGTTAGAAATAAAATGACCACACCAGCCGTCGTGAGGATGGGAACTCGCAGGAGCTCGGATGCTGTGGGGCAGGGAGGTCAGTGGGTCCAAAGCCCTCAGAAGGCCGGTTGCACAGCCAGCCAGAGCCCCTGGACATGGCCACTGCTCTGCTAGGCATGTCCCCACAGAGATGTGAGCCCACAGGCCCCCCGGGTCCCTAGCATTCTCCACTCCAAAGTCCAGGGGTGGGACCGTGGTTCTGGCTGTCCTCGAGAGGCTGGGGAGCGTCTGGTGCTCACGTTTCATAGCTGGCACCGCAACCTGCGACCCCCAGAGCAGCCACCACCCGCCAGAGGCCCACTGCCCCCCGGGAGTGCCAGGTGCCCCCCTTGCCATGCTGACACGAGAGGGGCCCCAAACCATGCCTGTGAGAACACGGGGTGTCGTCGGAGCCCCTCCTGTCATGGGCGCCGTCTTCCCTTTGTTCTGAACCAAGAAGTCCAGGGGCAGCCCCTGCGGGCTCAGGGAGGTCGTGTGCGGGAGCTGCGGGAGGCTTCGTGTCTCCAAGTGGAGCGAGGTGGGGAGTGGCTCGTGGGTGATGGCGCTCGGCAGGGGCACTGGGCACTTTGGTGGCCATCAGCCGTGGGCAGCACGTGCTGGTTCTGACCCTGCAAGCCACGGGGAGGGGAGCTGCGGTGGTGGCCAGCCTGCGTCCCAGGGTTTAACATTGCAGCGTGTTTGTGGTCACACTGCTTGCCTGGGGGGGCTGGCAGGGGCCTCCTTGGGGGTGATCTCAGTCCTGACACCCGGCCACCTGGGACCTTGCTGGCTGTGGCTGGGGGAGAGGACATGTGTGGACAGCAGTCTGTGTGAGTCACTTGGGATGAATGAGCTTGGGGATGCCCAGAACTGGGGGAACTGGAGACTGGGCAGGGGGCCGGGGGGACCCTCTATGCCTCGCAGAGGGGCTTGTGGTGGAAGCAGAGCAGGTGGCGCATCGCTTGGAGGGTAAACGCAAGGAAGGGACATGGTCGCATTCTACTCCTTCAGGGAGAGTCCCCCTGCCTCCTGGGCAGTGTGGGGGTGAGCAGGGCCATGGGCGTGGGGTCGGGCGTCCAAGACACTGGCTGAACTGGTCTGGAAGGCCAGGGTCTTGGGTTCTGTGTTTCAATTTGGAAAGCATTTTGGGCGGACCCGTTCTTGCACGATACTGGCTGCTGCCTTTAGGACCCCTGGGACTTTGGGGTTTTTACCCACCGACTTCGGAGTGGCTGCCCAGGTGTCCCTCTGCGACCCATGGTTGCCCAGCTCCTCCCAGTCCCCCGAGACCCTGGTGGGGGGGGTTCTGGCGGGGGGGACCCTGGTGGGGGGGATCCTGGCGGGGGGGGCCCGCCCCCCGGGGCCCCAGTGGGGCTTCACGATGCCTGAAGCCCCAAGACCAAAGGGGGGGGCCGGGCCGAGCCGAGGTGCTGCCCGCGACTCCTGGGGTCCTCCCTGCTCAGGAATGGCTGTGTTCGGACCAGTGGGTGCTGGGGACCCTCACCCGTACCCCCGTTCAGGTGAGCACCGCCCCCCCCCCGGCAGAGTCATGGGGCATACGCTGCTGTTTCTGAATGGGGCTGGATAGGGTCTCCCCCAAAATTCTGATCCATCCAGACCTCCGGACAGGACCTTATCTGGAGTAAGAGTCTTTGCAGATGGAGGCTTGACCTGGGATTGTCCTGGATCCCCGTGGGCCCTGAACCGGGGACGGGTGTGGAGACGAGGCTCACCCGGCGGGGACGGACGGGAGGTGCAGGGTCGCAGCTACAGGCCAGGGACACGGGCCCCACCGAGCCCGGGAGAGGCAAGGAGCAGTTTCTCCCTCGGAGCCTTGGCAGGGCTCAGTGCTGCGGCCATCCGGGGCTTGGCTCTCTGGCCTCGGGTGAGGGGGAGGCGGAACACAGTTCAGCTGCGTCACCCCGTGTGTGTGCGAGCGACGGTGGCCCCCGGGAGGCCCACCCACCTTGTTACCCTGTGCCGGGTCAGGCTGCATGTGCCCTGCGCATCGGCCCGCCGAGTCCTCTCTTGTTTTTATAGACATGGAGATGAGGGGGGCAGGTCATTCGAGGACATGCCATGGGCGACGGTGACAAGGCAGGCCCCGCCACTGTCCCTGGTCTGCTCTGGGGCTCAGCTGGCTGTCTCCATCCTTGTCCATCCCGGGCAGGTCTCCTGGTCAGGCTAGCATGCTCTGGAACGCGGGCTCCTAGCCATGCTTGTGTCCGCGGCCCCTCGAGGAGGTCACGGGCACCTCGCCCCGTCTCAGGCCAGCCGCAGGTGCAGCCCAGACGTGGAGCCCTCACCCCAGTCGGCCCGCTCTCTGCCTGGGCATCCTTGTCGGGGATCAGACGGTGAGTGCCCTTCCCTGAAGGGTCCTTCCTGGCCTGGCTCCCAGCCGCAGTTACCGTCCCCTGGGGCCCAGGGAGGCAGTGGTGGTTGGCACGTCAACAAAGGTTCCTGAGAGGTTAATTTTCTAAAAACAAAAGCTGGCGTCCTAGCGGCCGCTTCCTGGAACAGACTGGTAGTGAGGCTTCTGGCCTGGGACCAGCAGGTCACACGCTTGCATTCTCTGTCCTTGTGGCAGGTGTGGGGATGGGCAACCTCATCCTTGTCCAGGGGCCTGGGTGACCTCAGCCAGCTGTGGGCGCTGGCTGCACCCTTTGTGTCCATGTGTCCACTCTGCGTCATCTGCCTCCCAGGCTGCGTGGAGGTCACGGGTGCCGGGGCAGGACCGAGAATGGGGGGCAGCTGCTGGCTGCGGAGGGCCGCGGCCCAGCTCTGCAGCAGCCAGGGGCCTGACGCCTGGGGCGGGGGCTCAGCCAGGGGCTGGCCGTGGCTCTCACACAGGCGGTCCCCACAGTGGCCCTGTGCTTTCGGCTCCTGGGGCTCTCCCAGCACCCCATCTTTCGGGTGAGCGGAATCCAGAGCCCTCCGATGCCCCTCACTCATCCCTCCCTGCGGTGCTGGAGACCAGGCTGCCAAGTGTCCCCGGCCCGCCCGTTGGGAGCTTGGGCTCACGTCTGCAGGCGGGTGTCCCTCGTCTAGTGGGGCATCTTGGGGTCGGGGGTATGTGCCCTTTGCTTGCTGGCCGGCCTCCCAGAGTGACCTCCGACACGGTTCGGTCCTTGAAGCACGTTCACCCCCGCAGGGTGCCAATGCCCCCAGAGCAGTGGGCGGCTCCCGCCAAGAAGCCGGACGTT
Source organism: Eira barbara (assembly GCA_020311275.1). Lineage (NCBI taxonomy): Eukaryota > Metazoa > Chordata > Mammalia > Carnivora > Mustelidae > Eira > Eira barbara. The sequence goes on from JAHRIG010000040.1 coordinate 1,811,743, forward strand.
AATTTTCCACGGTGAATGCTTACTGCCGCCGGCTTGGGGGCTGAAGCAGCTCTCGGGTGACATGGGTCTTCCCGTGACCGCCCCGCTATGGGGCGCCCCTGTGGGGGGGACCCTACCCCGGATCCCTGCCGGCACGTCCCCCGCCACGGTGCGTCCTGGACCCTTGTTTTCATTTTGTCTGTTTTTGGGGTTGATCGGAACGGTGTCCCACGGGGCACATGGTCTCATACCCAGGCTTTTTGGTGAAATGCTACATTCCAAGAGTCACCCACGTGACTTTCTAAGTGAATGGGTTTATTTTTGTCATGGTCGCATCTGTGTCACAGAAGATCTGCCATCGTAAGCGTCGCGAGTGCACGCGCCGGCCTGTGGGGCGCACTCGCCGGGGTGTGTGGCCGGCCCCACCCTCCGGCTCCAGAGCTCTCCCTCCTCCCAGCTCCTCCCCGACTGGAGCTCTGGCCCCCGCCCGGGCCCCCACCCTGCCGCTCTCCGTGACGACGACCCCGCTAGGGTCCGCGCAGACACGGAGTCCTCCGGGTTCGGGCCTTTCGCGGGCGCCTTATTTCACCGAGCAGCAGAACGTGCCCAAAGCTCACGTGGGTCGTGGCACGTGTCAGAATGTCCTTCTTACGGCTGACGGTCCACGCCATGTGGTGGTCGCCCGTGCCCCGGTCCGTGGGCGTCGGGTCGTCTCTGCAGCTGCTCACCCGTGAGTGTGCACAGAGCGGCGTCACGGCTTTCAGCGCGTGTGGGGCTCCGCTCGGAAGGGGACTTGCTGGACCACATCGTGGCTCTGGGTCTCATCTGTCGGGAAACTGCCGCTGTTTGCCACAGACGCCACAGCATTTTGTGTTCTCGCCAGCAGTGGGAATGTGTGTGTCTGTGTCTGTGAGTGTGTGTGTCTGTGTGAACGTGTGTCAGTCCGTGTGAGTTTCTAAGTGTGTGAGTCCGTGTGAGTGTGTGAATGTGTTTGTCCCTGTGAGTGTGCATCAGTGTGTGTGTCCGTGTGTTCCCGTGGGTCTGTCTGTGTGTCTGTGTGTCTGTGTCTGTGTCCGTGTGTCTGTGAGTGTGTCCATGAGTGTGTGTCTGTGATTTTGTGTCTGAGTGTGTGTGTCTGTGTGTCCGTGAATGTGTGCCTGAGTGTGAGTCTGTGTGACTGTCTGCGTCTGTGTGTGTCCGTGAGTGTGCGTGATGTCATAAACACCACAGGCGTGTGGGGTCCTTGGTCACGGCTGTGGCCCGCGTGGCCCGTGGGGTTGTGTTGGGTTCTCCCCCCCGAGCGTCCTGTATGGGGCCGTCCCGCGGGCCGTCCGTCCGCGCCGCTGTCCGTGGACGTCTGGGTTCCTTCTGGCCCCCAGCTTGTGGCCGTGCGGTCCCTCGGTGACGCGTCATGCCGCTTACTGAGGTGCTGAGCACGACTCGTACCAGATGCTGAACAGACATTCCACACTAAGCGCCAAGCAGAACCCCAGGATCTACTGAAACGTCTCGGAGCAGAGTGGCCGGGGTGCGAGCTGCGGTGCTTCCCGTGTCATTACAAACCCCCAGACTCCCGGAGGGAGCCGCACCCCGCGGCAGCCCCACGGGCCACGCCGGAGACTTCTTGCTTCACGCTGGCGCTGCCGCGGATGAGTCAGCTCTTAATTTTAGCCGTTTCGTGGGTGGGAAGCGGCAGGACACCGTGGTTTTGCTTAGCGTCTCTGCTGGCTGGTGGTGCCAGGCACCTTGCCGTGGACCTCTCGGCCGCACGCCCACACGCCGTCTTTGGTGAAGTGCCTGTTCCCCTTCACTACCTGTTTTTTTTTTTTTTTCCTTAAAAATTGGGTGGTTTTCCTTTTGCTGTTGATTTGTTGGAGTTCCTTAGAGATGCTACCCGTGAGGTCTGTCAGATGTGTGTGACTTGATTTTTTTTCTCCGTTAATTGAGATATGATTAATCGTTCGAGGAATAAATTGAGCCGCGAAAGAGAAGAGGGGACTGTCCCGCGTGATTTCTGTTCTCTGACCTGTGCTGAGGCTTGTGGGTCGTGGTGCAAGCTGTGGTGTGGGCGTGGGTGCCCCGTGCCCCGAGGGACGGGTGTTCTGTGTGCCACGCCGAGCGTGGTGTCCCGTGGCTATGCACCCGGTCCTGTCTCCTCACATCTGCACCTGTGCCGGCTCTGCCTCGTTGGCCTGGCAGGGACCGTGGGAGGACCGCGGAGAGGACAGGTCCCTGCGTGGACGTGGCCTCTTGTGGAACAGCTGTCCTTGCCGATGTGAGCACATTAGGCATCCTTGGTGGGGGGTTTCCTGGATCACCCGCTGGACTGTAAACGTACTGGCAAGGGTCTTTAGAGGGGAGAAGCAGTGGGATATTTGACCCAAAAGGAAGAATTTGCCTGGTGGAGGGGTTTGAAGACGCTCTGCTCCTGGCAGGAGAAGGGGCCGGGAAGCAGGAAAGACGCTCACGTTTGTCTTGTGAGAACTTCCTCGTGTCTGCATCCTCGCCGCCCCAGTGTTTGCTTCCCGCGGGGACCCTCCTCCCGCCCCGCGGGGCCGCGCTCCTCCCTGAGCTCCCCTGGGCCGCTCACCCTCCAGACGGGCCCCGTGGGGCTGTCTTTCGGTCTCGGCCCCTCCCCGAGACGTCCCGGCCTCGTCTCGCTGCGGCCCGTCCTCTTCCTCCTGGCCTGGTCTTGGTTCACTGGAGCTTCTCAAGCGATGGGGAGTGCGTTGGACCCGCTTTGGCTTCTCTAAGTGGAGGCTGTTCTGTAGGACCGTTTCTGCTTTCGAGGAGGTTTCTGGCTCGAAGTACACGTCTGTGTCCAGCCCCGTAGCGGCCGCTTGTTCCCGGTGCCGCAGACGGCCACGGGGCGTCCCTGACGTTGGCCGAGCCGCCGGGGCGCCGAGAGCCTTCTTTTTTTTTTTTTTTTTTTAAGATTTTATTTATTTATTTGACAGAGATCACAAGTAGGCAGAGAGGCAGGCAGAGAGAGAGGAGGAAGCAGGCTCCCCACAGAGCAGAGAGCCCGATGCGGGGCTCGATCCCAGGACTCTGGGATCATGGCCGGAGCCAAAGGCAGATGCTTTAACCCACTGAGCCACCCAGGCGCCCCCGCCTAGAGCCTTCTTGCTGTCATTAGTGTTTCTCTGCGAGCGAGCGGAAGCACGTATGCATGATTTTGTCGGCTGTTTGAATTTTTTCTTTGTGAAGTGCGTCCTTGTAGTCTTTGTGTGTTGCTGGCTGTGGGAGGGGCCTGCGGTGTGGCCCCGGGGCAGAGCCCGCAGGGAGGACTTTGTCAGAGCTGTGGGGCAGAGGGAGCACTGGGATGGCTCATCCTGGCCCGGCCCCTGGGCGCCCCCGTGGGAAGGGCAACCGGGAAGCCTTTGCCGTGTGCTCCCGGGGGTATCCACCCGGCGTCCCAGCAGGTGGGGCGCCCTCGCCTCCTGCCAGGCTGGAGCCCTCCTTTGGGGCACCTTCCGGCAGTAACCCCAGGTGGCCCCACGCCCACCAAGAGGGCACACGTGAGAGCTTGCCCTCGTTCTCACTCACGGGGGCGTCCTCTGGGTCTCTCCCCTTCCCGATGATGAGGGGGACCCCCATCTCCCATCCGTCAGACCTGGAGCAGGCACTGTGACCAGGGCCCGGCAGGGGGTCAGGGTGTTAGGGTGATCGAGGTGCACTCATGTCACTGGGAGGGGGCACGGGATAGAGGTTGCAGACTGAGCCGTGGACCCGAGTGGGACCCGTGTCTCCACCCCCCACCCGCCAAGCACGTCCTCATGAGGACCACCCTCTCTCCTTAGATCCTGGGCTTTGGGTGAAGCCGCCACCGCCCCAGCTTTTGGGAGGATACCTGACTTAAGCCTGGCCACCAAGAAGCACGAGAGCCTCGCCTCTCTCTATTTGGAGAAAAGCACAGGCAGGGTGAGGACCTGGGCAGCCCTGCGGACCGCAGTGCGGAGGCCTCTGCGGGGACTTTGGAGAGAAGTATGAGTTCATTACACTGTTATCTTGAGGAAGGGGGAGGTCGTCTGTGGCTGCTGGCAGCCGTATGGGCAGCTGGAGAATGGAGCCAACAAGGAAAGAAAGAAAAGAGGCAAGAGACAGAGAGAGATGGCTCTTCTGCTCCTGGATACAGCCATGCCTGCGGGCACATCTGCCTCAGCACCTTTCATGTGTAAGAGCCAACAGAGTCCATGTACTGCCAAAGTGTGCGTGTAAGGTTTTCTGTCATTTGAAGCCAAGAGTCCTAACGGATGCACGTTCACACACTTGGGAGGGTGAGACTGTAATGAACACGTTCCTTGTCACTTGGCGACATCTGTGCCTGAGTTCTGTGGGCACTCAGGTTTGGGGAGGGCTCTGGCTGCTGCTTCCCACGTGCTCGGATTGGGGGAGATGGTTCGTCTTTTCCTTTGTTCGTTTCCGCAGCCCCAGAAGAAATGACCCCTGGACAATTTTGACCAACCCGGCAGTCATCTTTTGAAAGGAATGTCCTTTATTGTGCAAGGGGAGGGGGGACCCCATCATGGGGCTGGGTGGAGCGTGTGGCCGGAGCAGATGGAGAGCAGAATGGGGCCGGCCAGGGCCGCACACGGAAGCGCAGGCGGGTGTCCTTGGTGGAATCCCCAGAGGGCTTGCGGGGGTTGCGGGAGCTGAGCAGGGCGCCCGGACCTGCGGTCTGAGTCCCCATGTAGGCGAGACCCTGCTTCTTGGCTCTGCACACAGGGGTGGGGATTGGGGAAGGGACAGCATGGGAGCTGGGGCAGGTCTGGGCTCTGAGAGGCAGCTCCAGGGCTGGGCGGGGGCTCTGTCTGCCTCCTGGGCCCTTTTGTGTAGCTTGGGGGGCCGTGGGGAAGCCCGCGGGGACAGCTCCAGAGTGGCACCACTCACCTGCGCGGGGCCAACGGCCCTAGGATCTGAAACTCTGGCGGCGATCTGAGGGGCACAGTGAGCTGGAGTGAGCCCCTGCCCGCCAGGTGGCCGCCAACCCACGGGGACCCGAGGGTGCAAGAGAGCGGCGGGGCTCACCGTCCGTGTTCAGAACCACAGTCTGGTCCTCGTGCAGGCTGAGGTCGTCACAGATGGACTGGAATGTCTGCAGGACGTCCTGTTGCACGCTGGGGCCCCGGACTGCGGGGGACATGGGGGTTCTGCCGGGTGCCGGGGGGGGTGGGGGGCAGAGGCCCAGGGGCATCAGAGGCTGTTTGGGGGGGCCAGGGGACTGTGCTCTCTGGACCGAGAGGGGAGTCCGTATCTTGGTGGGAAATGGGGGCTGGCGTGGGGAGAAGGGAGAGACCCCTCTTTCTCTTGGGATGACCTCGGAGGAGGGGACTGTCTCTTCTTCCCCTTGCCGAGCAGAGCAGCGTGGAGGTGGAGCCCCGGTTGTGGGAGGATCTTGGCGAGAGGGCCGCGTGGGCGAGCGTGTGGGGGTGTGAGGGGATCCCCAGGGCCACAGTGGCCGAGGCCATGCAGGAGCACGGCTGGGGCCAGAGCCTTCTACTGGGGTCTGGTCCTTGGCATCCCCCAGACCTGTTTAGTCCTCTGCTGCTTGGGGGGTCAGCGGGCCACCTCCCCATGGGTTGGCTGGACCAGAGTCCTGCCTGTGAGGGAGGCCCTGGCGCCCTGTTCCCTGGAGGGGACCCCACGTACCCATCAGGTGGACCACCAGGCTGGTCACATCTTCGTGCTGGTTGATCATGTGGAGAATTAGGTAGCCCTTGGGCTGTACCTTGTCCAGGTAGAGGTCATTGTGTCCCCAGACTGCGGAGAACATGGGGGCTGATGCCGGCTGGAGATGGGGGGCTGCCCGGTGGGGTGACCGCAAGCCCATCTGGGTAGGGGGAAGCCTCTCCCCTTCCTGTGCCTGGGGTCGGGCCCCGCATCCTGCCCAGCCTCGGGGACCCGGGTAGGGGAACGGGCTCTGTGCCCTGTGAGCTGGGCTGGGGGCCCAAGTCCCGATGCCGGCCCATCCCTTGGGCACGGAGCTGCCGGGTCCTTGCCACAGGGCCAAACCTCTGAGTGGGCCGTGCCCGCAGGGGGCCCGTTGTCCGCACACACTTAGGCTCCAGGTCGAATTTGTTGTTGGTGTCTGTCTTGAACGCAGTGAGGGAGACTTTCTCGCACCGGCCTTCCTGCCTGCAGAGAGAGGCCGGTGCGTGTCCTCTGCCCACCTGCCCCTTTCCATGTTTTATGTGAAAGCGTGGTTTGCCCACAGTGAGTCGCTGCTCTCCGTGTGGGCGTCGGCGAATTGGGCCGGTGCGGCTCTTTGATCCCCTAAAGGTGGCTCTCCTCACTGCTGGGCGGCGCCTCCAGGCTCTGGGCTCCATGGATGCCTGGAAGCCGCGTTATCAGCTGCCGCTGAGGGGACGTGCCTATGACCACAGCAGCCCCACCCCCATGGCATGCACGAGCCCGGGTCCCAGAGCCTGGGACCCCGGGCCGAGAGGGGGCGGGACGGTGGCTGAGGCCACACGGCCGTGAGGGGTCTAGAGTCAGACCTCTGAGGCTTCTCCCGTGGAACAGCGTCCCCGTCCCCTCCCCGAGGCCGGCCTAGTCCACACAGCTGCCCCGCCGCGCCCGAAGCCCCCCACGCCCTGCACCCACGGTACGAGGATCTCCCCGTGCAGGTGGCCGTCCTTTGCACTCATGGTGTTGATGAAAACCCTGAAGTGCTCGCCAGGCCTGATCAGAGCCGAGTTGTTGGAGGCCAGGGTGGCGGTGTGCCAGGTCCCAGCCAGCTGCGGGGCCGCGAGAGGACAGGATGAGGCCCGGACCCCGCCCTCCGCTGGTCCCCCGCCTCCGTGCCCCGTGCCTGCTCCCACGGTGCCCAGGAGGGCCCTGTGATGCCGGTGCAGCCAGCGGGCTCAAGGACGGTCCCCATGTGTGGCACCTGTCCCTTCTCGGGCCAGTGGACCGGCTGGCGTGTGTGACCACGGGAAGGAGGCCCATCCAGGCTTCTGGCCCCACGGACTCTGTGCCCAGCACTCGCCCCGTCGGCCCCAGGAGAGGCCTCACTCCCTTCTGGACTGAGCTCAGGGCTCCTTCCAAGACCGTGGCAGGCACTCCGGCCCCCAGCGTTGCCTTTGGACTTTCTTCCTGGGTCCCCCCCACCATGGACTTGCTTTGTGGCTCATTTACAAGTCACCAAGATTGGTGTCTAGGCTCTGGTCTTGTGTTTTGGGCTGGGTCTGCCCGTGGCCTGCAAGGGTGGTGGCACCCAGTGGCGTCGGACAGGGCTGACCCCAGAGCGCAGGCCTCTCAGCCCTGCTTCCCTGCACAGACTCAGACGGGGGGCATCTGGCTGCCTGGGCCGATGATTCCAACCCCAGTCCTGTTCCCCCCCGGACGACCCCCAGGGGGCCTCTGCCTCGGCCAGGAGCAGGCCACCCGCCGTCCGCAGCACTCACTCGGGGTCTGGCCCCCGCAGCCCCACCGCACCCCTGGGAGCAGCCGGCCCCCTTGTGCTCACCTCTTGCAGGCTTTCCTCCTGAGCCTGGAGGCCACCGACTAAGGCCAGGCCCACGGTCAGCAGTAGGAGCCGCATGCCCACAGCACCGCCGTCCAGGTTCGGAGACAGCTCTCGCAGGCTCTGGTGGCCGGGCCCCGTGGCCTGTGGTTGGGGGAGAGGTCACGTGGCTAGGGCTCCTGCCCCCTCCCTGCAGGGGGTGTGGGGACTCTTGACGCTCATGTCTTAACCTTGATCTCGACGTCAGCCAGCTCTTGTGTATTCTTTCTCTGTTGCTTTGGAAACCAAAAATGTCATGCACCCATACAGCCAGTTTCCAAAACCAACGACCATCCGCAGGCCGGGCCAACTTCCTGGGCCCGAAGGGTGCTGGAGTCGCCTTGGCGTGCCCTCCGTGCCTGTCACGTTGCCGGAACATGGCTGGTGAACGGGGGCCGGGAGCAGGGAGCCCCCGGGGTTGAGAACCCAGGCCCCCGCAGGCCCCCGCAGGCCCCCGCAGGCCAGGGACAGTGACTGAAGCCTGTCGGGGGCTGAATCGGGGCCCTCCAGCTACATACGTGGGAGTCCGGACCCCCAGGACCTCAGAACGTGACCTTATTAGAAACCAGCATCGTGACAGATGTGAGTTTAGATGACATCATGCTGGAATCCTGAGCCAGGATGGCTGCTGTCTTGGGGTTTTGGGGCACAAGTTTCGCATGAGGAGACACTGAGTGGGGACTAGGGATTTGCTGCCACAGCGGCAGGACCCTTAGGAGCGGGGACAGGCCAGGGACGGACCCTAAGTGGGAGCAGCCAGGCCACACCCCCATCCCAGGCTTCTAGCCTCCCAACTGGGAGAGGGGAGATCTGTTTTGTTTAAACCCGTGTGTATCACTTTGTTCTTGCCCCCCCCCAGCAGACTCAGCACCTGGTGGGTGCTCCCCGCTTCTCCCAGAGGCCACGGCCCTGCAGCCGCCATCCCGTCCCCTCTGCCCAGACCTAAGGACTGGGAGGGACTGTGCAGCATTTTCCCTAGGGATCCCCCGTCCAGCCTTCGTGACTGAGTTGCAGGAAGTCCCAGGGCTGGGTCCCGCTCCAGCGTTCAGGACACCCCCATCCCTGCCCTCATCCCTGGAACCCTGAGGAGGTCCCATGATGAGAAGCCATTTCCTGGAGGCCTGCCTCTCCCGGGATTAGGATTCCATGGGGACCACTGACCCCCCGAGCTTGTCTCATCCCCCATGGCCACTACCCACCGTTCTCCCAACATTGCCATGAGCTGCGTGTTTATCCCTAGTGATGGCAGCTGGGCTCGCTGGGAGGTGATGGAGTAGGAACGCAAATGGTCTGGGAGGGTGCTGGGGGTCAAACTGCGTCCCCCCAAAAGATTCGTGTTAGTCCCAACCCCTGGGAGCTCAGGACATGACCTGGTTTGGGAATGTAGTCTTTGCCGATGTAATGAGGATGAGGTCGTGCAGGGGTCGGGTGGGCCCTCAGTGCAACCTGGCAGGTGTCTGTGCAGGGAGAGGGACGCCGGGGACATGGGCTATGGCGGAGAGGCAGGTGGGGAGGGAGGTGTTACCCGCCCGGGATGGCCGGTGTCTACAGGGGCTGCGAGACGCCGGGGGTGGGGCTTCCCCCCGAGCCGCTGAAGGAGCCCCCACTACTTCTGGCCTCGATGGGGGCTTCTAAGCTGCCCGGTCCGTGGGAACGTGTTGTGGGCAGCCTGGGGGTGAGGAGGAGGGGGAAGTGGGAACAGCGGCAGAGCCTCGGCCACAGCACGACTGACCCCTGGGCAGTCAGGGAGAAACCGGTGTGAAGGAGGCGACCTGCACGGGCGGCGGCGGCCAGTCTGGCTCTGCCCGCGGAGCCGAGGGCTCCGGAGAGCCAGCCGGGCAGTGGGCGCCCTCTCGGACGGTCCCCGGACGGGCACCCCGCCATGCACACCAGGGGGGCCCAGCCTGAGCTCCCGCGTCTCCTCGGTGGCAAGATCTTCTGTTGGTTCACATCCGCGGTGAAAACCTTACAGACAGGCGTTGGAGGGTTATGGGTTCCTCAGTCCTCACGAATTCTGCAAACTCTAGATGCTTGTTCCTGTGCTTGGGCCAGATTTGCGGGGCACCTGTGTGCGCCCATGGGAACCCCCGCCACTCGGGGTTGGACACGTCAGGACGCGATGGGGGGGGGGTCACAGATCCTACGTTCTCCGGCGGAGACAATACGAGGAAGACACGGGAAGTTGGGGGGCCCTTCTGGGTCCGTGTTGAAAGGGACAGTCGGGACCTGTGAGCAGAGTGGGGAGCGGCGTGGGGAGGGTCGAGGGCAGGGGGAGGGCAGGGCGGGCACGGGGAGCTCCGGGGGGGCCGGAGCGAGGTCCGAGGTCCCCCCGCCCCCGCGGCGAGGTGGAAGCAGAGGTCACGCGGCCCGGCGGGCGCTCGCTTTGCCTCCGGGCGCGACGGACCAGACCGGAGTCCTGGTTAGTTTCTCTTCCCGCCTCCGCCTCCGCCGACGCAGGTGCGCGTTGGTGTCCTGCGCTCTTTCTGATGGGGGTCCCTGCTCCCCGACGGTTCCGGGTCCCTAATGGGCCAGGCGGGACAGGTGCTTGTTCGCAGGTGACCTGGGGGCGCTTTCCTCTGTGCTGTTTTGGCTGGAAGGTTCTTGAATCTGCCGGTTCATGTTTTCTGCCAAATCTGGGATTTGTTCCACCCGTTATTCCTTTTTTTTTTTTAAGCGATTTTTTTTTTTTTAAAGATTTTACTTATTTATCCGACAGACAGAGATCACAAGTAGGCAGAGGCAGGCAGGGAGAGAGGAGGAAGCAGTTTCCCCGCCGAGCAGAGAGCCCGATGTGGGGCTCGATCCCAGGACCCCGGGATCATGACCTGAGCCGAAGGCAGAGGCTTTAACCCACTGAGCCACTCAGGCGCCCCCACCCGTTATTCCTTTAAACGTGTCCCCCGCGTCCCTCCCTTCTCTGTCTCGAGGCTGCAGTGGAGTACTAGGCCCTCGCTGTCGTCACACGATGGCGGATGTGCTGCTTGCCGCCCCGCCCCCGCCGTTGTTCTCCTCTTGGGTTTTGAGACTGGACGGTTTCTCCAGATCTGTCCTCAAGGTCACCAACTTCTCCGTCTCCACGTGGTCCCTGAGACCGTCCAGGGAGTGTTTAATCTGACGTGTGTACGGGGAGCCCCGGGATTTCTGTCTGTTTCCTCTCGGAGCGGTTATGTCCCCGAGCTGTCCCTTGTCTCCGTTCCTTATGAGCGTGTTTCTCTGTTCCGTCCTTGACCACGAATCTTCGCCGCAGCTGCTTACGTGTCCGGTCCGGCGATTCCAGCACCTGCCCTCTCAGCACGGGCTTGCCCTTTGCGTGTTTGCTGGTTTGGGAGCGTGTCCAGGACACCCTGAATGGTGTGATTTAGAGCCTGGATCCTATCTAATTCCTCTCCGGAGTTTTCAGCGGTCATGTCCTTGGCTGGATCCAGACCCTGAACATGGTGTGTTTGCTGGGACAGAAACGTCCCTTCCTTCCTCCCAGGCCCGCTGGCTGTACAGTCTGTCCCGGGCACACAGAGAGGTGACGGAGGCGCACGGGCAGGTTAAGGGCTCACCCTCCTGCCTAGGACGCCCCTGTCTGTGCTTGGGGCTCGGGCTGCCTCCAGCTTGGTTCTCGGGTTCTCGAAGCCAGGAAGATCGGGGATTTCTGTCCACGTGTTGGCCACCCAGCCGCAGCCGAGTGGGGCCTGTGCTCCCGCAGAGAGCTGTTAAAGAGAAAAAGAGAAGTAAAGAAGGAAAAATACACGCATCTCTTCCAATGCTGTCTCTTCTTCCGATGTGGTCCCGTGCGCTTAGAGGGTTTTTGGTGTCCTACCCAGACTAGTCACCTCTGTGCGTGCCGTGGGGCTGGTCCCGTGGCCGCCACCCCTTGTTACCGGAAGCAGGACATGGGCTCCCATCTTAACTGGGATGTTGTAGCTGGTGGGCGGAGAGGACACGAGTGACCAGCCAGGGGGCCCTAGGAGAATCTAGGCGGCAGGAGGGGCTGGCTGGCACAGGGGAGCCCCGGAGCAGGCGGGGGCAAGGGGTTCTGTTTTGAGGAGTTGGATTCCCTCTGGGGGATCGGCCAAGGGTATGGGAGCAGGAGGCCCAAGGATGGTACAGAGCTGCCATCTTGAGCACTGGACAGTTGGAATTGGGGAAGCAGGACGTTCTGCTGCAGGCGCCCCGAACGGAAGGGACCTTGTCAGCATCAGTGCGCGTGTGGGACTGGCAGGTGCTCGGCACTGCTGGGTCTGTTGGCCCGGCCCTGGGTCCCAGCATCATGTCTCACGAGAGACGGACCTCCAGTGTGGCCACTGCCCAGTGGGGAGCCCTGGGCAAGCCCCCTGTGGGGCTCTGAGTTTCAGGGCACCCCTGGGAAGTGACTGGAGTGCCATGTCCGTCTCCTGGGGCTTCTGGAGCAAGAATGGAACGGAATAATGTCCAGGACAGCGCAGGTGAGAGCCAGGCCCCTCTTCCTCCCCACAGCTCTGGCGGCAGGGGTCCCTGACTCAGCCTCCTGGGATGTGGGGCTGCGGTGGCAGGAATCTCTTGCAGGCCCGTGAACCCCGAGCCTGCCCCACTCCGTCCTCCTGCCAGGAGGTGGATGTCCCCAGATTCAGTCCACCTGGGGACAGTCATGAGGGACGACCTCATGTCAGGCCGAGGGGGTCTGAGCAGTTCAGCCGGGAACCGGTCCTCTGAGAGCCCCTTTCCCCCGAGGGTTTCCCGACAATACCGTGTTGGGGGCAGCGGCCCATCGTGGCTTCAGTGGTGCTGGCAGGAAAGAGCCTGCAGCCGCACGGACTTTGGAAGATGCCTGAGTGTTGTGGGGCCGCCCAGGGCGGAAGCCCCCCGAGACGACGGAGTCCCTAGGCCTGACAGCCCGTCGTGGGGCCGCTCGTGGGAGCCTGAGCTCTGTGTCCTGCCCTGGGCTGGAGGCGAGTGCGCCGAGGGCAGCAGCAGACGGGGGGGGGCTGTGTACAGGGTGGGCGCGGGAGGGCCCGGCCGACCCACTCCTTCTCTGGGTGCCTCGCTGGGTTCACCCCTGCCCGAGGCCGTGCAGAAACCCAGTTAGACCGCAGCTTCTGACGCACCACAAACCGTGTTCCTGCGCGGGTGTGCCCTGTGCTGTGCGGCGTCTGGCGATCCTGTCCCAGGGGTCTGAGCTCCAACCTCCATCCTGTCCTTCACCCCCGTGGGCCAGCGCTGGCCCCGATCCTGAGGGACCCTCCCACATGGCATCCCGTGTCCGTCATTTGTCTTTCCCTTCTGGGCCCAGCTCTGGCTACACCTGCCAGTCGGGCGTCAGCCTGGAAACCGCGAGGCGGCCTTCCACGCCCGGGGGTGGGCGGTGTGATGCCACGTGTGAGACCACCCACCCACACTCACCAGACCTCTCCGTTACCTTCCGGGGCCTGTGACGCACTTGGGGCTGGAGAAGCAGAGGGCAAGGAGGCCGTGCTTGTGCCTCTGAGGCTTAGGTTTGGGGGTGGTAGATGGCCAGCGTTGATGCCTCTGCCCACCCTTTACTCTGTGTTACGGCCTTGACCCCTGACCCTGCCATGCAGGGTCACTACCCCAGGACGCTTCTCTTCAGCCTGGAGCCCCCGGCACCGGGCTCCCCGCATGCCTCGTTCATTCTGGAACACTGAGCTTCACGCTCCCTACAAAACTGAGGTCAGTGCCTGCAGGTAGAGCTTGGGGAGCAAGTGATGGAGAAGCTGCGGGTGGGCCTGGGTCTTGGGGGCAGAGGGTCCTGCAAGCGGTCTGACCCCGTGGCTTTCCCTGCCTCCCAGAGGCTGCCTTTCTCTGTAGGCATGGCCAAGGTCACCCTTTGGGTCCAAACCCGGCTCCGTTAGGTGCTTCTGGCACCGAGGGGTTGCTGGTTCTGAAAGGTCAGCCTTTAAAAACAACACGGACCAGCCTCTCCCGGATCCAGAGCCTCCCGCCCCCCGGCATCTCTGACCTTGCGGGAGGGTGAGCCCGTGGATCCGTTCCTGGCTCAGAGCACAGACTCCACAATCGATCGTTTAATTGGGGGTCTGTGTGCCAGCCTCCTGGCAGGGGCTGAGACCGCGGTGACGGCCAGGAGACACGGCTCCCCTGTGCCAATGCTGTCCGCCTGGTGGTGGGGGAGGTGCTCGGTCCAGGGCCGCCCCTGTGATCCTTGTCACGATGACCTGATGGTGCGGGGGTCCTTGTCCGCAGCTTGCTGCCGTGGAAACTGAGGCATGGGGAGGTCAAAAACTGTGCCCAAGGTTGTAGAGCGGACAGGTGGCAGAGTCTGGGCCAGCATCCAACACCTGTGGGGAGCCAGGCCGCCTGCCCTAAGAGCCAGGAGGGACAGGAGGACAGAGGCAGCCCTGAGCACACCAGGTTCGTGGACCAGGACAGCCAGACAGATGAGAGGTGCGTGTGTTTTGGAAGGACGCGATGGAATCAGCGTGGTAAGAGGCAGGTCACAGATGGGGGTGGGGGTCTGCAGCCCAGGGAGCAAAATTGGATCCGTATCCAAAGTAGAGAGTTAAGAATCAACAAGGAGAAAACCCACGAACTGAGAAAGGAGGCCAGGTATCCGAACGGGGAGCCCCCGGAGGGGAGGAGGGCGCACAGACGCGCCTCCCACCTGCTGGGGGTCCGGGCGAAGGCGGCCAGCCAGCTCTCGTCTCTCACCCGGAAGACGGGGCCGGGCGAGCCCCGAGGGTGGAGGGGGCAGTGATGGGGCGCGGGGGCCGGGGCTGCTTGGAGTCCTTGCAGGGGCGTGGGGGCTGTACGCACCCTTGGGGCCTGCCCCGGAGCGTTTACCCGGGTGGAGCGGGGGCACCCCAGGCCCTCGGCCCCGGAAGAGCAGAGGCAGTCGGTGCTGGACGGGGCGTTTGGCCACGGTGGGGCCCCCCGTGGGTACTGCCTGTGAGGCCTGTCCGCGATGCTTCAGCTGGAGTCCGACGTGGGCGCACGGCCTCCCCGGGTAGAGGGCAGGACAGGGGGTGTGGTGTTAGCAGTCCGTGGGACGCTGAGGGAGTCAGGGCCAGGGTCCCCAACAAGACAACAGGAAGCCCGGACAGCTGAGGCAAGACCATGAGAGCGTCCTGTCCAGCAGCCTTTGCGGGAGTGACTTTTACAAAACGTCCCAAAACAGAACAATGAACCGTAAAGCCCTGGTCCCTGTCACATGCAGGGGCAGTGGAACAAAACCCGCTGGTGGACCGGTATGGTCAGAGCCCTGACAGGCACACCTCGGCGGCCAGTCCACGGGGACGGCTCTCAGACGGCTAAAGACAGTTGCTGGAAAGAGCTTATCAGAACCCCCGAATGCGAGAACGGCACCCCTCTCGGGACCCCTCCGTCTTCGGGAGCTCTGTACCACCGCTCAACTGACCTTGCCCGGCTGCCCGCCGCCCCGTCTGGTCTGCCGCTTCTTCCTCCAGCCGGCGCAGGCACCAAGGAACGGAACCCTATAACAGCGGCAGAGATTTAAGGGGGCGGGGCTCCTACCCTGGACCCTTCCAGGCCACGCCCTGTAGATGGGGGCCCCAAAGCCCCTGTGAGCCCCACTGTCCAGGGTGAGGTGGCAGAATCATCTCCCAAGGGCCAAGGGAGAGGGAGGGGGAGGCAGCAGCCCGCGTGTGTGAGGTCCTGGCCCAGGTCTGCAGGGCCGGGCGTTTGCTCTGTCCCGCCTGACGTGCTCAGCCGTGCCCCGTTCCTCCTGGGCTGCTGCACGTCGTGCCCCTGGCTCGATGGAGGAGGGGATCCCAGGCTCCTTCCTTGGGGATAACTGAAAAATTCCAGGATCCGGCAGGCTTTACAAGGCCCATGAGAAGGGCACGTGGCACATGGATGTGCACAAGGCAAAGGTGCCGTCCGGTGTTCCCGCTGTGGGGCGGCTTGGGGAGGCCTGGCCTGAGCTGCAGGTGCCCATGAGGTCTTGGACGTGCCCTTGAGCCGTCCGGGCCCTACAGGCAGGGCAGGGTCTGCCCGCACGATGCAGGGATGGTGTCAGGCCTGAGGTGACATGACACTGGTGGGTACAGGATGGGGGCCTCTGTTTGGGGGAGCTGTGCCTGCCCACCCCCTCCTGTCTCCCGCACGATCACCCAGTGCCACCTGCCTGAATCAGTGGACAGAACTGGCTGCTGCTTTACCCAGCACATGGGGTTAGGGACCTCACCGTACCTCTTGCCTCGGTGTCACTTGTTCCAAAATCTTTTTCCCAGACATACGTGTGTTGACGTGTGACGTCTGAGGCCAGGCCCTTCCTCCTTGGCCCTCTTTCTAGTGGGCAGCACCTGCTGGGGAGTGCCCCACGTTCAGACACAGCAGCGCTGCGGGGAGCCGACGACAGACGTTGGCGCGGCCAGCCTCCACTTCCACGGTCCCACGCCGTGGCGCCACGGGCCCCCCTCACCCTGGGCTCCGTGCCTGGAAAGGCAAGGACTGAGGGTTGATGGGCAGCCGGCCCGGCTTGGTGTCTCCTCTGTGTTCAGACTCGGCCAAGTGGGGAGCAGGGTCCCTCTGCCAGGGGCCCCGTCCCTTCCTGGCCTCTGGGGACGTAGGAATCCTCCTTATACGCTCCAGTGACCTGGATAAAACCCGCAAGGGGGCCATCGTCTTGCTTCTCTCATCTAAGGCCAGGAGAGAAGGATGCTGTCTTCCGGAAAGCCGGGGGAGCGGAGGGCGATGAAAGGTGAAAGAAGACAGCTACATGGCGCGGAGACTGTCCGCCCGGCACCATCCGAGGGCGGGGAGGGGGCAGCAGCCCTTCCTTCCGTCTCACCCCGCCCACTGGGGCCGTACACTTGGACCCCTCCGTTCTTAGGGAGAAGGATTCCAGAGACGGCCCTGCCCTGGGGCTTCCCAGGCTCACGCAGGGCTGGCAGTCATGTCCCTCGGGGATTCATGCCACCACGGGGTCGGGGGGCGCATGTCCTGGGGCACTGGCATGCTGCCCCACCCCGATCTCTGCCTCCTTTCCCCCTGGGCCAAGGGCACGGCCGCTGGTCCCCTAGAGACGGGACACGGGCCCAGTGCGGCGGGTGCTGCTCTCCCACTGGAGTAAGAGCATTCCGGTCGTAACAGACGGCGAGAAGCACTTTCCCGCTGGGATCACGCTGGCTTCTGGGGAGGCTGACTGGGTGACTTTCTACTTACTCTCCTGCAGCTTGTTGAATTTCGATCCTGCCAGACTCACCGCTGAGGTCCTGCTCACTCACCGAGGGTGGGCCTCGGCGGCCACAATGCCAGTGGCAACGTCTCTTGGCGGTTCCCTCATGCCCCGCGAGTCCTTCTTTGCCTGGTGACCCCGAGACTGTGGCCCGGCTTCCCTGACCCTGCCTCTGCCCCCTTGTCCACCTGGAGTGTCTCTGGGGTTGGGTGGCCCGTAGGAGTGTGCTGAGCACCAGAGCCTGGCTCGGTCAGCAGGGACTGGGGTCCCTCAAAGCTCTGCTCTCTGCTGGGAAGCTCCCGTTCTGTCCCCAAATGCTGACTCTCCGTACCCACAGGCCCTGCCCGGGGGCAGCTTCCCACCTGTCCCTTGCCATGGCCCAGCCGGCTGGACCGAGGTGCAGGAGCTGGAGGTCGGTGGGCCACGGGGATGCAGGGGTGTGGGGTGCGGCCGAGCTCCCTCCCTGCTCCGTCCGAACCTCTCCATGGCTCGGACCGCCTGGACTCCTGGTCCCACAGCAGCCCGACTCTGCTTACGAGCAGACACTGTTCCCCGCAGCAACCTGGGAGAATGGGCTGTGGGGTGGGCCGGCCCAGCCCCTGAGATTTGTGGCTTTGAATCTGGGCTGCTGACCCCAGCCACAGGCCGCCGTGGAGGAGAGCACAGCAGCTGTCTGTTTAGGTCAGGGAGGGCTTCGAGAGTCCCCATGAGGGCTGGAGGGGCCGAAGGTTTCCTCTGTGGGACAGGAACCAGTGCTGGTCAGTGTGACACCTGTGTCGCGTCCCCCAGCTCAGAGGTGGAAGCCTTGACCCTGGCACCGCTGCACGTGGCTACCTGGATGGGGGTCTTCGCAGACGCGATTACAGCAAGTGAGGTCCCGAGGTGGGTCCTGATCCGAGCAGACTGGTGACCTTGCGGGACAGGAGCTCAGGATGCGCGCACACTCGCATACACAGCAGTGACCAGCAGCCTGGCCACACCGCCCCTTGGACCCCAGCCTCCCGGAGGTGAGGGAACACCCTTCTGATGTTCATGCCACCCCTCTGGGGGGCTGTGTTGCAGCCAGCCAAGGGCACAGCACTCCCGGATGGCAAGTAGAGCAGGAAAACCACGAGGGACACTGGCTGTTGCGTCCTGGAGAGGAAGGTGGGGCGGGACTTGCCCCGTGGCGGAGCCGCGGGCACCCCCATCGTGTTAGGGCACCTCCCTCACCATCCGTCCCGAAGCTGCTCGTGAAGGATGTGTTTGTCCGGCACTAGCAGATCCCACAGTTCTGGGGTTGATGATGCCACGTTCAGGGACCTCCACCCTTGGGTGTCACAGAGCAGCTCTTGAAAACAGAATCTGTGAATGTCTCAACAAGGAGAAGGGATATTCCACGACCCACAGCCCCGCCAGCACAAGCTTGGTGTGAGCCGTCTCAGGTGGGGCCTGGAGAGAGAGGAGGGCCTCCCTCGGACAAACAAGTGGATTTCCCCCTCGACATCTGCTGGGCAGGCCTGGGGGACATCCTGGCAGGGGCTCTAATGTTCTCCCTTTAACGAAATCATGGGATCAGACCGAAAGCACTGTGAGTTCCTTGGCTTCTTTGGGATGACGGTGGGTCAACGTGTTCTTGTCTCCAATTCCCAGGTCCAAGAACAAGTCTGTCCAGGGGACATGAAGCCGGGTCCCCCAGAACGGCCCCCACTCCCATCCCTCCGAGCAATGGTGCACGTCCCCACACCGCGGGCGCTAAGTGAGCTATAAAGAAACATTTAATTTTGCCAACCTGATAAGTAAAATAGCATCTCTTTCTCTAGGATTCCTTGTGAAGTCAAGCGCCCTCTTACGCTATAATGATCGGCTGTCTGATATGTGATGGTACAAACGATCGGTTTCCGTGCTCTGCTCACTTCCCGTACACTGGGGTCCTCTTCGAGAGCTCTGACGGATAGCTTCCGAGAGGCCGTGTGGGCCCTCTGTCAAGCTTCTTGACAATATTAATTTCGGGTTTGGATTTTAATTTTGGTGAGGATGTTTCTGAGACATCGAAAGCATAATTACCATCCTTCCCCCTGATATTTGTATCTGTAGGGTGGGGGCCCATCCCTGAGATAGAGACAGGCTTTCAAGGTTTTACGTTTGCCCAGAATCACTGGGAATTCATTTTAAGATAAAGCAGAGTGAGACAGCTAAACTTAATTTTTTTCCCTCCAAATCTCTTGGCCATTTCTCCCAACACTGTTTATTGAATAAATAATGTCTTTTAAGATGGGCCATTTGTACGCCGCACTGTTCCTATGCTTGCTAGTGCTTACTTCTTGACTCTACTCCCGGTCGTTCTTCTGTCCCTGAGCTGAGCCCGTACAGTCGTGATTGCTGTTGGGTCCTGCTCGCTACAACAGAACGGTACCTGTGGGGCTGCTCTCTAAACAGGTCAGAACATTCGTTCTTTCATGTGGGTTCTGGACTCGGGTTTTTGGTTCGGGGTAAAGGTCCCACTGGAGTATTTTTTAAAGATTTTATTTATTTACTTATTTGAGAGAGCGAGCGAGCGGGCACACAAGCGGGGGAGAGGCAGGCAGAGGCAGAGGGAGAGACAGGCTCCCGCAGAGCAGGGAGCCCGATGCGGGGTCGATCCCAGGACCCTGAGATCGTGACCCGAGCGGAAGGCAGAGGCTTCATCGACGGAGCCCCCAGGCGCCCTTGCCGCGCCCAGCTGGAATATTGATTGAATTTCTTGGAGGCACAGTTTAACCTGAGGATTATTATTATTATTATTATTTTTTTATAGTTTATTCCTTTTTTTTTAAAATATTTTATTTATTTATTTGACAGACAGAGATCACAAGTAGGCAGAGAGGCAGGCAGAGAGAGAGGGGGAAGCAGGCTTCCCGCCGAGCAGAGAGCCCGATGCGGGGCTCGATCCCAAGACCCCGAGATCATGACCTGAGCCGAAGGCAGAGGCTTAACCCACTGAGCCACCCAGGTGCCCCTAACCTGAGGATTATTACATATTTACGATATTGAGGACTATGCAGGGAACCCCATATCCATTTACTTAAGTCACTTTTTCACTATCCCAGAGGAAGGACTTGAAAATTTTTTCTCCGTATAAAGCCTGCAGATTTCTGGCTAAATGAGCGTTGCTTTCTCATCGTCCCGCGGCCATTCTATGTCTGGAATTTGGGTTTTCCGGTTCCCAGGCAAGCATCCGGCTTTGAGCACCCGCTGGTCTCGCCGAGCGTCTGAGCGAGCGGCAGGTGGACGTCCGCTGGGGGCCGGGGGGGCTCAGGGGCAAAGGTGCCGACCTCAGGCGCTTGGTTGGGCGTGGTGGATGCGGCCTTGCAGGGGCGTGGCCTTCCGCGGGGCGTGGCCTCCCGAGGGGGCGTGGCCTCCCGAGGGGCGTGGCCTTGTCTTCTCAGAAGGGTTCTGGGGCAGGATCTGGTCATACCGGTCTCTGACATTTCCAGAAGGTCCTGTGGAGGCCGCTGACCCAGTTCCCGGAGAGCCTGCCCTTCCCTGGGGTGTCTTCTGCTCACCCGGGAAGAGGGGTTGGCCCCTGCTGGCCCCCTTGACCTCCAGGAAAGGGTGCTGGCCTGTCTCGGCTCCCCTGTCCGGCAGGTGCCTGGGCCTGTTTCCCTGGCTCTTCTCCGGGAGTGCGTGGGCGGGTACTGGGCGCCCTGGGCGCTCTCTGACCTGGGCGGGCCGTGAGGCTCAGCTCCCCAGCCCAGCGCACCTCTCCGGAGTTGACCCAGAGCAGGACCCAGGTTGAAGCAGGTCAGAGGAGCCCCAGGCCAGACCCTAACGGGGTTGTCCCCGCGCCACTGCAATACTGTGTTTGCGGCGGCCCAGAGCCCTGGGGGCTGCCGGTCCCCTCCCGGCCACTCAGAGCATTCTCACACCCCTGGGCCCGGCTGGGAGAGGCCAGGAAGGGGATGGCTGGAGGCCGGGCTCAGGCTCAGGCTGGAGGGGCTGCCTCAGGTGGCCCAGGGATTCGGGAGGCCTCAGGGCAAGCAAGGCAGGGGGAGGGGAGGGAGGCCAGGGCAGGGGTCAGGAGGGCCAGGCAGGACATCTCCGGCGGCCCTGACCTAGGCTTCAGCTGCGGGGCACCGGGCTGTGGAGGGGAGAGGACGGGATAGGGATCTCAAGGTTTTGTCCATTCCCTTTGAAACCAACCAAACCCAGTGTGCAGCCGGCGGCCCTCACTGGGGAGCAGCTTGACTTCTGCAGTCCAGCACCCACGGGCCGCCGTGTCCTGCCACGGCCCTGTGCCCTCACTTTGACCCAGACTCCCCCCACCGCCCCTCGGTTCTCCCCTCTGCCCCCAGGCATTGTTGCCCCTGCAGCGTGGCCATGCTCCCCTGCTCCGGGCTCCCTTGTCCCTGACAGATCAGGGACGGGCCTGCAGTGACCCCGGGTAGCCCAGGAGAGGGCTAGAGGGTGTGTCTGCCTTGTTCTCCATGCTTCCCCCACCGCCACCCCAAACAGCCTGGCATGCGTGTGTTGACGGACTGAACGGCGCCCAGGGAAGGGGTGTGGGGGTGAGTCTGCTGGGGTGGCCTTGGCCTTGTTTCCAAGCCCCTCGGACCCCAGTGTCTGAATCCACAGGTTGGGGATGGATGTTGTGCCCAGGTTGCTGTGTTCTAGGGGCTTCGTGCCATCTGGCAGGCGAGGCGCCCGGCACTGGGCTGGCCAGCTGCGGCCCCAGAGAGGCTGGCCGTCTTTTTGCTTGCTCTGGTCTTGTGCCTGTCACTGCTCCTGGGGGTTCTGGGCCCGGCGGTGGGGCCCAACACAGTGGCCTGGTCTCGGTGGGGGGGTGTCCGGAGCGCCGTACTTACCGTCGAGGTTGAAGACGGGGGCTTTCTGCAGGCGGAATCTGGCCGCGTACTCAAGGAACTTCCGCAGCCACGTGGGGTCCCCGCGCATTCTTCTGGCTGAAGTCAGAGGGGCCCAGAGTCCAGAGGCCGCGTCTTTTCTCTGAACGCCCCCTCCTCTTGCCGGCCTGAGCCCTGCTGCTGACTGACTGGTGGCTGCGGCCTCAGCCCTGGTCCCCTCCGTCCTCGTCCGCCCCGGGAGCAGGTCCGCCCTTGGCGCAGTAGGGACAGCGCTCCTTCCGGGGGCGCGTCAGGCCCCAGCCCCCGCGGGGGGGCCCCCTTCACAGGGCAGCCCGCTGCCTGCGCCACCCGGCCAGCCCAGGACGCCCCCCGCCGCCTCCATCTAGTCCTCAGGACAAGGCGCCCCCACCCGCCCAGCCCATCCTCCACACCGTCCCCCGGGACGCCCACCCCCCCCCCCCGGGTCTGCCCCACATGCCTCTTCCACTTTCTGGGCCTGACGGGACTCAGGGCCTTTAGGATCCTTGACTAGCTCCCCGGTCAAGACAGGGGGCCTTTCTGTTCTGACAGTGTCCCCGATCCTGGGACATACGCGTGCGCGCGTGCACGCACACGCAGACACACATGTATGCACACACCCACACGTGTGCACACTCCCACACGTGCTCCCGAGGGAGCGAGCGAGCGGGCAGGTGCAGGGCTGCCCCACCTGAGGGACAGGTGCCCGGGGGAAGCACCCACAGGGTCCCTGGTGGCACCAGCACCCCCGGAGCCCCGCCCCCCTAAGCCCAGGTGTTGGGCAGAGGCCCCGGCCGGCGTCCGGAGAGCCGCCACCTACCCAGCAGAGCCCACAGGCTGGTGACCTCGCCGGCGTCCTCGAGGCGGATGTAAAGAATGAGGCTGCGGTGATCTGTGCTCACGAAGCAGACGTGCATGCTGGCGCCTCCCTCCACTGTGGGCGACCCCGGCCCGGCAACAGGTGAAGCCTCTCTCCTCTGCCCCCCCGACACAACCCCGGACAGCGCAGGACCCCGGGAGGCTGTCTCCCTCCACCCCCGGCCCTGGTTCGGGACATCGAGCGTCCCCGTCCAGCGTGACACCTAGGCCAGAGGGCGGGCTACTCACGGGAGCCTCGGAACTGGCCTTGGAGCCCGGTTGGGTGGACGGTGATGTTCACTCCTTCGCACACCCCCTCTCCCCTGGGGAAAAGAGGGCCATATGGTGGTCACGTCCTCTTCCTGTCTCCCGGCCCCTGGGGACATCCGAGGCACCCTGGCTGAGGTCCCAGGTGTCTGCCTGAGTCTCTCGGCTCCCTGGGCTCCTGAGGTCATCCAGCTGGGGACAGGGCTAGAGGGCAGGAGCGAGGAACCAGTGACTTCCTTGTTGCCGGAATGAAGCCAGACCTCCGGAAGGAGTGGGACCCTGTCTGTCCTTGGCTTGGAGCTCCAGGTCTCTGGGTAGGGGACTGGTCCTGGCTGTCCCTAGTCACTGGGCTCCACACATAGGCCCCTCCTTTTTGGCCCACCGCCCCAGGGTCTTCAGTGTCCCTGCCGGGGTGGGTGGGGCGTGGGCTGGGTGCCCGCGGACCCTGGGAGCGCACGGCCCTTGGGGTGGGTGTCTACGGCCAAGCACCAGCAAGGCTGTGGCTCTAACTTGGGGTCCTCAAGGCCCTGGGTGCAGGACGGGTCTAGGTATGGCCGACACCAGCACAGCGTGTCATCGCCGTAGATGCTCCCCATCACCTGACCAGTGTGAGGCCCAGCCCTGCCTGGGGTTCTGTGGTCTCCACGGTGGGAGGGACCGGGCGCGTGCGGGTCTGTCCCTGGCCCCTCGTCGTAATCCTCTCGGGCTTCTGAAGTTAGATCTTACGCCTCTCGGGGGGTGTCTCAAGCCTGCAGCTTAGTGTCTTGTGTCCCTCGGGTCCTCCCCACTTGTCACTGTCCCTTGGGAGGCCTCCGGGCGGGCTCACGCTGTGAGGGGCTGCAGAGGCCATGCTCACGTCCAAAACAAGACGAACTCCACGTCCTCGCCCCGCGTGCAGATCGAATGGAGGCCGAGCCTCAGGGGGTCGTCTGGGGAGACCAGGTGTGCGCGGCTGGCAGCCAGCTGGATAGTCAGCCAGCGTCCCTCCACCTGCAGGGTGCAAGGTGCAGGGGGCTGGACGCTCCCTGGCCCGAGTCTCTGCTCTCAGGCCCCAGCACCCCAGCGCTGAGCGCCGCCCGGGGAGCTCAAGGGCCAGCAGGGTGTGCTGCGGGGGCACAGCCGGCCCTTTGGAAACGGCCTCCTCTGTCGGGCTGCCCTCTGTCTCCCCCAGTCCCCTTCTTGCCTCTCCCTTCCCCGCTTCCTTCAGCTCCTCCCGTGTCTGGTCGTAGCGCTGTCCCCTGCTGGGTTCCAGACGCCCTGGCCGGGTCTGGGGAGGCCAGAGGGACGCCCCGGAACCGCGCCGAGTACTGGCCTGGCTCCAGCCACGCTCCCCACAGTGCTGGGTGTTTGGCAGATGGGACGGGCAGGCCGGGGGGACTCTGGGCCCCTCCTTGCCCCCAGGGCCGAGCGGGAGTGCGAGGACCCTCCATTCCTGTCTGGGCTGGGCAGATTCCGCAAGGAGCAGCTGTCCCTTTGCGAGCCTGTGCCTGGGCCCAGGCCGCCCCTCGCCTCTCGACTGGCCTCTCTCCCCGGGTCCCGCTCCCGGAGGCTGCCACCCTGCCATGCCAAGGCCCCAGGGGCACCCGCCTCCTCGTCCCAGGACTGCGCCTGGGCCCTGACCGGGCTCTGTTACCTCGTGGGCATTAAACCCGGGCTGTACCGGCACGTCGGCTAGGGTCTTCTGGGCACCGGCCAGGCCCAGGCTGAGGGCTAGCAGCAGAAGTGGCTGCCTCTGTGGGGCCATGACCGCGGGGCCCAGAGGGAGAGGAGGCCCGGCGGCCGGGTCCTTTCTTCGTGGGCGTCCTCCGGAGGCCACTTGTCAGAAGACCGTCCCTGCCAGGCTCCCTGAACACTCAGAATTATTCCCACGGAAGGACGCGGCCTCCCCGACACCCACCTTGTCTCTGAGGGATGGGATGCGTGTCATTTGACCTGGGCGGAGGGTGCCGTCGGGGCAGTCCGGCCGCATTGCTGCTGTCCTGGGCGTCACCTCACCCCTGGGCGCTCAGCTCCCTCCTCCCGGCGGGTGCTCCTCTGGGGACATCCATGCTCCGTCTGAGCCAGGACCACCCTCCCTCCTCCTCCCAACCCACCGTCCTGGGAGGTGAGCTGGGAGGGAAGGCGGGAGCACAGACTCTCAGGATGGTGCTCGGCGCGCTGGCTGGAACCCGGGGCCCGTGGGGCTGGTTCATATTTCCCACAGCGTGTCCCACACCCGCTCCCATCACGGCCACTCAGACCGGACTCCAGCAGCCGCTGGCCTACCACCCTCTCCGGGGGCCCTCCGAGCTGCATGACCCTGCGGGCCAGGGTGCAGATGAGAGCCTGGAGCAGAGGCGGAGCCGGTTTACAGCTCGGGGAGGGGCATGGGGGGCAGGACAGCCGCGGGGGAGGGGCGCGGAGGACAGGATGGCCATGGGGGAGGGGGACAGGGAAGACAGGACAGCCATGGGGGAGGGGGACAGGGAGGTAAGGACAGCCACAGGGGAGGGACAGGGAGGTCAGGACTCTCCAGAGGTGGATATGGGGAGACAAGACAATGTCCCTGGGATTGCACCTCTGAGGATCCGAGGAACCAGCCCAGAGGGAACCCTCCCCTCCATGTGCCAGGGACACTTGGCTCCCATGTCAGCGGTCCTCAGGTGATTTCCTCTGTCTGTCCCCTCTCCTGGGAGCCTGCCCCTTCCCTGCATCCTCCCGCTGGTCCCCCCAGCCCCCACACCCGTGGCCTGCTGAGGCGGCCGAGCACCCTGGAGCCTCATGGGGCCGGTGCTCCGAGTGTCCGTGAAGCCGCAGGGTCACCAGGCTCCGGTCTCGGCTCCTCGGCCGCCCTCCTGCGCGGTTCCCGGAGGGCGTCTGGGGGGCCCCCATCAATCTAGGCTACAGTGTCGAGTTCTCTGAATGACTCTCCATTTTCCCGTGAGCCGTGTCCACTGGGGCCCGGCTATCTGGGTCACACCAGGAGTGAGAACCAGTTGCGCTGGGTTCGCCCAGGCGGGGCTGCGGGATCCTATCCTGTCTGCTGCGGCCGGCCAGACGGGCGCCCCAAATCCCCCGGGGCTGTGAGGAACACCCAGGAGCGGCAGGAAAGCTGGGGGGCTGGTCAGCTCTGGGGTCTCTGAGGACATGGCTGGGCTGAGTAGGTGGCCGCTGCCCCCACCTGGGGGGAGGGGACAGGAGGCTTAGGCTGTGGTTTTCCAGGGCTTTGAGGTCAGACAGGACGTTTGGGTGGGAGCATCCTGCTTCCATCCTTGGACCTGGGTCCCCATCCCCACGCCCAGGCGGTGCTAACTTGCTTTGGGGGTTTGCAAGGTGGGGAAGACCTCGCAGTCCCGCGGGAGAGCTGCGGGCTGCTGTTCCTGTGCTGTCGGAGGGCGGCTGGGGCGGCTGTGTGGGGTCCGCAGTGAGCCTGGCCCCAGGCAGAGCCGGACCCCGGGGCCCGGAGACCAGAGCTGGGCCGACGGAGCCACGGTGGGGCTGAAGACAGACTTTACCCCTGAGCCCAGACACCAGAGGCGGGGGTCTGCAGGGCGGGGACTGTGTCCCTCGGAAGGAGGAACGGGAGAACGGTCCAGAAGCCCTGACGGGAGGAGGCTGGCACAGTGGCAGACCATGCCCTGTCCCAGAGCGGGCCCCTGCCTCCTGCCAGGCACCTGCGGGCACGGGGAGGTGGTGACAGGTCGACAGAGCCTTTCAGAACGTGTAGCCTGCTCGGGGGCTCCACGCGTGGACACACGAATGACAGTGTCCACGGTGCCCACCTTGTGGAAGGGGTGACCGCTAGGCTGTGTGCTGGGGTGAGGCTGGGCAAGGGGAGGAGGGAACAGTACTCTCGAGGGTGGAAGGGCATGTGCAAGGGCCCTGGGGCACGTGGGGGACGGCGGACTGAGGGAGCCCAGGTCTGAGGGGCATGGGAACGTGGGGGGTGTGGGGGAGGTGAGGGCGCTCCCGGAGGTCACCAAGGCCAGGGCACAGGAGCTCCTGGGTCACGTGCAGAATGTGGATTTCATCTGTGTGATGGCAGCCTGTGGTGACGTTCTGGCAAGATCCCTGGGCTGCGAGGCTCTCAGGGTCACACCTTCTCGCGGAGGCGGGGCTGGCAGGGAGGGGGCCAGGAGGCCACGCGGGAGACCAGCGCCCGAGCCCCGGGGCAGCCAGTCAGCCAGGAGGGCCGAGGCCAGAGAGAGCCGGGGCTGGCAGTGCCCGGATGCCGGGTTGTGGAAACTGCTCCGGGCCGGGGGGGGGGGGGGCGGGGGGGGGGGGTGTCGGGAACGTCCCGGAGAGCAGCTCCCAAGCCTCAGATCCTTTCCCACAAAAGTTAAAAAATGTAACAAGCTCGAAATGAAAAGACCTCTGCTGGGCAGCGGGAGCAGCGTATGGAGGGTGGGGGGAGCACGTGTGTGTTTGGGGTCTGGACCGGAGCCTGGGGTAGGGGTTTTCATCCTGGTGCTCCCTAATCTTTCCGACCCTCCCTCCTGCCATCTCCCCTGCCCCCTCCACCCCGGTCATACAAGCGATGGACATCAGAGGTCAGCACCAGAGTGTCTGCTGTGCGCTCTGGGTCCTGGACCCTGCCCTGACCAAGCCGTGTCCTGTGCCCCCTTCTTGTGCCGGGAGCCCCGGGACTGAGAGCCGCCCCCACGGACAGGCTGGCTGCTCTTACCATTATGCCCACCCGCGCCTGGGGCTGACATGCTGTCCTGCCCAGGCTTTCCGGGGTTTCCCATCACTCCAGACACAGGGAGAGCAGCTCCAGGCCTCCAAGAGGTCACCAGCACCTTCACCAAGGGGGTGTCCCCGCGGGCATCCAGGGTGGGACCTCAGATGACAGCCCACGGCTCTTTTGGGCCTCCCTCTGCCCCGGGAGGGGTCTAGCGTCTGTCTTGGGTGGGTCTGGGGAAGAGGACGGGTGTGCTGGGCAGGACACCAGGGACGTGGGCCTGGGCTCCACCTGGCAGCTCGCACACGCTGGTCACTGCGCGCCTGGCCTCGGGGGACCTGGGACAGTCACGGCCACGTCAGAGGCGAGCTCAGAAGGCTCTGGCTGACACGTCCTCACAGACCCGAGGTCCAGCCCATGCCCTGGAGGTCACCGAAGGACTCTAGCGAGACCCACTTGTGGACGTCCGAAATGGCTCTCCAGGAGGGGTTGGGCCTGGCCTGAGTGAAGAGGGAGACCGGCAGGAGCGGGACAGTGAGCCTCTGGGGCAAATGTCCCCCCGCATTTCTGCACCGTTTGGGCCGTGTTTTCCGGGCTGTTCCTGCAATAGGAGGACGTGGGTGCCACCCGGCGGCCGTCCTGGGGACCGCAGCACTCCACGCTGGGCGGGACCCACCAGCCGCTTCTCGTCCCGCAGCCGCGAGCTTCTGCGTTCGAGCTCCCTCGTTGGGGTTCGAAGTGAGGAAATGAGAGCTGCCTGCTCGCTTGTGACCACCGACCGAGGCCGCGCCCGGCTCCGAGGCCGGCCCTGGCTCAGGCTGTTCAGAATGCGTAGCGCCCAAGGCACGGAACAGACTTCTACCTTCCAGAGATAGGCACGAGCCACGGAAAGCACCACGGCAGGGCGGGGCGTGGGGCTGGTGTCCTGGAGCCGAGTGGGGCTCTGCCTTCGGGGCTCCCCACCCAACCCTGGGCCAGGCGGCTCAGCCGTGGGATTTCTTCGGAGCAGTTTTGGTAAGTAGGTGGGAAGTGGATGGGAGCCAGGGGCCAGCGAGCCGAGCAGGGCCGGGCTGTGGTTTGGAGAAATGAGGCTCCTTCCTAGGAAGGACCCGTGGAGAGCAAGGGAAGGAGAGGCCACTGTTTGCCGGGAGCCTTGTCTGGGCTCGTACTCAAATCAGGGAGGATTTAGCACCGTTTTGGGGACACCCCGCTCCCGGGAACTGCATGCCAGTCGGGTGTGTGTGTGGGTCCGTTTCTGGGCTCTTCACCCCGTCCCACTGGTCAGCGTGTCTTTGCCCCTACACACACCGCAGTCCTGCGTCTTCTGGCTGTACAGTAAGATTTGAAATTTAATAGGTCGATTCCTCCGATTCAATTATTTTTTTTCAGAATTACGTTTGCTATTCTAGTACCTTCGTCCTTCCATATAAACCTTAGGATAATCTCACGCATGTCTACAAAAAGCCCTGCTGGGGTTTCGGTGGGAACCGCGTGGACGCTGCACGCCAGCCTGAGGACAGACGTCTTTCTCTCTGTCGAGTCTCCGCTCACGAGCACAGTAGGTCTAGTTATCGAGAAGCGCCGTGGTTTACTCAGCAACGTTGCATTTCCCCAGCATGCGGACCCCATGCGTGTTTCACTAGCTTCGCACCCCAGTCTTCCACCATCTTGGGGGGGACTGACGCTGGTGTCTTTAATGTCAGTGTCCGCACGTCCTCGCTAGGACGTAGAAACGTAATCGGTTTTGTATGTTTATCTGATGTCCTGCCACCTCGATGAGCTCGGCACTTCCAGGAGTTTCCTTCTGTGTTTCCATAGATGCCCGAAGACTTCCCACTGAGATCATCGTGTCATCTGCAAACACAAGCAGTTTCCTTTCTTCCTTTCGGATTCGTATGCCTTTTATTACCTTTGCGTGCCCTGTTGCCCTGGCTGGAAACTCCTGCACTGTGATGAGTAGGACGGGGGGAGCAGACGTCCTCACCACGTTCGCGATCGCTCACCATCCGTCCATCGTGGCTGACGGCATTCATCGTGCCCCACTAGGGACGGCATTAATTCTTTTGTTTTCTTTAAGACTTAATCATTTATTTTAGAGAGAGAGAGTGTACGAGTGGGAGGGGCAGAGGGAGAGGGAGAGAGGATCTCGCCAGGCTTCCCGTTGAGGGCAGAGCCAGACGCTCGGGGCTCGATCCCACAACCCCGAGATCGCAGCCCGAGCCGAAACCAAGAGCTGGATGCTCACCCGACGGTGCCATCCAGGCGCCCCGAGCCCAGTGTCAATCCTAAGTATTTTGCAGACGCCTTTACCAAGTTGAGGGTACTCCCTCTGTTCCTATTTTCTGAGGATTTTTAAAAAAATCACAAGTAGATGCTGAATTTTGTCACATGCTCTTTCTACATTGACCGCTGTGCCCACATGATTTTTCTTTGTGATCCTAGTAACAAGGTGCATTACACTGACTGGTTTTCAAGTGCTGAATGGCCCCTGCATCCCTGGCGTAAATCCCACCTCGTTACGGTATATAATTATTTTTATATGTTGCCGAATTCTATTTGTTAATATTTTGTTAAGGATTGTTGCATCCGTATTGATGAGAAACATTAGCCTACAATTTTCTCTTCTTTAAAAAAACTCTCTGTGTGGTTCTGGCACCGGAGCAATATTCGCTTCATAACGCAGATGAGGAGATGTTCTTTCCTCTTTTGTCTTCCGCAGGAGGTCGTGCGGCGTCTAGACCGATTCTCCTGTGAAATCATCTGGGCCAGAAAATGTCTTTTGGTGGAGTTTTAAAATCAGGAATTCGATTTTCTGGCAAGTGTAAGGCTATTCCGATCGTCTGGTTCGCGTGGGATTCGTTGTGGTGGCTCGTGTTTTTCGAGGAATTGGCCCATTTCACCCAAAGGGTCGCACCGATACGTGTAGAGGTGGTCACGACGCTCCCTTCTTGTCCTTGGACGCTGGCAGGGGCCGTGGCGGGATCCCACTTCTGTTCCTGAGTTAATAATTGGTGTCTTCTGTCCTCTTTTTTTTTTTTTTAAAGATTTTATTTATTTATTTGTCAGAGAGAGAGAGAGCGAGCGAGCACAGGCAGACAGAGTGGCAGGCAGAGGCAGAGGGAGAAGCAGGCTCCCCGCCGAGCAAGGAGCCCGATGTGGGACTCGATCCCAGGACGCCGGGATCATGACCTGAGCCGAAGGCAGCTGCCCAACCAACTGAGCCACCCAGGCGTCCCGTCTTCTGTCCTCTTGCCGGTCAGTCATGCTAGACGTTCCCGTCCCGGTGCTCACGCCTTTTCTTTCTTCTTATCTCTCTGCGAGGAGAACTTCAGCACAAGGCGCAATGGGACGGCTGAGAGAGGACGGCTACGCGGTGCTGGCAGCCTCGGGGGGAAGCAAGCAGTTTCTTACGACTAAGAATGACGTTCGCTGGTTGTGTGTTTGGTTGTTGTTTTGTTTTTGTTTTTAATGATCGGTTAAGGGTGCTCCTTTCCGGGCCTGGGCAGGACTGTATTTCATCTCCGCTTCCTTCGAGCTGAGTGACGACATCGGCCCAGAAGTGGGGGAGCCCGGAGCGGACGGCCTGCGCCCTCTGGGTGTCTACGTTTCCCTGTGGTGTGGTGACCGGGGACCTCCCGGGGTGGCTGTTTGATCATCTGGATTCGTGCATGACCGTGAGGTCCAATATGCCCGGTAATCTGTGGCGGAAGTCGCAATAATCACGAATCACGACATAAATCGGATGTTTTAAGCCCCTGAGATCTTAAGGCCGTTTGGTGACGCAGCGTCAACCAGCTGATGTTGGACGACACCTTCGATATGTGGAGAGTTTGCCTCATGAAAGGGATATGGCACTTTGGAACATATTCTAAAAACTCAGTTAAAGCTGCTTATATGGGGGCACCTGGGTGGCTCAGAGGGTTAAAGCCTCTGCCTTCGGCTCGGGTCATGATCTCGGGGTCCTGGGATCGAGCCCCGCATCGGGCTCTCTGCTCAGCAGGGAGCCTCCCTCCCCCCGCCCCCGCCTCTCTGCCTGCTTGTGATCTCTGTCTGTCAAATTAAAAAAAAAAAAAAAAAAAAGCTGCCTGTATGGGCATTTCACTGATCTCCTACCTATTGAAATTTTGATGTTTCCTAATATGGAAATGTCCTCGACTCTCTGGGTTGAATCATGATGTGTTGAATTCATTGTTGGAGTCAACCTGCTAAGAAGTTATTTGCAGGCTTGGGTCTTTCCCCCCAGAGGAGAGGGCCGTCCTCCAATCCCTTCTCCTGCGTCCTCCTCCTCCAGGTTGGCCGTCGGCCAGTCCAGCAAGTTCCCGTCTATGTCTACACGCTCGGGCGACCGTGTGAGCCAGGAGCCTCCTGATCACAGCCGGCTGAGAAGGTCTGGGGCTGCGCTTTATTTTCTGAAGCTATTGTTCTTTAAAAAATTAAAAAATAGGGGAGCCTGGGGGCTCGGGTCATGATCTCAGGGTCGTGAGGTCGAGCCCGGCACTGGGCCCCACACTCAGCGCGGAGCCTGCTTGGGTCTCTCTCTCCCTCTGCCCCTCCCGCCGGTGCCCGGTGCTCACTCACTCTCTGAAACTCGGCACCGCGTTCACAGGAGCCGAGCCCTGCCCGCGTCCTGCCGTGCACGAGCCGGTGAGGGAGACGCGGTGCGCACGCAGACAGCATCGAGCACTGCCCGTCCCGAACCCAGACGGAAGTCTCGCCGTTCGCAACGACACACGTGGACCCAGAGGACGCTGAGAAGGACAGAGAAGGAGGAACACTATTTGATTTCACGTATATGTGCAATCTGAGAAACAAATGGAAAAATAAATCACAAACAAAACCAGACTCACAAATATGGAGAGCGCACCGGTGGTTGCCAGTGTGGGGCCAACCCGGGGGAGGGGAGGAGGGGTACCGCCTCTAGTTATGACACGAGAAGCCGCGAGGACGAGACGTGCAGCGCGGGGAGCCCAGTCAGTCAGACTGACATGACTACCGCGCCAGCTTCCGGGGGTGAGCGTGGTGCCGGGTACACGGTTCTCGAGTCCGCTAGGCCGGACCCCTGAAGCTCATATACCATCACGGCTCATCTATGCCTCAGTTAAAAAATTTAAAAAAAATTTATTTTAAATTAATTTTTAAAGTTTTCCTTTTAGCTTAAATGGAGATTAGTGTTTTTGCAGAAGTGTATCTATAACACATGCATCTAATTTTACACATACAAAAATATGTGTATATGTTATATCTAAGTTGTTCTTTTTTTTTAAGATTTTATTTATTTATTTATCTGACAGAGAGATCACAAGTAGGCAGAGTGGCAGGCAGAGAGGAGGGGGAAGCAGGCTCCCCGCTGAGCAGAGCCCGATGCGGGTCTCGATCCCAGGACCCTGAGATCGTGACCTGAGCTGAAGGCAGAGGCTCAACCCACTGAGCCACCCAGGCCTCCCTAAGTTGTTCTTCGTATTTAAAATGTCCTGCTTCTCTCCATACCCTACATTAGGGACACCGAACATGTGGAAAACAGGTCTCCTTTCCACCTCTGACTGCTTTCCCGGGACGCACTGACCGGGGACACCTCTATTCCGTCCCAGCCCAGAGAGGTCGGCGCATCGGCACGTGGAGCTCGTGCCCAGGCTTCCTGGTGGCAATCACCCTCCTGTTTCTGGACACGAGCGTGAGGGTCCCGGGGCTGCGCTTTCGGAAGAGCACAGATTGATGGTTCTCCGGCGGTGTTTACTACATGAGAGCCCAGACGTTCCTTGCCCGTCCTTTGTGAGGGTCGTGCGGCCCGCGGCCTATCAGGCCCGCTGCCCCCTGCAGCCCTCTTATTGTGTTTGTCAGGTTTAAGGGAGACCCCGTCATGAGTGCTGATCCCCAGATGTCGCGAGCCGTGGTGCCGAAGCCCGAACCCTGCCTCCCGCACCCGACGACCAAGAAAGACGCAGGCAGACTGCTGGCTGCTTGATTCCTTTAT
>JAHRIG010000040.1:1858025-1896980 GCA_020311275.1 Eira barbara
AAAAAAAAAAAAAAAAATTCCCAGAAAGAGCAGATTGACGTTTGACGGGCTGGGGGAAGGGGGAGGGGGCTGGGGGAAGGGGGAGGGACTCCTTTGGGGGGATGAACACACTTTGTGACCAGAGAGAGTGCGGCCTGCCCAGCACGGGGAACGGCCCGGGCGCCTCCGGATTGTTCCCTTTGAATGGACGGTCCGTGTTTCGTTACATGAATTTTGCCTCAATAAAAGACGGAGGGAGGAGTCTGCCCGGCTGGACTCGAGAAGCAGAGCACGGGGCAGTGGTGGAGACTTTGCCGGAACAGAGTGCGGACGTCGGTGCAGGCTGAGCGTGCGTGGCAGACTTTGCTCGGACCAGCCCCTGTGGGCAAAGCGCCTGCCGGGGGCCGGAAGGGAGGACTTCCTGGGCCTCCATGGAGGTGGAACCTGGCCCCCACCCCACCTGGCCAGTGACTGTCCTGCCTGGGACACTTGGGCCTCCTAGGTCCAGGCCTCCTTGCAAACCACCGAGCAGCACAGAGCCAGCACCTGGCCGGCCTTCAGGCAGGGCTGGGGTCATTGGGAGGGGACGGTGCCAGGGCAGGAGCTGGGCTGGGCTGGACTGTCCAGGCAGGAAAGCGACTCTACCACAGCCTCTGCCGCCTCCCCACTGGGGAGATGACCCCAAAACAGGCTCTGCAGACGCCCGGAGCTGGACCCCAGGGCCCCCGCAGCTCTGCCTGCTTATCCTCCTCCTGGGGCCGATCTGCCCAGGACTGTCACTTGCCTGATCCTAGCACCTCTGCCCTGAGTTTCAGCCCCACACCGCTAAGGACCCCGGAGCCCCTTCTCTGGCCCTTGGGGCAGCTTTGCGAGAGGGGACCAGCTACTTACAGGCACCAGGTAGACAAACGGAGCCAGGCCCTGGGCTCCCGGGACAGGGGGCCGTGGATGGGACAGCATGCCTGGGGTCTCCCTGTGGGGGACCCAGCCGATGGCCTCACGCTTTCCCAGGTAAGTGGGCTGAGGAGCGCCGTTGCTGCAGCGAGCCAGACGTGCAGCGGCGAGGCCAGCCAGGCCCTCTAGTTCCGTGCTCTGGACCGGCAGGGCTCTTGTTCTGCAGCAGAGACCCCTTGCCCCGTGTGTCCGGCCTGGGCCCTGCCATCTGTCTTTGGGGCCTGCTGTGTCCGGGAGAGGCCCAGGGACCCTGTGATCTGGAAAACTTCTCCCCGTACCTCCTGCCATACAGGGGGGCTGGCCCGGTCCACCCTTCCCACCCAAGAGGAGACCCCGCGGGCTGTGGGTCAAGATATTCACTGCAAAGCTGCCGGTGCCGGTGATTTCGGAAAACTGCTGTGTTCGCACCAGAATGTGAAAGCAAGTTCCTCCTCCTGTGCGCCCTCCCCGGGCCTGGAGGGAGGGGGCAGGAGCAGAGTCGCGCCCTGGCTGGGGTCCCAGTGTCCTGCTGTCTGCGTTCCAGTGGGCCCCGGGAAGCCTGGCGTCCTGCCTGCACCCTCATTCCTGCCACGGCCTCCGGCCTGTGGGGAAATGGGGGACCCAGTGAGCCCAACCTCTATGGCTCCGCACCTCTGGTCTGAACCTGTCAAGCTCACGTCCCTCTCCCCCGACCACAGAACCACCCAGAACCGGAGCTGCGTGGGCGTCAGTCCTGCAGAAAGCCCCCACGGGACCCCCCAGCAGAGCCGCACCCCCCCCTCCACCCGCTGGACCGCGGCCCCACCACTGAGAACGAGGACATCGGTGGGTCCTCGCCTCCTCCTGCCCTGGCTTGTCCACCCGAGGGACCCCACAGACAGACAGAGCCACCAGGGACTGCAGAAACCCTTTATGTGGACACAGGAGCGGGGTGGACGGCCGGGGGGCGGGGAGCGGGGCTGGCAGGAGGGGTGGAGCGGGCCCGGGTCCCCGGGGGGGTGGCTCCTTCCACGTCCTGCAGGACGGAGGGTCCTGGGGCTGCTGTCCCGGGGCTGCCGTGGAGCGGATGGTTGTGCCTCCTGCCCTGGGAAGGAGGGTGTCGGTGAGGCCGGGGGCGGGGGCTGCCGCACGGGGCGCCGAGGCGGGCTTGCGGGGGCCGCGGAGTCAGTCTGAGCAGAGGAAGGTCCTTCTGCAACTGCCCCCAACCACAGCTCTGTGCACGTGAGGGAGAAGCCCCCGAGGTGTGACTGCGGGGCGGGCCGTCGTGGGACCCCAGAAGGACCCCCACTTTGCCATCATCTGGGCTGTGCTCACAGCAGATCTGGGGGCCTCGGGCACCTCAGGACACCTGCAGCTCCATGTTAACGAGCCCCGTGACGGAGATCCTGGCGGCAGAAGCTCACAGCGCAAGGGAGGTGGGCTGAGCCGTTGGGGCCTTGGGGAGGGGCCAGCAGGGACATCGCGCCCACCGGACTCAGGATGGCCCGGCGGCTCTGGGGAAAGCTCTGGGGGCCCGCGGGGTCCCTCCTGCCTGCAGGTTGGGGCGCCCCCGGGGATCCTGACTTTCCTCCAGGGTCACTCACCCTAATCACGTGTGGGAAGGTGTGGGAATGCATCTTTCTGCAGAAACGAAGAAAGAGCCCGAATGATGAGACCCCCCAGAGGGCCCAGCCCGCATCACTGCCCGCGGCTCACACTCGGCCATGAAGACCCCTGAGATGTCGCTGCACTGGTCTCTCCCCCAGGGGAGGAGGGGACCTGAGAGGGGCACATGGGGACAGGGCAGAGCCGTCCACTCACCCATCTGCACAGGCGTGTGGATGTCCTTCTGTGGCAAGCCCTTGCGCTGGGTGAATTTCTTAAATGCTTCCAGAGCTTCTGGGTTCACGTCGGGATGTCTGCCTGCGGTGAGGAGAGCAGGGGAGCCCGCGGTGTCCGGCGCGGACCCGGGGAGGACATGGGAAGGTGCACGTGGCAGCGGCAGGAACCTTAACCCATGAGCTTGGCTGTTCTGAATCTCCTCCTCTCACGCTGTCCCTCGCAGTAAAACATGAGGTAGTCCCCCACGGGAGTCTCCTCTACGTGCACGTGACTCCTGCCTCCAACTGCGGGGGCCACGGAGAGGGCACGTGACCATCCCGATCCCAACGGAGGGCCCCCTGACGGCCACCCCCTGGGGTCCCCTCGCCCGTCCCCAGGTTCCCCTCTTGACCTGAGCCCCAGGACTGGGGTCCCCAGCACCACGGCCCCCAGTCCTGGGCATAGGACCTGATCTGGGGTGGGGCAGAAGGCTGCCAGGGAGCGGGACGCTCTGGATCTTGGGAAGCACC
Organism: Eira barbara; assembly: GCA_020311275.1. Taxonomy (NCBI): domain Eukaryota; kingdom Metazoa; phylum Chordata; class Mammalia; order Carnivora; family Mustelidae; genus Eira; species Eira barbara. The sequence continues at coordinate 1,861,268 of JAHRIG010000040.1, forward strand.
ACCCACCACCACCCCCAGCACCGGGGACTCACAGGTTCTGTATTTGCCGGGTGTATCGGTTTTCTCCAGGGTGACTTCCACTTCACGGCACTGATCATTGATCCTGGAGGAGGGGACAGACGTCAGCTGGCCGAGGGCTTGGTGTCCGCCTCCACGTCCCGACCTCGGAGCAGTGCAGGGGACCCCGACCCTGCCCGGGGCCCTTCTACCTCCAGGGCTCAGTGGCGTTTGGTGTCATTCCACACCTGTGGCCAGACAGGAGGGCCGGGGGGGTGCTGAGGCCGTGGGACAGGGAGGCCGCTGAGTGGCCAGGCTCGTGCTCACCGGCGCACAGAGGAGGCGCGCACATGCCCACTGCTCAGCACCGTGAACAGTATGGGGACACCTGGGCCACCGGGGAGCCCGTCTCTGAGACAAGAGCACTGATGTACCACTTCCCTGAAATCTGAAAGACACGCGTCCTCTGTAGGCAATGTCGCACGTGTGACCAGCTCTCCAGGGCCCCGGTGCCCCCGTAATTCCACCTCCAAACCCCACCAGACACCGCCAGCACGTCTGAGGCTCTTGGGGACACCTGCTCCCCTGACATCTCTGGGTCCCTTCCTAATTCCAGCACATTGCCCCAGCCCCAGCCCCATGTCCCACGGTGCTGGCGACGAGACGGGGGTCCTTTTGGCTCTGAATCTTCCTGCTCTCCCTGACCATAGCCTGCAGAGGGTCAGGGCTGAGCCCAGAAATGGGTCTAACTCCTCTCCATGGACCCTCCGCTGCCCCAGCCCAGCCCACCCCACATGAGCCGCACATTGGGGTCCTGGAAGGACAGGGGGTCCTGGGCCTGCGCGGTGATCAGGCCGAGGGCTGTGGCCAGGAACAGGGTCTTCATCTCCGGGGCTCTGCGCTCACGCCTGCCCGACGAGTTGTCTCTGGGGCTCAGAGAGGCTGTTTGGGCTCCTCACGGGGCTGCCCTTTATATCCCGGCCCCAGGTCCCCAGGGACTTGGCACAGACCACCTGTGATCCATGGCCAGCTGGCAGGGAGGGCCTAGGGTTTGCAATAACAGCTCATTAAGCCCTCAGGCCCCTGTGTTCCCAGGCTCACACATTCCCAGTGGGGCGTGATTGCAGGAGGCTCACGGAATGGGGGGGTTGCAGAGCTCTCAGGGAGAAAACCTGGGAGCCTCAGGTAGAAAACCAACAGTGTCGCCGGTCAGCTCATCCTGGGCCACCCAGGGTCTGCTCAGGCCTGCCCTCACCGCCTCGCGGGCCCCCGTAGCTGCGGTTGCCGGACCTGCCGCGTTGCAGCCTGGATCGTCCCCTCAGGGGTCCTATGTTGGGATTCAGGGCTCAACTGCAACCATGCCTGCTGGGGAGAGGCCCCAGATACGCTATGGGAATGTCGCCTTCCTTCCGTCCTGCTGGGTCTGGGCGACACTTCTGTGCTTCCTCTGGGGCTACTGTGACAAAGTACCCCAGGCTTGGTACTCAGAGCCCAGAAACTTAGTCTCTCCCAGGCTGGGTGCGCAGAAGTCTGAGAGCAAGGTGTCACTGGACTGAGGTCCCCCCTCCCCAGTGAGGCCCCAAGGAGGTAGTGGAGCAGAGTGGGGTCGGGGGTCCCTGCTGACTCTCCCAGCTCCCGGAGGCCCCAGATCTCTGCTCTGTTCTGCGGCTTCTGTCCTGTGACCCACATCTCTTCTCTCCTCTGGGCACCCGCTCTGAGGTGCAGAGCCCGCGGTCCAGGCTGACCTGACTTCATGGTCCTGTTTCTGAATCAGGCTCCAGGCTCCAGGCGAGCGTATCTTTCGGGGTCGCCGTCCAGCCCAGCACGCCATGTCCCCCTCTCTGCAGGGACCCTGCGTGTGTCTCTGTCTTCTCACATGTCGCACCTGCCCCTGTCAGGGACTGGCCCCCCCGCCCGCAGGCATGCTCGCAGGGCAGGGAGAAGCTGGGCCCGGAGGAGCCCTGTCCTTCCCCCGGCGGCCCCAGGCTCACTGGCTGAGTGCTCCCCTCCCTCGTGGGGTCTGACCCACAGTCCTGGGGGGCAGCCCCACTGCCTCCGTTTCATGCAGCCAGCTGAGAGGCTCAGACACCAAAGCCTGGACCCCATGGTCGAGCCCCCATTGTCCTCTGAGTAAGGACCCTGTGCTCCTTCCAGGACCCGGGCAGGTCCCGGGCTTGGAGTGTGTGTCGTACAGTCCAGAGCCGACCCCAGCAGGAGGCCAGGGCCACAGGTGGGTGTTTCGGGGCCTCACGAAGGCGTCCTTGTGCATCAGGGCCCCTCCCCCACATGCTCTTTGCTGGGTGATGGAACTGAATGTGTCACTTGTAATTACCCTGGTAATTACCCCCTGGAAGGTGTTCTGGAGCACAGCCGGGCCCTTCCCAGGGTGGGGAAGGGGCGGGCCCAAAGCCATTTTAGGCCCAAGACCAGGAGGCAGGTCCAGACTTCGAGAAAGGCTCTCCTGTTCCCTGTGTGTGCTGAGCTTCTGCCAGGGGCAGGTGTGATTCCTGCCCCTACCACATCACAGAGAGGACAGGGGTGCCCTGAACCCCTTGAAGTCCCAGCTCTGCAGAGACTTTGGCACTGACCCTCACAAGGGCACCAAGAGGCCCGAGAGGCAGCGTGTGTCCACAGCCCAGCTGAGCTTTGCTGGGACTCTGGGGTGCTGGGGGACGCTGGCAGGCCACGGAGGACTGTGGGTCCAGCCCTCCAGGCGGACGTCACCTGATGCACACGTTTACAATTGTGGGTGTGATGTGGCTGTTGGGGAAGGACACACACATCAGTGGAGCAGAACAGAGAATTCAGACTTGGGGCCACATAATTGGGCCAGTTTATTGTTTGACAAATGTTCTGGAACGATCGAACATACACACGCAAATAAAGGAGCCTTGACGTAAGCCTCATGCATTCCTTTACGAAAGTAGCTACATCGATCACAGGCCTCAGTGTAACCTAATTCAAGAGAAAATCTCAGGAGCTGGTGTCAGGCAAAGCACTCTTAGATGCAGCACACAAAGCATCGTGCATAAGGACAAATCAGTGAATTGGAGGTTATAAAAATCCAAAACTTCTGCTCTATAAAGTCAGTTGTTAAAAGAATAAAAGAAAAAATAAAAAGCTATGTGCTGGGAGAAACAGTTGTAAATTTCATAATCTGGAAAAGAACACATTTGAAACAATCTCAAACCTCAGCAGTAAAAAAAGCAAACAACCCGATAAAAATGAGCAAAACACTTGAACAGACATTTCCCCGAAGCGAACATCTCGGTGGCAAAAGGCCCTGGAGCTGCAACGGTGCCACTGGCCATGAACGGGGTCGGCCACGCCGTCCAGGAGACGCGCTTCACGTCTGGAGTGGGGAGCGGCTCGGCGATCTCTGACAAATCCGGTTCTACACTCCCATACAACGGGGCGACCTTTCCCAGCTCTGTATGTAGCAGGAATGAACACACAGGGCTGCGTGTCTGCAAACGTGCATGGCAGCTCTAGTCATGATGGCTAAGAGCCAGCTATGCCCCCGGGGGCCTTCCCCTTGAGCAGGTCGGACAAACCACGGCCCCTCTGTGCGATGGAATGACAGCAGAGTGAGGAGTGGACCAAGCCGACAGCTTGGTGGGCTGCAGAGTGAGGGCAGCGAGCCTCACGGGGCACCCCGATTCCGTTTATGTGACTTCTGGACAAGGCGGAGCCGCTGGAGACGAGATGAGTGGTTGCTGGGGGGCGGGGGAGGCAGCAGGAGGGAGGTTTTGCCCGTAGCGTCAGGGCATGGAGCGGCTCTACGTCCCGACTATGCTGGTGGCTGCGCAAATCTATGCATGAGCGGACGTTCGCAGGACTGTATGTGAAAATGCTGCCGGTGGAGGCAGACGAGGACCACCCACGTGCCCCCAGCCCCGCCGGGAACCTGCCTCCTCAGCACCCTCTCCGCCAGTGCCAGAGCGCATGGCGTGTCCAGCTGTCCTTCCTCCGTCCCCTCAGGCTTCGAGGACTCTGGCGGCGTTTCCCTGCGCATGTGCTCGTGTTTGCCCAGAACGCAAGGAAAGCCACTTTGTCGGTGGCAGACGGGGCCCTGGCAGCGTGGGGCATGAGGTGACAGCTGGGACACGGCACCTGCTGGAAGCCAGGTTTTGGGAACCCTGTGGGACAGGTGACCGGCTGACAGCAGCTTTCTGAAAGGCGCTGTCGAACCTCGGGGCTCAGGTCAGTAGAGATCTTCTGCAAGGGCATTAGCGTCGCTGTGTCCTCCTCGGGACACAGGGGCCTGGCTCCAGACCCCAGCGCAATGCCGTGGGCTGTGGGAGTGCGCCAGGAGTGGAACTCAAACCTCGCCAGGTCTGTCCTATGAGAGTCGGGGAGATGACGAAGGAGTGGCCCGCGACACCCACGGTTGGGATGGAGACAGGAGCCCCAGTCCAGGTGTAAGGTGAGGACGGTGGCCCCCTCTCCCTGAGCAGAGCACCTGGCTCCCCACTCCCGGAAACCCTCGGCCAAGGCGCCGTGTGGTGTCGATTCTGAGGGGCTTAGAGGGCCGGCCTCAGCGTTGAATTGTGTGCGAGTCGCCCGTCTGCCTGGGCCTCCAGAGGCTGGACTGTCACGTCACCTCGGGCCGCCGGGGGCATCCTCCAACACGGACTGACGCCCGCCCTGTGGGCCCTCCAGGGAGGCTGCGATCCCAGAGCCGCTCTTGCTTATTTACTTATTTAAATGTTTTATTTACGTATTTGAGAGAGAGAGACACAGCGACGACAGCACAAGCAGGGGGAGTGGGAGAGGGAGAAGCAGGCTCTGCGCTGAGCCGGGAGCCCGACACGGGAGTGAGTCCCAGGACCCGGGGTCATGGCCGGAGCCAGAGGCAGACGCTTCACCCACGGAGCCCCCCAGGCGTCCCTCCCAGAACCGCTTTCAGCATGAATGGAAGGGTCTCGTGTTGGTGGGTCGGGGTTCGGGAGAGAGAGCCCATGCACAGCTCAACGTAAAGAATTAGTAACCAGCCGTAGGGAGCGGGGACTGGAAGGGACAGACATCAGAAAGGACCAGCGGGTCCCCCCGGGCTGAGGCCCAGGACCGCGTCCCGGAGCAGACACGGTGGAGTCAGACTCCGCTGGAGGGGAGAGACATTCGCCGGGCTTGGGGCTGGTGGGTTGGGGTACCCGTGGAACTCTCCAGAAAGCCGCCAGTGGGTGAAGGCTGCTGGGTGTCCCGCTTGCTGGCAGGTGTCTCAGGGGAAATGAGAGAGGCGCAGGGGAGGAGGCAGACCCCGGGCTGGGCGCCCTCCCAGCCCGCCCTCTGCCCACAGGCCTGCACTTGTATCCCACATGGGAGGGCAGCGGGTCGAGCGTCAGGCCTCGCGGTGGCAATGGCTTCCCGGGAACCATCTTCATTCTGGGTTCCCTTCATTCTCTAGGCCGCTTGCCAGAGGGGCCATCCCTACGCTGGTCTCTGGGTGTCCCTAGCGCCTGGGTCCGAGGCTTTTGTCATGGCTGTCCCTGGGTAGGGCGGCGCCAGCAGGGGAGCCCCCGGGCGCCCCAGGTCCTCAGGTGCTCCCTTCTGCTCTACCCAGCGGCAGCAAGTCCCCCAGCTCGCCAGGACCAGTGTCGGCCTGGAGCTGAGAGAGAGTAACGGTGGCCTGGGGCTGGGTTATCTGAGTGTGTGAGGCATGGGGGAGAGGCAGGGACGCAGTGACGTGGGGCCCCAGGCATCTTGCCCGACCACGAGTCCCTCTGAGTCCCCGCTGGGCTCTCCTGGGGGCAGGAGCACACCCCAAGCAGCCGGGGCACCGCAGGACTGCCGGCCACTCGTGCCCTGGGCTAGCCCTCCACTGACCCCTGCCAAATGGGGGGGGGATGAGCGGAGTGCACACCCCGGGAACCCCACCTGGGATGCCCACATTCTGACTTCGCCTTGTAAAACCGAGTCAAATTTCCCAGCCGGCACTGACGCGCACTCCGAGGGCCCTGCAAGGATTTGGGGGCAGTGGCCCTTTCTCAGCTCCGCACGCCCTCTTCTGTTGGGATTGTCAAGTGCTGGTCCTTTACCAGCTGCCGGCTGTCCCCCCGGGGGAGCGGGGTTAACCCTGGACCGAGTGTGGAAACAGCGCTCCGAGGGAGGTCGGGCAGCACCGGGAGGAAGGTCACGCTGCTTCTGTCCCGAAGGCAGGCCTGGTCTCCCACAGAAACGCCACGCCCCTCCCGGCTTGAGAACCAGGGGACAGGGGACAGGGCCATTGTGGCCGCTGGAAAGGGAAGGGAGAAATCCTGGAAAGAAAGGAGCCAGGGAGTCAGAGCCCCAACCCCAAGTACCGCAGGCAGATGGTCCGAATCTGGGGCTCACCCTGAAACATGAGCCCGCGGGGCGGACGTGGAGCCGCCCCACAGGGGTGACAGGGCTAGAAGCTGGGGTCCAGACGAGGTAAATGCCTGTTTATTTATTTATTTTTTAAGATTTTATTTACCTGACAGAGAGAGAGATCACATAGGCAGAGAGGCAGGCAGAGAGAGAGGGAAGCAGGCTCCCCGCTGAGCAGAGAGCCCGACGCGGGGCTCGATCCCAGGACCCTGGGACCATGACCTGAGCCAAAGGCAGAGGCTTAACCCACTGAGCCACCCAGGCGCCCCGGTAAATGCCTATTTAAAAGGGTAAAGTCCACATGCTCCTTTTCTGAAGATTTTATTTATTTACTTTTTTAGAGAGAGGGACCAAACACGCAAAGAAACCGGAGACCGTCAGAGAGACGCAGTACACAGCCCACGGGACACGGAGGTCAGGTAGGCGTCGGCGCTCATCAGGGACCCCCGGGGGCAGAAGCCGGTGGGCTGACGTCCGTAAAGGCTGGAAAGAAAGCAGGAGCCCGCCCGGAATCGCACAGCCACTACCCTCCCCGGAGAGAAACCAACGTGAAAATGCTGGGATGGGGGCACGCGGCGGGTTGGGGGCGCCGGGCTGGGCTGCGTCCGGGTGGGGGTCAGGGCCCAGGAGTGGGGGGCAGGTAGGGGAACAGGAAGCTCTGCTTTCCCCTCTCGGCCCCTCTACGGCGTGTCTGTTTGGCCAGCGGGCCCCCACGGGGAGTCGGGGAGAAGGGGCGCACGCGGCTGTGAGGTTTCTGCATTTCAGGAGAGCCCACGTGCTGTGGCCCCAGACGGCTCCGCTGAGATGCTGAGTGAACCAGAGGTGGATGGGGGGCGGTCAGAATGGGTGGTGGCACTGGCGAGGGTCCTTGTGGACCCCCTGGTCCCTCAGAAGCCCTGAGGCCCGGCCGTGTGTTTTTTCTTTCCTCACCACCAGCCTGAGGGACACCCCCACTTCCAGAATGTCCCTCAACCCGCGGAAAGCAGTCCCAGCCCTGCTGCCCCTGGGACAGAGCTCAGGGGTCTTGGCAAGGCTCTGGCGGTGCTGAGGGAGGCTCTGGTCGGATCCCAGCTCGGGGAAGGTCCCATGGAGGTGACGCCATGTGCCTGGCTGAGCCCGGGCAGAGTTGGCCCCGTCGGCCTGGCCAGTCTGAGGGCGCAGGCTGGGGGCCACGTGCTGGAGCCTGATGCACCTGTCACTCTCTGTGAGTGGACGTCCCTCCAAGCCAGAGCCTTGGCGAGGAGCTGTGTTCAGCAGCATGCCCTTTGTCCTCACGGCGCCCGCTGGGACAGCCGGTCTACCAGGGGCACATGGGGTCTTACGAGGGACATCTAAACTTATGTTCCCCCCAGACACCCTGGGACAAGGGCCTGGGACAAGGGACTGGGTCCGGTAGTCTGTCTGGTGTTGCCCAGGATGCGGGAGGAAGTGGAGAGACTGAGTCGGGGGTGGGGGCTTTGACACAACCGAGCCCCAGGCTGGTCCAGAGATGCTCTGTGAGCCACCATGGAAGTGCGGTGACACTTGCCCGGAGGGACAGTGCACCAGCATTCGTGTCCATTCAGTGCCCTCACTGACAGAAGGCCGAAGACCCCGTACCCCAACTGCCCTCCAGGCTCTGATCTGTCTCCCGTGGCCCCACAGGAGCCATGAAGTGGAAACATTGCCCTGAAACCTGTGCACCACCACAGGTGACCTCAGAGCCTGGACTGGGTGTCCGTGCACCTGTCCCAGGTGACCCGGGAGCTGGGTGGCTGGACCCGGACTGGGTGTCGGGAGTGTCTGCTCCAAGGAGGCCCTCGGGTGCTGCGCAGCCTAATTACCCCAGGGACCCCAGGTTGTGTCTGCAGCCGGTCCACACAGGGAGCCCGGGAATGCCAGCTCACCCCACTCTGCGTGCATTATGTGGACATCACCAGCCCCTGGTACCCCGTCCCTGGTGCGGTCCCTGCCTGGTCCTGCCCAACAGCCCTCTGTGTTCAGAGCCTCGTAGCCAGGAGCTCTCCCTCTCATCTCCAGTTGTCACTGTGTCTCACTGTGTCGTGTTGGGCCATCGGAGATCGAGTCTTAGAAAACACCAGGAACCTGCAAAGGCGTTTGAACAGAGTCCTGTGGTTCTTCTACCCCGGGGGCGTAACTCGCCTTCCCAAACCTGCCCAGACTCACGTGGCCAGCTTTGAACCGCACCAGGGAGGGCGGGAGCTCGGATGGATTGGCCTAAGAAGCAGGGGCCGGCTTCCTTGGCCCCGACACAGCCCAGACCCCAGCCATACCCTGATCTGAGCTGCTGGCCCCCTCCCACCTCCCTGCTGCCCCGTGCAGGCTGCGCGGATACAGGACCAATGCCAAGGGCCCAGGGGACTCTGCAAACCCCGACCTGAGCTGAGGCTTCCCTTTGTTCCAAGCCTGACAAGTCTTACTTGGGTAGCTCCGTGGATCAGGCCTCTCGCCCAAGCACAGAACCACCCAGAACCTGAGCTGTGTGGGCGTCAGTCCTGCAGAAAGCCCCCACGGAACCCCTTGGCAGAGCCGCACCCCCCCCTCCACCCGCTGGACCGCGGCCCCGCCACTGAGAACGAGGACATCGGTGGGTCCTCGCCTCCTCCCGCCCTGGCTTGTCCACCCGAGGGACCCCACAGACAGACAGAGCCACCAGGGACTGCAGAAACCCTTTATGTGGACACAGGAGCGGGGTGGACGGCCGGGGGGCGGGGAGCGGGGCTGGCAGGAGGGGTGGAGCGGGCCCGGGTCCCCGGGGGGTGGCTCCTTCCACGTCCTGCAGGACGGAGGTCCTGGGGCTGCTGTCCCGGGGCTGCCGTGGAGCGGATAGTTGTGCCTCCTGCCCTGGGAAGGAGGGTGTCGGTGAGGCCGGGGGCGGGGGCTGCCGCACGGGGTGTCGGGGCGGGCTCGCGGGGGCCGCGGAGTCAGTCTGAGCAGAGGAAGGGGAAGCTTCCCATGGCCTTCCCTGAAGCTCCCAGCCGGGGTGTGAGGCCGCGAGGAGGTGACTGCCCTCCCGGGGGAGGGGCAGAGGAGGAGCCAGGATGCGCTTCTCAATTCAGGCTCTGACAGCAACTGGGGGTGTCCCCAAAACGCCTGACACACAGCCAGGGAAGGACCCAGGAGATGCGCAGTATCCCACTCCCGGATGCCATATTTCTGGATCTCTGAAGCAACTCATCGCGTTTTAACAGAGTCACAATGACCGTTTTGGGGCAAGGAGGGATTTCACACCCTGGGGCCTGTCGGGAGGCCCGTCGCCCGGCTGCACATCACCCTGTGGCGCGACCGCCCAGAAGGGGTTTTCCAGCTGCCAGGGTGGGGGGCTGCTCTAGGAAGCGGAGTCTGCAGGCGATGCCCTCTGGGCTGGTGGCCGTGTCTGTCTGGCCCAGGTGGGGCCCAGGGTCGGGGGCAGACCACGTGCCTCCTGAGATCCCACGGGCTCCAAGGCCATTTTCGCATGTGTCCCTGGCAACTGTCCACTTACCCTAGTCTCCTCTTAAAGAGCAAGTTTCTGTGGGAAAAAAGGAGACGCACATGATCCAGGAGATCCCGGGGAACCCGTCAGCACCCCAGGGCCCTCACTGGCCGGCATGTCAGCTAGCCCCGGAGAGGATGCAGTGTGTTCTCCGAAAGCCTCCGCGACAGCCCCACTGACGGGGCGGGGGGCGGGGCAACGAGGCAGGACCGGCTGGGGCTTCCTTCCTACCGCTCTGTATGGGTTCCAAGATGTCCTGGTTGAGTCCTTTGGCTTTTACGAACGTCTGAAAATTCTCCAGGGCCTCCTGGTTGTTCTCAGGGTCCCTTCCTGTTGGGGTAACCAGGAGACACGAGGCTGAGGGGCACGCCCGGGAGGCGTCTCCTCCGCAGCCTGGGCGGGATCCCACGCACCCGTGTGGGGGTTGCGCCGAGGGCCCTGGGCCGGGCCGGGGGCCGGGAGGGGAGCCGGGCCGCTGTGGGCATGGAGCGGGAGCCAGCGCAGCGGCCTGGGAGGAACACGCCTGGGCATGCCCCTGGAGGGGAGCAGCTGTGGTCCTGACCTGCCCCAGAGGCATCCCCTTCCCGGCGGGACCCCATGCACTTCAAGGTCTGGGCCCCCAGGGAGGAGGTGGAGCTGCCACCCCGGGCGCAGCACGGCCGATCCCTGACACGGGAGTCCCCGAGCCCACAGCAGCTCTCTGCTCCCGCTGGGCTCCCACTGCAGGGACCCGGGCTGTGCACCCAGGTCCCGAAGGCCAGGAGTTGGAATGAGGGCAGCCGAAGGGAGGCTGGAGAGGGATGGAGGGGAGGGGGGAGTCTGGAGAGGGAGACCAAGGGGAGGGAGAGTGTCTGCAGGGATGTGTGACTCTTACCCACGAGCTTAGCCATTTGGACCTGCTTCCCGTGGAGGTCGCCGCTACAGTAAAGGACATAGTGGTCCTTCGCCGGCGACGGCCAGATGTACACGACCCGCGTGCCGTTGACTGTGGGAGGACAGCAGCACACGTCCGCGAAGAGCCACAGGATTCTCCAGAAAGAACCCACGTTCACCCGGGTTCGGCTTGGCAGACCGCCCAGCCCCCACGTGCTCCCGGGCTCCCCACCCTGCCCCGAGTCCCCGCACCCCGCACCCCACACGTGGGTCTCAGAGAAGTCTCGGGCTGTGGGTCTGAAGAGCTTGGGGCACGGGATGCTCAGCCCCCCCGACCACCAAACATGACTGTGCTCTTGGCCCCTGACATGGGCACAGCCGTCACCGGAAGTCCCTGGACAGGCCCGTCCCTCCTGGAGACAAATGTGTCCCTAGAACTGGGGCCCGTCCATGTCTGTAGGGCTCGTGAGAGGAGACAGTAGGTTTAAGGGGTCAGATAGGAGCAGACTTCTCAGGTTGGAAGCCCCCTCTGCCTGTGTGTGGGGGCGCGCGGCCTGGCCGACCTCCAGGACTCACAGGCTGTGAATCTGCCGGGCTCGGGAGTTTTCTGCAGGACCACTTCCATGTTCCGGCACTGACCGTTTATCCTAGAACACAGGGGCCATGTGGGGATGCCACCCTGGGGTGCCCCTCCTGCCTCCAGCAGCCCTAGGACAATGCCCTGTGACGTCCTGGGTCTGAAACAGAGCCACAGGCGTCTCCCACCCTGGGTTCCTGCTGGACCCACATGCCACATGGGGCAACTCCCCAGGGCTCCCCCAGGGGAGGAGACAGGGCCATCGCACCCCCAATCAGCCACTCTGGCCCTCCGGGGCTTCCCCCCTAATCCGTGCCCCCACCAGCGAGGCAGCCCCCATGGCAGGGTCCCCCAACGCTGCCCAGTGCTGAGTGCGAGGCAGGATTACGAGGGCACCAGCGTGCACTGTTTGTCCGACCCAGACGCCGGCTCTCTGGTATTGGGGGGGTGCTGGGGGCGGTCACAGGCCCCCAGGCTGCTGACACTTACAGCATGGTGATCTCGGCTTCCAGGTCACCCCCCTCCAGGACTGTGAGGGTCATGGGAGTCACTGACTTGGGTTTAATCTCGGGCAGGTCCTGGTCTGTGGTCATGGCCTTCAGATACCATTTCCCTGACACCTGGAGAAGGTTCCCTTTCCTCAGGGCTCAGGCCGACCCCCTCCTGGCTCCCCCTCCTGCTCTGCAGCCCCAGGCTCTCCCCACCCGCCCAGACCCGGGGCTGGAGGCACGAGGATTTCTCAGCCCACCACCCTCCCCAGCAAATGCCCAGTGCCCTTGCCAGGCCCACCCGTGGCCAGCCTTGCCCCAGGGCCCCTGTCCCCTGGGGCCCATCTGGCAGAGACCCCTTTTGCTCTGACCATTCCCTCAGGGACAGGGGTTAGTGCCTGATCCTACAACGTCTCCCCTTTCCCTGAGCCCCTCCAGCAACCCCTGCCTCGTCTGAGCCTCACATCTGCGGGGTCCTCTTCTGAGGCTGGGGGGTCCTGGGCCTGCAGGACAGCAATGAGGCTGAGCCCAACGGTCAGCAGCAGGGTCGTCATCTCTTAGTCTGGGCTCGCGGCTGCCAGCAGGTCGCTCGCGGGGGCTCAGACAGGCTGTGCCCACTCTTCACACAGCCGCCTTTATACCCCTCGGCTCAGGGCCCGTAGGAGACCTGGCACAGACAGCCGGCCACTCCCCTCCTGGCCATAAACGGCAGCCAGTTCTGCAGTGGAACGGATAAAATGTCATTATTGTCAGACCGAACAAATCTAGTTAACCGCCACGGACCATCAGAGAAGGGCCACTGGCCAGAGGACAGAGTTGCAGATCTTATCTGGGAGGGAAGCGAGTCTGAGTGCCGGGGGCGGGGGCCCTCTGGGAGGCCGTCAAGGGGACGCACGAAGTGCCACCTCCATCCCCACCAGCGGGGCCGACGTGCTGGCTGCCAGAGAGAGGGTGCAGGTTGGACCAGGGGGCCGTGGGCTGGGTCTCACTGACCCTCCTGCATCCCGGGCAGGCTCCCTAACCTTGAATTCAGCATCGAGAAGGGACCTACTGCGTGAATTTAAGGAGTTCATCTACACTCCGGCTGAGTGGGCAGCTTGACGTAGCCCGTCCGCTGCGTGTACACAGCAGAATCGATCCGCAGTAGAAGGGGAGAACCGTGATGGGTGGAGATAGGTATGTAGTAATGCACACGTGACACCACACGCGCAACACGCACACATGACACCACAAGCACACACACGCACATGGCATCACAGTGCACACATGACATCACAGTGCACACACGACAGCACATGTGCACACATGACATCACATGCACGCGTGCATACATGACACCATGCACACACACGGCACCACAAGCACATGTGCACACATGACATCACAGCACACACGCACACACGACATCACATACACGGCATCACACGTACCCGTGCACACATGACACCATACACACATGGCATCACACGCACATGTGCACATACGACATCACGGCACATGCACACACATGACATCACACACATTGCACGCACACGTGCACACATGACACCAGAGCATGCGTGCACACATGACATCACAGCACACACATTACACGCACATGCGCACACATGACATCACACGCACACATGCACACATGACTGTGCGCGCGCACACATGATATCAGGATGGGAGAGAACCAGCCTACAGAGAGAGGGAGACCAGCCAACTGCGATCAGACGATGTCATCTCTGATTCCCCGCACATCACAGCAGAACAGGGCAGACCAAACACAATTATTTAAAAAGATTTTATTTATTGATTTCAGAGAGAGAGAGAGAGAGAGAGAGAGCACGAGCAGAGGAAGCAGCGGAGGGAGAGGGGGAAGCAGGCTCCCGCTGAGCAGGGAGCCCGATGCTGGGCTTGATCCCAAGACCCTGCGACCACAACCTCAGCCGAAGGCAGAGGCTTACCCACTGAGCCCCCCAGGTGCCTGGACCAAACACAACGTCAGGTCAGAAGCATTACATAGGGACAAAAAGGGACCAACCTAAAAACAGCGCAGGGAGCAGTCTAGCAAGAAGGCAGAACAGTCAAGAAATCGAAAGCAGGCCGTGTCGAAATGCAAGCAGTGAAACCAGCGGGAAGAACCTGGGGCTCTTGGTGAACCCACGGTCCCAGTGGGAGACGATAAGGCATCACTGGGGGCAGAGGTCCCAGGTTTAAAAGCTCACAGCAACGCAGAAGATGCCAGACCAGAGGGACAAAATCCGTGCGTCCGAAGACCCTGCCCCGGCCACTGAAGACTTCCTTTCTGTTAAAATGCGCCCGGAAGAGTCAGGAAAATGGCCCACACCCCAGGTAACGTGGGAAATACCAGGGGGCCCCCCTTTCCGGCCGCAAAGCTGTGAGAATGGAGCCGGCGAGCAGGGCGGTGCGCAAAGACGACCCGCGGCCCAGTCCCCCCACGGCTCGCACTTTGGGGAGGAAATCGTGGGGAAAATGCAGGACTTGCAGCGGCGCTGCAAACAGCTGGGCATCCAGAGAGCACGCCGGGACCGGGATGCGTGCGGCCCCGCGGGTTCCTCCGCTGGGTTCCTAGTCCCAGCGAGACGGGGCGAGGAGGTGGGGTTTAGGGGTGAGTAGGTCCCGAGGGTGGGACCCCCACAGACAGGGTCCCTGACCTTGTCCTGACCTCGCCGAGAGAACCAGAGCCCCACCTCACCCCTTCTAGCAGGTGAGGGCACGGCGAGAAGACCTCGGAAAGGGAGGAGACCCCGAATCCACGGCGTTGGGATCCTGGGCTCCCAGCCTCCGAACTCGGAGAAGGCATCGCCTGCCGGCTGGGCCCCAGCCTGTGCCCTCGGTGGGCGACCACAGGACGCCACCCGGACGCCGCCCGCCTTTCTCTAACAGCCGCGGAACGACGGAAATGTGCGAGCTGCATATTTAAATCCAGGAATAGTACCAGTAGCCCAGAGAAACGAGAAGCCAAGACGTTATAAAGAATGGAACGAGAATATTTTTTAAATAGGTGAAAACCAACAGCGGTTAAGCTATTTGGGGACAGTGCATGGCCACAAGCTTTCAGCCAGACTGGAGAGAAAAATGAGAAAAATGAGAAAAGCAATTAAACAGCATCGGGATGAGGAGGCGATAGGAGCTCAGATTGGGGCTCAGGAGACGCTCGAGCGGTGAGCAGAGGGAGGCCCTGCCCTGGCCGGTCTCAGCCCCCCCGGGAGGGGCCGCATCTTCGAGGAGAGTGGGGTGTTGTCGCTGGGCTGCCCCAACAAACCCTGAAAATCGAGGAGACAGCCCAGGATCAGACCTGAGCGGGGTCGGAAATGCAGCAAGAACGTCTGTGCGGGGCTGAATGGATCTCACCCGCAGGGACGAGGTTCGGAAGCCCGTGTCCCTGCCTCACACCACATACCCTCACACGCGCACGGTTCCAGGCAGACAGCGAGGTGTAATTATGGAAAGCAAGGCTTTGGCGACCCAAAAAGAAAAGTTGAGCTAGGACCGTTATGACATGGAGGTAGGTCCTGGGGTCACGAGAAACACCATAAAAGTACAAATGGGGGCTAAAGGCAACCATAGCAGAGGAACAGGCTTATGGCGTGTGCACATGCGATGCTTCTGTATGATGCCCAGCCCACAGGGACCGTGGGACTAGGCCCTTCCCACGGACGGCCCGTCTCCACGCACTGGGCAAAGGGTGCGAGGGGCGCTGGGCGTCGGGGCACTTGGGGTGCATGAGGGGCACCCCGGTGAGACGCAGGGTGAGGGGCAAAGGAAATCTGGCCGCAGCACCCCCCCCATCAGGGTAGGCATCACTAGCACGTGGTGTGTGGGAATTGTCATCCACGGCCACTGGCTCGCACTGCTGTCCCACGGTAGGGCCACGGACAGTGGCCAGCAGTGTCTGGGGCTCAGTGGGACGGCGGGAAGGTCATTTGAGTGTGTAGGGCTGTGGCTGGCTTCCCAGGGTGGTCACGGCTTTTGGGAGGATTCCTACTGCCCTCCGCGCTGGTGCCCCTGGTGTCTCCCCGGAACGCCGGCTGCGGGTTACCGCGCCGAGATGAGCGGATGGGTGTCGGACAAGGGACAAGCTCAGCTCCAGGCGGCCTGGCCCGAGTGTCCGGCGGCTGTGTCCGCACCCTGCGCTGAGACGACGGGAAGCAGCGTTCCCTTCCCACGGACGGCCCGTCTCCTCACAAGCCCTCGCTGTCGGAAACCGCCGGGCGCTCCCTACACGTACGCTCCCTACATGTACGCTCTTTGGACTGTGAGCGCCGCAGGTGGACCCGGTCAGGCCTCGCTGGCGTGCCACGCCGGCCAGCGGTCCCCAGAGAGCATGTCGGTGCTGGACGGGACCGAGCGCCGCACACCCCGGCCGGCGGGCGTGAGACGAGGGTCCGGTGCCCCTCGCTGGGGCCGAGGCCGACGTCTCTTTCTCTTACGGGAAACGGGGAAGGAAACAGGAGGAAGTCGGTGTCTGAGGAAGCGGCCGTCGGGGCCAGTGGCTATCAGACAGGGGACGCCGCCATTCCACGGGGTGTGCAGGCAGGAGCTAATCAAGTTTTACGGGTTTTCTCAGATTTGCAGAGGTTTGTCAAACTCAGCGTTTTTAATGCTTTTCCGCGCTCCACACAAGTACCTGTTTTCATACGTGGTTAAGGTTCGGACGTCGTCTTCCTTCTGCTCCCGTCTGGTCCGGGCGGGTTTGTCCCCACCAGACCTCCTCGTCACCCGACTGGCCCCCGGGGCCCTGCGAACCGACCCCACAAGGCCCGCCTTCTGGGCTGTCCATCTTCCTCCCTGGGTCCCTCTGGCCTCTGCCATCCCGCGAAGCCCAGGACGGCCACCCCCTCCTGGGTAGGAAGGGGCCACCGGCAGCGTCCACATGGGGCTGCGTGCCGCAGCCGACGATCATGCCCCGAAGGAGCCTCGTCCCCGGGTCGGCTCCGCTCCACCTCCTCCATTATCTGGCTCACGCGCTCCTTCAGGTCTGGGGCCAGAAGGGGCCTCGGCCCGGCGGCAGCCCGCTGGAGCTGAGCCGCACTTGACCTCGGAGCCCCAGGGAGCGGCCGGGCAGCCCGAGGGCCCTGTGTTTGCCAAGGGGCCGCCTGCAGGAAAGGTCGGCGGTGTCTGCGGTCCAGCTCCTCCTTTTCCGTGAGCTCCTGCTGGGTGCCTGGCTTTTCTGAACACAGGACCCCTTTGTTCCACTGGTTTGCTCTGTTGTCACCGTGAATGTCACACAAACAGGTGTGCGCCCGGGGCCACCTGCGATCCGAGTCCTCCTCTCTTGGCAGCTAGGTCGATGCCAGCGGACACGGCCTCCTGGGGAGGCCTCGCCGACCTCTCTCTCCCCCTCCCCCAGCACAAGGAGCTCCCCACAGCTCCTCACCCCCTCACCCGAGAAGGGGATCACAGGCGCTGTCCCGGAGCCATGGCGGGCTTCCCGAGGCGATCAGCCCTTGGGTCCTGCCAGATGGGCCTTGGGCAGCACGGGCTCCGTCAGCGGCCGGTGCAGGGGGCTCATGATGGACGCGCTCACCTCTTAGCCAGGCTTCCTCCTAGGGGCCTGGACCCCTCCCTCCGCAGCTGGGAAGGGCTCAGAGCAGGGGGCCTGAGGGTCAGCCCAATAAGTGCCCCAAACGGCCTCTGAACTACAGGACGACTGTCCGGGCACTTTCCCTAACAACCCAGAGTCAGGCCTGGGGAGCAGCACGGAGGGAGGTGCCACGAGCTGGAGCCACTGAGGGAGACCACCCCTGTTTGCCCCCAGGGCTCTCGGGCCCAGCCGGGCAGAACCAGCCCCCCCGCCTCCACCCCGAGGGCCTCCCGCGCCGCCGCCCCGCACCCCAGCTGCTGGGGGGTAGGTAGCTGGAGACGTCCCAGGAGGGGTCCCGAGGCCAGGCGCCGAGTGCGGGAGGCTGTATTCTCTGTCCTGCGACCCGAGCACCTGCTCTTCTGCCCACACGCCCGCTGAGCGCTGGGAGGCTCCTCACCACAGCTTTGCTCAGGAAAGTCCCGTTTGGTGAAGGACTCAGGAGGGAGGTCAATACTTAGACATCAGCCGCTCGGCAAGTCTCACGGGAGGTGTGGGGGCCATAAGGAAACCAGGAGAGGCCACAGGGTCTGGAACCACACACGGTCCTGCCGGGCTCTTTGGAGACTGGAATTTACTGAGGACCTGGGGGAGGCCGAGTCACGCGTTAGCAGCACAGGGACCTGCTGTCGCCGCCAGCGTCCTCTGACGAGGCAGCGATGGTCCGGTCGCCATCCCCCGGCACCCGTGCCACCCGCGGTCCCTCCCCAGGGCTCGTGGCAGCCAACAGCGTCCAGAATTTCTTTACCACCCATGCGGGGGTTGTTCCAAGAGCATGTCCCTGTTCTATCACCAACATGACTTCGATGTGTCCCACCGAAGATTGTGGCCTCCCTCACCGGCAAACACTAAAGCTTCGCTCACACCGAGAGGACCGGGCAGCTTTCGGGGAGGCACATGGGGGCCGCTGGCCTTGACCTTGGAGGAGCCGTGACTCTTGTCCCCTTTCACGGAAGGGATGGTGGAGCCAGAGCAGGGGTGGGGGCCTCAGAGGCTGGTGCAGACTAGGGCTCCCATGGGACCGCTCCAGGGATGGGGGCTTTGAATACCCACACCCTGGAGTCTCTCCTCCTTTCTCTCTTGTGCTGGTTTTTTGACCCCTTGGATGTAACCACATGCCTGGTGGCCCCACCGTAAACCGATAATGGAAACACTGCCCTCGGGGTGGGGCCGACCAGGGGAGATTTTAACTCCCATTTTTGAATTTTCAGCACTTTCTGATTTTTGTGTCTTTGACTCTTGAATGACGCAGGGGTAAGGGGCCCTGACCTCACCCCCAGTGGAGCCCCTCGGAACCAAACTCCTGATAGTGCGCAGTTGTCTGGGAGGTGTACTGATCAAACGTCGACTGACTCACAGGTGGTGTCTTCTGTGAGTGGCTGACTGTGTGCTTATCATATGGGAGCTGCAGGAAAGAAAATGTTGGTAGGAAAATCCCAAAGCAGAAGAAATGCATTTACAGCCCAGACTGCATTTACTGAGAAGGATTCGGGTGTAAGAGGACCCACGTGCTTCAAACCCGTGTCGATCATGGGCCACCGGCATAATCAGAATTTTAAAAAGGTCATTTGCACCCAATAGAAGCCAATATATTTGTATTGTAATTTTATTCTTTTAAGAAGATATGTAAATTGCCTACGACTCGCACCCTCCGCCCAAAACAGGTTTGCCGTTAGGTAAAACATTAAGTGGGGGTAATCACACTGCTGCCGTGATTTCTCCCGTATTTGTTTGCTCTCCATCTGGTCCGCACCCCCCGTGGCCCTGGGGGGCAGCTGGGTATTTCCTCGTGGGTATCGAACGCGTCTTTTCTGGTTTTCTGAGGGTCAGAGAGACCAGTGAGAAGAGCTGACCGTGTCCTCGGGCTGTTGGGACCCAGGAGCGATGCGGGTGTGGGACGTTAGGGGCTCCATGAAGCCCTCGGGGCCCTTTGGCGAGCTTGCTCCACAGCGGTTCCACGGGCACTGACCACCCTCCCAGCCCCGCGGTGAGTCTGGCTGATCTCAGTGACCCCATCCTCTGGAACCAGTCGGGGAGACGTGGGCAGAGACAGGCAGAGGATGTCTGAGAGCCACCACAGGAGTCCTGCCAGGATGAGACAACCCTGTGGACCCTGCAGTACAGACATGGAAAGCTCCCAGGCTCTCAGCGGCCTCATGGAAGCTTAGACTCCGGCCACGCGAGCCGATGCCCAGCCAGGCTGATCCAGCCGTGGGCGGCGGATGGCCAAGGTGGTGTGGCGGGGGGAGGTGGGGGTGACGGTGGGCACCAGCGTCAAGGCCAGGCAGGTGCTGGACCGCGAGAGGTCGGGTCTGGTGAGATGGGGGCTCTGCACCGGCCGGCATCACTGGATTCCAGCGACGAGGAAGGAGGCTTGCGGACAAAGCAGCAGGATGTATTCTAGAACTAGAACAGCTGACCTTTCAGACTCCAGAGATGGCCCGTGCCTGTCTCCAAAGTCCTCGCTCTCAAACAATTATGCGGTCCACCGTGCACGCGGAAGGCCAACATCAATATCCGTGTCCACATTGCTTCAGCCGGCTTGGCCACGCCACAGGGAAGTGAACACCAGGCAATTACCTGGTCCACCCCACACGTGGAAAGCCAACATCAATATCTACGTGCACGCGGGCATCAGCCGGCTTGGCCACGCTGCGGGGAAGCGAGCCGGTGCTGGTCCTGCAGCCCCCAGCTCTGACCGCGGGGGGACAGGCCCAGACCGCCCTGGTGACTTGGGGACTTCCCAGGGTCAGTGCAGCGGCTCGCACCTTCGTGGAGGCTGAAGAGAGCGGGGCCTGCTTTCTTTGTCTTGATTTTGTTCTGTTTTTGGGGAAGGGGCAGATGTGGCAGGTGACAGTGGAGAGGCTGCCAGGACTCCGTGGGTTTGGTAACTAGGCTGGGGCTCTCAGGGACACGTCTCCCCTGGAACTCCGCCCCGGGCCCGGCGGCAGCGACATTCTGATCCAACTGCCGGGTTGGTTTGGGAAGTGTTTTCCAGTTCTTTCTCCTTCCTCTGCCTCCATCGAGGGACAGAACGGCGTGGAGGCCCACTGCCTTTCGGCAACTCCGTCGACACGTACTTCCACGGCTGGTGTTCATCCAGATTTAATGGTGCAATTGAATGGTTTTTCCTACATTTCAGGGTTGTGCAGCCTTCAGCAAAATCTAGTTTTAGAACATCCCCACCTCTCCAGTAAGGTCCCTCCAGCCCTCACACCTCAATCTCCAGTCCCGCCCCAGCCCTGGAAAACCAGCACTCGGCGCTACACATTTTTTCTCTCCTGGACCTCATTTTGTCTCTCCGTTCCCCAGCTGATGGGCATTTGGGGTGCTCCCTTGTGATGACAACACTGCTGGGAGCATTGCTGTAAAGGACTCTGCATGGACGTCTTTCCTCGGTTCTCCTGGGTTCGTGCGGAGCGAGGAGCGGGCTCTTGGGTCGTCCAGTGACTCTTCAGTTATTGGGAAAACTTCCGGGGTGTTTCCGTGGTGCCCGTACCGTTTCACATTCCTGCTCACAACATACGGTGGTCTCGCTTCCCCCCATCCTTGATAACGCCTGTTCGTGCCCAGTCTCTGAGTGATGCCATTCCGTAGGTGTGAGGAGGTTCTCACCATGATTTTGATTTGTTTCCCTGATGACTAATGACGTCAAGTCGTTTTTCATGTGCTTTCGGCCATTCGTGTATCTTCCTGGACAAAATGCGTATCAAATCTTTTACCCATTTTTTTAGGTGAGCTGTTCGTTTTTATGCCTTCTCCTTCTTCATCATCATCATTATTATTACTCAAGAGTTTTTTATTTTTTAATAGTTTAAACTTTTTAGAAAGTTTCTTAGGTATTATGGATACAATGGTGTTTTTTGAAACACAAAAGTTGTAAATTTTGATTGTCCAATTTGTCATATTTTAAATGGATCATGCTTTTGGTGTATATCTAAGAAATCTGGCCAACCTAAGATCATGAAGATTTTCGCCTGTGGTTTTTCTTTTTTCTCGAGGTTTTATAGCTTTAGCTCTCGCCTTCAGCTTTAGGCTCTATCTTGGGTTACTTTTTCATATGCTGTGAGGTGCAGACCTAAATTAATCTTTTTGCCAGTAGTTATGCAATTATCCCAGGAGAATTAGTAGGAAATGTTCCTCTTTCACTGTTGAATTGTCTTGGCACCTTGTCAAAATCAATGAGCCATAAATACCTGGCCTTCTTACTGGGCGCTCCAACTTATTTCACGGACCTACATGTCTATCCGTACGGCAGTGTCCCATCGCCCCCGATTGCTGCGGTTTCAAAGGAGGTTCTAAAATGAGAAGTGTAGGATCTCCAACATTGTTCTTTTTCAAGAATGTTTTGCCTACTCAGGTCCCTTGCAATCCCATGTATATTTCAAGATCAGTTTGTATATTAAAGAAAAGAAAACACACAACAACCCCCAAATCCCACTTGGATTTTCTCAGGGATTGAATTGAATCTATCTATTGGTTTTGGGAGACTGGCCATCCTGACAATCCTGAGTCTTCTGATCCATGAACCCAGAACTTCTCCCCATCTTATAACATCTGAGCTCTTGGCACTGTTTTATAGGTCAGCGCACAAGTCTTGGGCTTATTTTGTTGAAGTTATTTCTAAGCATGTTATTCTTTTGGGGGATGTTGCAATTGGAATTGTCGTCTTGCTTTCATTTGCAGATGGTTGATTGCTGGTCAATGCAAACACAACGGAAGGCTGCGTGTTGATCTCGTATCCTGAGACCGTGCAAACTCCTTCATTGATTTGTACAGGTTCTTGTTGATTCCCGGGAGTCTTCTACCCAGAATCATGCTGTATGTGAGGAGACTGTTTCACTCCTTCCTTTCCAACTGGGAGCTTTAATCTCTTTCTTTTCTCATTTTTGGTTTTGGCTTTGCAGCTTGTTTTTTGTCGTTTTCTTTTGTCTTTGTTTCTTATCATAGTGTACTGGCCAGAACCTTTATGAATTTGGAAGACCCTGTTGTTGAATGCATAGACGTCTATAATTATTTTATCTTTCTGAAGACTCATGATTCATTTGTGATGAAATATCTCTCTTTGTCTCTAGTAAAATTTCTGTTATCTTAAAGTCTATTTTTCTGATTTTAATATAACTTCTTCAGCTCTCATGTTCACTCTTTGCATGCTGTCTCTTTTTCCATCATGTCATTTTAACCTCCTTGTGATTTGAATCTGCAGCATTTGTCTTGTAGATCATGGAGCTGGATGGTATTTTCCATCCAGTCTGATAGTGTCTGCCTTTTAATTGAAGCATTTAACCTGTTTACATTTAGTGGAATGAATTAAAAAAATTTTTTTTTTGCTGCTAAAATAGCTGGCAGTTTTATTTTATTTGAATTCAATTAATTAACTGATAGCATATTATTAGTTTCAGAGGTAGAGTTCAGTGATTCGTCAGTTGCGCGTAACACCCAGTGGCTGGGTTTGTGTCTGCCCTCCCGCTATCTGTTCGCTATGTGTCTCCTGTCTTTTTAGTCTTCCGTTCCTCTCTACTGTCTTCTTCTGTGTTACACAGAGAGTTGCCTCAGTCATTTCTGCCTCCTCTCTTCCTCCTCCTCTCTTGGGCTGGGGGTGTTGCTCTGCCGGATGGTATTCTGCAGCCTGGATGCTCTGCTCCTTTTTCTTCATTTTGTTCTGCTTTTCAGATCAGAGGGTTTCTCTTGCTCTCCCTGCAGTTTGCTCTGAATTTGCAGATTCCTTTCTCGGCGATCTCAGACGTCCTCTTGCGCTCTCCCAGTAAATCTTCCAAAGACGCTACAGTGCGTTTCAATGTCAAACTTCCCATTCGGTTCTTTTTGATAATGCCTGTGCCTTTATTTTCTTAATTCATGACTCCTTATCAACATACTTTCCTTTAGTTCTTTAAACATGGTTTACATTAATTCTGTTTTTACTTTGGATTCTGGCTTCCTGGTGATCAGAGAGCTTATGTAGATGTTGGGCTCAAACACCTTCAGGCAGGAAGGCATCTGTTACTCGCCAGTGGATCTGGGTGTAGGTATGGGAGCATGTTCAAAGTGGTCACCATTTACCAAGCTGCCCTGGATGGACCTCTTGCCCAACCTTCTCATATCTCCTCTACATGTGTCTGAGGCTTCACACTGAGCCAGAAGTATGCAGAGAGCTAGGGCCCTCTCTGGTCTTCCTTGAGTATGCTGCTCTGGGGCTCAATCCTCCCTCAGGCAGCTAGAATATGGACCTCCCAGGACAGCTGCCACTGAGATGCTTCCTGTTTCCAGGAATTCTTCACGATGTGGCCGGGATCTCTGCAGCTGTGCACAGATCAGGTTGGCGATCTCTGACAGTAGAGCCACGGTTGTTCAGGCCTGTCCCCTGGCCCAGTAGACATTAGACTGAGGGTTCAGGGGGACAGGAGCTGCCCCAGGCAAAAACGGATGGTCTCACTGACCCTGCAAGACCTCCAGATCCACCTCACTTACTGGTGTCACTCTGGTCTCTTCCCGGGACCTAGATGAGGAAGGGATGCGGGTAATTGGCCACGGGGCACGGGGCGTCCTGGCGAGGGCGGCCGAGGAGGGGGAGGATCCTGAAGTGTCCCAGAAGAGGCAGGAGACAAGGAAGACGACAGGACAGAGCTTCCCAAGGAGGACAACAGAAGGCTCAGAGGACCTCCCAGGTCCTTAGGAAAACTCAGAGGCCCTGGGGATGTTGGCTGCGATGCTGCCCTGGGGCCGAACAGTTGTGTCCCCAACCCCCAGTCAACACTGCCTGAGGCACTCTTTGTTGCATCGAGGAATCAGGGCCGGTGGGGCAGGAGGACTCAGGGCGTCAAGTCGAGGCTATCCTGACTTTGCCTCCCTTTTCAGGACTCGATGTGTCTCGAGGCCGTGCGAAGCATCGTTCTCTCCATTCTTGGTGCAGCCGGGCCCCGTGTTCCGGAGCAGATTCCCGGTGCCCATCCCGCCGCTCAGCCTGAGGTCTGTCCCCCGTCATCTCCCACGGTGACCGTGAGTGCCACGGGGACGGGGACCACGTGGTGGGGGTGCTCCCGGATGAAGCCGCAGTGCTCAGTTCCCAGCTGGGGGCCCAGATCCTCTGCTGGGTGAGGGAGGAGGGGAGGGAGTCAGGTTGGGGGAGAGGGAGGACAGGAGGGAGGGAAAGCAGAGGAAGGTACAGAGGGAGGGAGGGCAGGACGAGGGACGGGAGGACGGAGGGAGGGAGGCCGTGGAAGCACAGAAGTGCGGCCCATCCATCAGGAGTCCTTGGCTGGAGGGAGGTCCGAGGCCGACCCAGCCCAGACCCTGGATGGTGGCTCCGGCCACGTGCATCTGTCCTCCCCGTCCTGCCCTTCCTTCTCCTGGGCCGTCTGTCATCCTGGATCCTGTCCACCTCCTCCTCCAACCATTCTGAATGTTCCCAGGAACAGGGGGGCGGGAGGGCGTCTCAGGAGGGGCTTCCCGCATCCCGTGGCCCGGACGACACTGGGACAGTAGCTCCAGGACTTGCTCTCCTGGGGACTGGGACCGAGGATGGCGTCCATGTACTTGGGCACGAGCGCTGTTCCATTCCCAGCTGTCCCCACTGTCCCTCCCTGCTCTCTCCCTTCCGGCGTGAGCAACGGTGCCAGAGTTCCCGGGCTGAGTCCCAGGTCGAGCACTGCTCGGTGCGGGGTGCCCCTGCGGGCGGGGATGGGTGCTGCCCACGGTTGTCCCAGACGGGGGTGCCCGTCCCCCTTCTCTCCGGGGACCCACACCGGACCTCCGTGTCCCCCCGTTCTCTCCAGGGCTGCTGGTCCCCAGGCCAGACACCTGCCGGTGTGAGGGGGACCCGCGCTGCCTCCAGAGGGTTTCCTTGGCCAGAGGCCTTCCCCGGGAGCTCCCGCATCGCTGACGCATGCTCCCGCGTGCCTATCCGCCGACCCCCCGGCCTGCCTGCTTTCGGTCTATGTCGTTGGGGGACCCGGTGACTTGGAGCCTGGTTGGGACCAGAGGCCGGGGAAAGCTTTCTCTGGCCTTGGGTTGTGAGCGATGCGTTGGCCGCGTGTGGTGTGTCTTCCAGCTCTCTGCCTTGCCCTGGCGTGTATACGGGCCCCGGGAGGAAGCAGCCGTGTGGTGTCTGGGGTCAGGCTGTGGTGTCCCAGCGGGAACAGGGGTCTCGGCTCCGACATTGGGCCCCTGTCCACTCAAGGGGCCTCCATGATCCCGTCTCCTCTGGAATCCATCCGGGGTTTCGGTATGGCAGAAGGGAAGTTCTATGTCCAAGACACCCAGGACCAAACCCCGTCCCCTTTGTAAAGAGGTGGGCAGACACCAGGGCACCTGCTGGGTGATTCCCCTCCCAGAAACGTCCAGAACGGGTGAAGGAAGCGAGAGAGAAAGCAGCTGAGGCATGGCGAGGGGCCGGGCTGGGGGAGCCATGGGCAGGGAGGGCTTGGGCTCAGGGTCCCCTTTGGGGAAGGAGATGTTCCCCAGCCATGTTCTGGGCTGTGGGGGGAGGGCGCCGGGGATGGACTGAGTGCTCAGCACGAGATCCACGGAAAACGATGCATTTTATTTAAAAGACGTAGGAGAGAGCGTAGAGGACATGGAAAGCGGCAGTGACACTGTAGCAGAGGGAAAGAACACGGGGGAGGGGATGAACCATGGTGGCGGGGCGTCGGGGGAACCGTCCAGGGAGCTCTCCCCGCAGAGTGGGGGGCTGTGGATGGGGCTCTGGGAGCCCCGCAGGAGCAGGTGTAGGGGCCGGGGTGGGGCCAGGGGCCGGGCCAGGAGCACGGCCCGATGCAAGAGTGGACACAGGGGCAGGAGCGGGAGCCAGGGGAGGGACGGGGTGGGCAGGAGCGGCCGGTGCAGGATGCAGGGCTGGAGCTGGGTCAGGGACAGGAACGGGAGTGCAGGCGGGGGCAGGGGAAAGGGCGGGAGCAAGGGGCAGGAGCTGGGTGTGGGGCGGGAACGGGGGCCCAGGCAGAGGCAGGGGAAGAGCCAGGAGCCCTGCGAGGGGCCAAGGGAGGGGCAGCGGTCCTCCTCGCAGAGGCAGGGGAAGGGGCAGGGCCTGGGTCTGGAGCAGGAAGAGGGACCCAGGCAGGAGCAGGAAAAGGGTTAGGAGCAGGGGCAGGAGCTGGGTGTGGGGCGGGAACAGGGGCCCAGGGAGGGACAAGCGAAGACATAGTGGCCCTGGGAGGGGCAAGGGAAGGGCCAGTGGTCCTTGGAGGGGCAGGGGAAGGGGCTGGGGAAGAGGCAGGGGCAGGAGCAGGGGGAGGACATGGGTGTGGGGCAGGAACAGGGACCCAGGAAGGAACAGGGGCAGGGGCAGTGGTCCTGGTAGGGCAAGGGGCAGGGGCAGGGTTTGGAGCTGCGTCGGGTGAGGTGGCGCTGGCCGGTGCAGGATCCAGGGCAGGAGCTGGGCCTGTGGCAGGAACAAGGGCCCAGGCAGGGGCAGGGGCAGGGACAGGATCCGGAGAGGAGCAGAAGCAGGAGCAGGCCTGGGGCGGGCACAGGCACCAGCTCTTCCTGGGCAGCGTCAGGCTCTCCGTGGCCCGGTTCCTGGTCGCCTGCCGGCTGCCGGTCCCCGACGCCTGAGGTGGCGGCAGGCCCCGTCCCCCAATGCCCAGCTCCTGCTGACCTCGGGGCCGGCCCGAGCTCCTTGCATGGAGCGGCTGTGAGAGGAGAGAAGGTCACCCGCGTGCCTGCCTCTGCGTGTGCCTTGGCGCAGACCGGACCCAGGCGGGGTCCTTCTCCCCGAGAAGCCGCAGCCGGGAAGGAAGCCTCAGCGGGACGGCTCCCCGAGGGCGGTGCAGCCGCTGGGTGCTCTGAGCCCGGTCCTTGCTCCTGGCCCCACACCAGCCTGTGGGGCTCGTCCCCGTGGGGCCCAGCACCGACCCATCCCCACACACCCCCAGGCCCCCAGCCCCGGCCTTCTCCCCCTCGGGCTCGGCTTCCGCAGGTGGCCTGGGAGGTTCAGAAGCCTTTCCTGGGACTGCGCACTCCTGGGTCAGAGAGGAGGTCATGTCCGCCTGCCTCTCCTCCGCATCCGTGGCCTTCTGCGAAGACAGGGACCGGTCGCCGGCCCGGACGCATCACAGCCCCGCCCGGCCGACCCTGCTGTGCCCTTGCCCCGTCCCCCTGCTGCCCCCACATCAGACACAGACCTGTGTGTGCACAGCCCTGCACCCGGGACCGGGACCCACACCTGCAGGGCTCTCGGGATCAACCCTGGCCAGGAGCTCGCATCCCCCACGCCCCGTCCCACCCAGCCAGCCTTGACCTTGAACGGGACCTGCCCACCGGGCATCTGACCCCTCATCCACCTGCTCCTGCTCGGGAAGGCCCCACCCCACGTGAGCCCTCCTTCCACACGCATGCATGCACACGCACGCTCCCACGCACGCGCACGCACACACACACACACATACACACACCCCGGCACACACTTGCACACAAACACAGGGTGTTAGGGGACCTGGGGCTGCACCTGTCGATGAGAGTGTGTGGGTCTGGGTGGCCGGCTCTGGCCTCCCGGTGTCACCTTTCTCTCCTTTCGGCCGAATGGCCAGAGGCATCGGGCAGCCCTGAAACGACCTCCCGAGCGAGGGGGAGTGTTGGCTGGGCACGCAGTCCTCTGCCTCCAGCGTCCCGCGTTGGGCATGCAGCATGCGAACATGTTGTTGGTTGGACGATGTCCAAAGCAATGAGCTGCGCAGGGGGGCGTCCCTGGATGTGGGGGCCTGGTGACGCGGGATCCAATTCTGTTGGGCTCAGTGGTCAGGGAAGTGAGGTCACCATTCCTGGGGACCCCTTCCCCGACTTCCTCTTCCCGGCAGAGCCCCCAAGGGCCCCCTCCCCCAGCTGCTCGGTTCTCACCCTTCACCCCATGCCCCGTCCATACAGTGGCACCCACACAGCCCACCCGCAGCCCCCACGAGCCCAGGGTGCAAGCATTGTCCTCGCTTTGAGGACAGAGCTGGCTTCGGTCCAGGTTCCTGCTTCTGCCCGGGACTGTGACCCCGGACAGACCTCGTGCCTCTCAGGGCCTCCCCAGGCTCTCCATCTGCGCAGCAGCGTCTTCTGTCTTCTACTTCTCGGGACGCCATCCGGGGAAGGACTCTACACACGTTCCGTCCCTGCTATCACAGGAGGCTGGTGCACGCACTTGGCAATGTGAGGGGGAGCGGGGGCTGGGCGGGGCATGGAACACAGCCCAGAGGGGCCCGGGTCTGCTCTGGGGTCCAGGCAAAGCCACTCCCTGCTGCCTGTGTCCCAGCCCCTGTAGGAAGGCTGCAATTTACTTTCTGACCTAGTCCCCTGATGTGTCTCTGTGTCTTTCCCAGGAGCAGAATTGCAAGTTCTTGGACCGATGTGGCAAACCTCAGCAGCCTGCCTTGTCCCCGTTTCCCTCTCCTGTCCTGGTGCTTGGTTCTCTCCTAAGGCCTCCTCGCCCTGAGCAGAGCACAGAGTCTGGAACCCCTTCCAAATGGGGCCTCTGAGGCTGCAACATCGAGGGGCTGACCTTGGTTCCCAGACCAGTGGCTAAGTGCTTTGCCACTTACTTTCTAGAAGCCCACGTCCTCAGCCCCCCAAGCCCCCAGGCTGCCCTCTGGTCAGAAGCACCTCGAGGGAGTACTTTTTCCCAGGCCTGGGAGCATGGTGGGTCCTTGATGGAGATCCAAGGCCAATAGTCTCTTCTACAAGCCTGTGGGTTCCTAGGGACACCCCATCTCCTCAGCCCACTTGACAGACGAGTGAGCTGAATCCCTTTGTGCTCTAGCCCCATCCGGACTGGGGGGTGTCTCTTCCTACTTCCAGGTGTCCAGGATGAACACCAGACCCCAGACCCTGTTCTCTCCCAGTGCCCTGGTAACCCCCCTGGGCCCCTTGGGGAGCCCCTGATCATCAGCCTGCCCTGACTCTGCTCCCCTATGCTGCGGATCTGGTTTATTGCCAGGGGTCCTGATGCCCCTGCCCCATGGCCCAGCTGTCTCTGACCTCTTTCTTCTTTCCCCCTCGTCACTCACCCCCCTCCAGGGTATCCTCTACTTTTGACCCCCGGCTGGGCAGTCAGAGGAGTGTATGTGTGTGTGCGTGTGTGTGTGTGTGTGTGCGTGTGCGCACATACATGCACGTGTGCACAGGTGAACATGTCTGGGGATGCCCAAGGTCATGTCCCCACATGGGACAGAGTGGGGAGCTACCCTGAGGATCTGAGGGGCTCTCACCCCCAAAGTGACCCTCATGGGAGGGTTGGAGCTGGCCTAGGACTGGAGAGCTTCCCCGCTCCTTGGACTCTGTACCCCTCATTTGTCCTGGGCCAGTCCCTGCCTCTCTAGACCCCAGGTTCCCAACTGTCCCTGAGGGCTGGGCATGGGAATGCTTGAACTTGGCCGCTCCTCCAGGGGTAGGTGGAGGACAGGTGCACCAGGCACACGGGCCTCCCTCCCGAGAGGGCCAGGTGTGCACAAGGGACCTGCACAGCACCTGCACCATGACCCAGCCCCACACTTCTGCACCCAACCTGTCCTCTGCATTCCCTCATCACCTGGGAGGCAGGGGCTCCCTCATCCTTCGGACGAGAGCACAGAGATCCATATGTAGAGAAGGCCAGCTGTGCGTCCCATGGAGTGTCCTGTCCTCACCGCTGCTTTTTAGTCTAGGGTCTAGGGTTCCAGGTGGACCCCCATGTGGAACCCAGGCCCGCGGGGCAGGGAGACTTGTCTGCCCTGTTCCCTGACTTAGGCGGACTGTCTAGCTGGGGCTTCCTGTCCATGTGCGGAGCGAACGAAGCCCCACAGCATCTACAGGTCTCTGAGTGGGTCCGGGGCCCCTCTGCCAGCCCCCAGGGACCCCTGCTCTGGCTACAGCCAGGATGGGACCCCCCCAGATGGAATGTGAAACCCCTCACAGCGCGGAAAGCGGCTTTCGCCGAGACACAGGATACCGAGGCTTGGGGCAGAGAGCTTGTTCATGGCGGAGAGGAGCCCTCTCCACGGGCTGGCCACGGGGTCGGGAACCTGTCCCAACAGGCCCGACAGCAACCCCATGTGTGGGGTCGGGCCTCGGGGCACACGGGGTCCACACGGGACACCTGAGGCTCAGAGAGGGGAAGTGCCCGGCCCGAGACACACAGTCTGCAGGTGAGGGGGAGCCGCTGTGCGGGGCGGGGGGCCCTGCTCACCTTTTGGGAGCAGCAGGTGCGGGACCGGTGGCGGGGGTCGCTCCGGTGGGAGGTGCAGGTGCACTGGGAGAGGGGACACAGGAGAGGGCGCCACCCTGGCTCCACCACATTCCCGGGGTGTCGGCGCGGGCCGTCCGCATCTCCGGCTCCCGTCCACAGTCAGGGCACACTCATTTTCACGACGGGGCTAAGCTTTGGACAAAGGTGGGACGGCACCACAACAGAAATTGCACAAATGTTCCCATCCCCATCCTGAGGGCAACAGAGTGCGAACGATGTCGTCTGACACGGGTGTGAAGGATGATCGTGCACCTGCCGGGGCCGGGCTGGAGCGGGGGCAGGGGGATGAGAGGAGCAGCCCAGACTCCTAGGGTTGAGACTATGGCCACTTAAGGGGCAAAGTCCTTGTGAAACCCCGCGCGGTGAGGCTCCTGGATGGCTTGGGGGCAGGAGCCCCTCCAGCCCTCCCCACGCCCGGTCCTGGAGACCCCTCGTACCCACATTCCCTGTGCTTCCTGTCCCTCATTGTGGCATGACACTCAACCTCGCTGTGGTCATGAATCCATGCTCTTGGCTCTCCCAGGCCCTTGCTCTGGTGGCTGCCACCAGCACCAAGATAGCCGCTGGTCGGAACGGTGCCCTGCCAGGGCCCAGGGAGGTCTGGTCTAGGGGCAGGTCAGACACTGCAGCAGCCTGGGGGGGTGGGGAGGGTGGAGGCCCCCCTTTCTCTACTTATGGGGAGGCCAGTCGCCTGCCTCTTCCAGGCTTTGCACACACTCACCGACTCCTTTGGGCTCTCCTGGGGTTCATTTCCAGGGTAGCAAGCTTGGAGGTCCCCCGCCACCAGGGTCACCCTTATAGGTCAGTTTAGAAGTGGCCCAGGGGCCTCCCTGATCTTCCTAGAGTGGCCGCACTGTCTGTCCCAGAAGCCTGCTCCGCGCCTTTGGGTCCCCAACGCCCTGAAGGTGTCTCGCTCACTTGTGTCTCCCCATCCCGTTAGGACTTCACTCAGCAGGGGCCACCCTGCCTGCCCGGCTGCGCCCCCAGTACTCCCAGGAGCGGCACATGGCGGTGACCAGTAACAACCGGTGTCACCCCTGCTGGTGTCCACCAGCTTTCAGCATGCAGCTTCCGGGGACCCTCAGAGGGCAGAGGAGGACCAGGGCGAGGCCAGCCGTTAGTACATTCCCCTGGTGGTACAGGGCAGGAACCATCGCACCTACCCCAGCCCCTAAACCAGGACGGGACGGGGGCCGATCCCACGTCCCATGCGTTTTGCCTCCTGCTGTGTTGCTCACTGTCCTACCCAGATCTGAGCCGCTTGGGGGCCCGCCTGGGACACCCCCTCCTTCCACAGCCTGCTTCTGAAGCCTGGCGCGGCTCTCTGTCCCCCTTGGGTGGGGGTCCTGCACAGGCCCCAGAACTGCCATTCACAGGATAGTTTCACATCGCGTTTGGGTTTCAAGGGGTCTTGGCTCTTTAGAACCAGCCTCTTGGGAGCTCGGAGGGACGGGGGCCGAGCACCTCATTCCAGGAGTGGCAGGTGGTGCAGCGAATGCCCCAGAAATCCCTGGGCGTCGCCAAGTGCCGAGCGGCCCGTACACACGAAACTCTAGAGTCCTGTGGGCTTTGTGGGTCCTGCGGGGGTGTCACAAATGCCACATCCACGAGCAAAAGCATGTAAGCCGCGCTGTGGAAGCCACAGGCTATAGAGGCGCGTCCGTCCGAAAATAAGCTTTATTTCTATGCCTCTGTTGCCTACTTGGCCTGGCCTGTCCCAGCCCAGAGGGGATTCTCTGGGGGCCTCGCCCTGAGGCCTCACGTGACAAAGCAGCCCGGCCCTGGCGTTCACTGGTGGGGAACGAAAAGCAAAGAGGACCAAATTCAAGGTGCGAGTGAGGCTTTTCAGACTCCAGGACAAGCACGTTTCCTGACGGGTCCTCTTGGGACCGGCTGCCTGCTCGCTGCGTCTCCGCCGGGCCCCACAGGTCTGGAGCAGGGCCCTGGGGTGGGGGTGGGGGGCAGCTGCGGGGAACGGTTACCAACAGCAGGGACCCAAGCGATGCCTTGAGCCACAGGGAACCTGCTAGAGACCAGGGCCAGGGAAGGGGCTCCCAGCATAGCGGCAGGCTGGGCTGCGGCTCTCCCTCGGGTGAGGAGTGGGCGTGTGGAGGGACCCAGGTCCAGCCCGGCCTAGGCTCCCAGGGAAGGAGGGGCAGCAGGCCCCTGGCCCTCGGCCCCCTGCTCCACTGGGCCCTGCAGACGATACAGGGCCTCCATCTGCCTCCGCTTCTCCTTGGCGCGGTGGATCGTGGTCTGGAAGAGCCTGCAGAAAAGCTGGATGGCTGGGGGCGAGTCGTCGTTGCCCGGGACGGGGTAGGTGATGAGGCAGGGGTTACAGTTGGTGTCCACGATGCCCACCGTGGGGATGTGCATCTTGGCCGCATCTCTCACAGCGACGTGGGGCTCAAAGACGTTGTTGAGCGTGTGCAGGAAGATGATGAGGTCCGGCAGGCGGACCCCGGGACCCAGGAGGAGCGGGGCGTTGGTCAGCAGGCCGCCCTTGAAGTAGCGCGTGTGCGCGTACTCGCCGCAGGCCCGGGCCGTGGTCTCAATCAGGTGCGAGAACTGCCGGTTGCGGCCCACAAACAAGATGATGCCCTTGCGATAGGCCACGTGGGCTGTGAAGTTCAAGGCCAGCTGCAGGAGCACGGCCGTCTGTTCCAGGTCGATGATGTCCTGGCCAAGGCGGCTCCCAAAGATGTAGGGCTCCATAAACCTGCCGGAGACCCCACCCACGCAAGAGTGGGCGACGTGTGCATGGCCAACCCCGGCCAGTGGCCCCAGGGACCCTCCGTGGCCAACCCTGGAGCTGAGAGGCCTGTGCCCTCTGGGGTCCGCTAACCCCGGAACTGGCACCATCTGCAAGCCCGCCACCTTGCCAGCAGTGCAGACCCCTGTCCAGGGACAGCCAAGAGGCAGTGGGGGTGGGATGGGGGTTGGGTCCAGCTCCTCTGCCCCGGGGAGCTGGGTCCCATCACCATCCCCCTAGATGTCTCTGAGCACCTCCCTCCCTGGCCTCCCCAACCCTCCAAAACATCCTCAACGCGGCCATCCCAGTGAGACTCTTCTCTGCAACCCTGGAGCACCCCCCCCCGTCCCCTGTCCCCTGCTCCCAGGAGCTGCCAGCAATGGGTCTGCCCTGCTAGGGCTGGGAGCCTCAGAGGTACGAAGTCTGGCACGGGGACCCGAGCGGAGTCCGAGGATGAACACTTCTCCCTGGGCTCGGCGACCCATCAACGGGAGGGCGCTCAGCCTGCTCCGTGCCACCGGAACGGGGGCTGTGGACCCCAAGGATCCCGAGGCCGGAGGGCCTCCTGCTGTGCCGCTCACTGTCCTGCCCAGATCCGTGGGCTCCGCCATACCCCGCCCGGGGAGTCCGCTACCTGTGTCGACAGCCTGCTTTGTGGCCCAGGTGCACGCGGGCGTGGAAGAGACTTCTCACCGAGAACAACTCCTTGACGTTGAAGAAGTCGGAGTGCTTGAGGGGCTCACTGAGGATCCTGTCGCTGACATCTGGGGTGGGGGGAGAGGATGCCCTGGCCTGTGGTCCCCCCAGCTCCCCAGGCCGAGCGGAGCAACATGTGGGTGGGGAGGGGCAGTGGAGCCCGGCAGATGGGTCCTCTCGGGGAGACCGGCCCGGACCCAGGGTCTGACCCCCGCTTTGCTCCTGGGGAATCCCGGTCCAGTCTCCACCCAGAAAGGAGGGGCCCCGCTGGTGTCCGAGGTCCTTCCGACTCCCCCCAGCCACCAGAGGATGGTCCCCCCATCAGGAGTCAGGGAGGACTCAGCGGTCACCTCCCAAGGACCCAAGCCACGTGGTAATGTCTCCCTCCTCCCACCCACCCCAGGGGTGCCACCCAGCAGGGGGTGGGGGGGGCAGGGCAGCGCCGCTTCGGTGCCGGTGACCCCCGCGCGGACCATGCGGGGCTGCCGGGCCAAGAGAGGGAGGCCGGCTGCCCCTTCTTTCCGGCCCGCACCCCTCCCCGGGGCGTCACGACGAAAGCCGGGGCCCCGGGCCTCCCGCTGGCGGACGCGGTTTCCCCGAGTTCGGGGAGGGGCCGGCATTACCGGTGCTGCCCTCGGGCGCGCTGACGGCGGAGGTCGCGGCGCTCGCCAGGGTCCTGCCGCCCGGCCGGGGTCGCCCCGGGGTCGCGCTCTGCAGCAGGCGCGGCCGCAGCGGCCGGAACCAGACACCTGGGGAGAGAGCGGGCTGGAGGCGCGCGCCCGGCCGGGGTCCCCGCGGGTCCCGCCGCCCCCCTGCCGCGGGGACGCCCGCGCCGCCCCGGGACCCCCGCCCGGCCTCCCGCCCGCGCTCGCGGGGCCCGCGCGCACTCACCCGCGCCGAGCAGCCGGGGAGCGGCGGGCGCCATGACGCGGAGGGCGGACGGGCCGGGATGCGCCCTCGCCGCCGCCGCTCCCCGGCTGCTGGGCGCAGCGCCGCCTGCCGTCCCGGAGGAGCCCCTGCAGCTCGGCCGTGCGCCGGCCCCCGCGCCCTCCGCACCTCCGGACCGTCCGGCACGGCCGGCCGCTGCCCCAGGGAGCGTCCCGTGGGACCGGGCGCGCCCGGAGTCCGCATGAAGACTCCGGGCCGGGGACACGACGTCCGGGCCCGCGGCGCCCAGGCGCGCAGTGAGCGGCCGCGCGGAGCTGGCGCTGGGCCTTTCGCGGGTGAAGCGCGAGGCCCGGGGCCCTCCTGCAGAGAGGGGACGGCAAGGAACGCGGGCGTCGCCCCATCCCCCACCGCCTCCCAGCGCGGCTCCTTTAAGGCCGGGCCGCCGGGGTCACGTGACCCCGCCGTCGCTTGGCAACGGGACGCCGCACCGCCTCCCGGGGGCTCCCGCCGCAGCCCCGAGCGCAGGCGCATGGCCCAGGCGAGCCCGCGAGCGTGCGCGGCGGCTGCGGAACCCCCATCCCCGGCCCCGGCCCCCCCGGCCCCCTCGGCCCCCCCGGCCCCGGGCCCCCCCGCCCCCGCGCCCCCGCAGAGGACCAGCGACTGCTACCGCGTGGACGACGACCTGCCGGCCAGGTTCAACAACCCGGCGTGGTTTCGGGGCTACGGGTGAGGACGGGGTCCCGTCAGGGGCCGCCTGACCTCGCAGGGGCTCGGGCGGAGGCTGGGCTCGGGCGGAGGCTGGGCTCGGGCGGA
>JAHRIG010000040.1:1896990-1910018 GCA_020311275.1 Eira barbara
GGGCTCGGGCGGAGGCTGGGCTCGGGCGGAGGCTGGGCTCGGGCGGAGGCTGGGCTCGGGCGGAGGCTCCGCTCGCCAGCCTGGACGCGGGCGTCCCCAGCTCCCCAGCCTGTCCTGGAGCCCAAGTCAAAGGGGGGTCAGCTGTTAGCGCCCAGCCAGCGAGAAAGTGCCGAAGCTGCGGGCGCCCCAGCGGGGTCGGGGTGGGGGCGCCGCAGGGCAAGGGTGGCCGGGAAGCCCCGCCCCCCGCTACTGGGCCCAGCCCCGCGCTTTTGTGCGGGGACCGGCCGCCTGCGTCTAGGCCTCCGGAGCCTCTGCGGACTGGGGCTCGGCGCCCCCCGCTGTCCCCTGCAAACCTCAGACCGCGCGGCGGTGAGCCGTCCCCGCACCCGCCCTGCCCTCCCGCACCCGGTCCCCTCTGCAGCGCTGGGCGCGAGGGCCCCTCCTCATCCGTGTTTTCCGAGGGAGGCCGCTGGGGCGCGGAAGGACAGCGTCTCGCCCAAGGGCCGGTGGCCTAAGGCAGAGCTGACCCGGGACTCACAGCCCCTCCGGTAAACTCTGCCGGCGTGAGAGGCCGTGGGCGCGTTTCCCCAGACGCTCGGAAGTGGACGGCCGGAGGGTCGGGGGCTGCGCTTTCCTTCCCGGAGGTCTCTGGGGCTTCGGCCCCCTGGGGAAGAGCTGGGGTGGCGTCGAGCAGGGGAGGCTGAGCCGAGCCCCGCGGGAGCCCCCGTGCACAGCCGCAGGGGCCGCCCTGTGGCCGGCCCAGCAGAGCTCCGGCAACCAGGCCTTAAGGCTGCGGTCTGGGCGTCGCTAGAGCGACGGAAACAGGCTGTTTCTCCCCCACCAGGACCAAGAAGGCCGTCTCGGTGTACAGGACCAGTAACGACGCCTACGGGAGCAGAGCCCCCACCGTGCACGAGATGCCGGTTCGTGGGAAGCCTGTGGGTCCCCGGAGCCTCGTCAGGAGGAGGCTGCCCCCCCCATTTCTGGGGAGGGCAACACACCGTGAAGGGGGGGCGGGGAGGGGCCCCCAAGTCCCAGCATCCCAAAGCGGGAGGGGGCA
Organism: Eira barbara; assembly: GCA_020311275.1. Lineage (NCBI taxonomy): Eukaryota > Metazoa > Chordata > Mammalia > Carnivora > Mustelidae > Eira > Eira barbara. The sequence goes on from JAHRIG010000040.1 coordinate 1,898,051, forward strand.
CATCCGATCCTTTCCAAACAGGGTAGGGCAGACATAAGTGGGCAAGCAGCTTCCGCAGTGAAAGCTTTTAAGGATCAAAAAGGTGCGTGCAGACTGGTGAAGCCGTCCCAGGAGACTGGCCCTGGTCACACTCAGGCACCACGACCTCTGGCACCTTAGGGCAGTGAGTTCTGAGGCCAAGAAGAGAAAAGCTGCTTTCTTTCTGGAATAATACTTGATTTTAATTAACCTGTGACCTTAAGAGGCAGTACTGGCCCATATCCCTGGTTGCACAAGCCCAAGGCACATGATGGACGTGGGGACCTGTGCACCTTTGCGGACTCCCCATCCCCCCTTTTGAGGTCGACTTCACAGTCTGGAGGTCTAGAACCCCTTTCTAAAATCCTCCTGAGGCCCCTCCTGGGCCAGGTGGAGGGCCAGTGGACGGGCATGGGCATCCCCTGGATACCCAGGACAGTAGCAACTCCCATTTTGGGGCCTCACTCCACAAGGGCAGTGCCTCCCCACGCCCCTGGGCTGGTGGGGTAGGGGCATCAGAGACATTTTAAAGCCCTAAAGGGATTCGACCCTGCAGTCAGGGTTGAGACTCACGGGTGGCTCTTACAGAAGAGAACACTGAAGTTCAGAGAAGTCTGGTCACTTCTCCGGTTGGTAGGAGCAGGACCCTGGGGGTCACGTGGGGCAGGTCATCCTTCTGTCCGCCCAGGGGGAACACAGGCACTGTCAGTGATTATTCCCAGACCTCGGATATAAACCAGAATGGTCCGGGGCGAACTAGGCCATCCCCCCCCCCCCCCGACCCTGGCTTCTCTGCTTCCTAGGAACAGAGATGACATTTTCTTGCAGATTCTTACTTTTCTTCCAGAAATGCCTGTTGGCTGACTACTCAGGGGCGTTCCAACACCCCATTAATCCGAGTGTCCCTTTTCACTTCCAGAAAGTATTTTATCCAAATTCGAATAAATTTTCCAGACAACTTGCAGCTGGTGGAATGTTCCGGAACAATACGTTCAATGTCTACATGGAGAAGAGCATTGTGACGGGTCCCGACAACTATATCACCCCCTTCGACCGGTTCAACTTCCACCCCAGTTACAACGTCAACAAGCCGTCCATCTGCGATTGGCCGGCCTCCTGACCCCGGCGGGGGGTCTGAAGTGTCACCCCTGTTCTCTCATCATCTGCCCAGTTGTAGAAGGACAGACTTCACTGCTTTCCCTGAAAACGTTTTTTCTCTTTAGATTAGAAAAACACGCGGACGGGGCTGTCAGGCCCTGTTTGTTCTGTTTTATGTCTAAGATGGAAAAGATGCTAATGGCTTGACTTTTCATTAAAAATGTTGCCACATCCTGACTTCCTGACTCACCGGTAATCAGGGAGCAGGACCGTCGGCGTCCTGGGCCCTGCATGGTGGCCTGATGCCGGGAAGGCCTGGGTAGCCCTCCCTGTGTCTTTTCTGGGAGCTGTCTTATACTCATGACAAATGATGGAGTGGGTTTCGGTTCCAAAGCTCCCTGGCGGAAATCCGCACCAACTCTGGGAGGCCACAGCGGGAGGGTTGGGTGCCCTGCTTGGGGGCCTGGGGCGAGGACAGAGACTGCATGGGGAAGACCCACAGGAGTGCCGTCACTGTCCCTGACCCAGGCTGGCCAGCTTGGAGTCCTGGCGACCGCCCCGCAGCCACTGAGGGGCAGGCCCTGGAGGCCAGATCCATGGAGGCGGTGATGTGTACGTGGGACTTCTCTCTGGGGGTTCACTTTCAGTTTTCAGTACAAAGTTAAAAAACCAGCAGGCAGGGAATGAAACACTTCTCTCTGTAGTTCCTGATCCACGTTTGCTAGGATGTAGGGAGCGGGTCCTCCAGGAGGAGAGTTTTTCTGGGCCGGTGTCTTACCTTTCAGACCCCGCTCCCCACCTCCCTTCCTGAGAGTAGGGTGTGTTCGTTGTGGGAAGCCTGGGAAGCACGGGCTCCTGGTGATGTCATTGTTCCCTACCACGGATGACAACCCACCCACGAAAATTTTTGTCCCATGAAGGTGGGAAGAGATTAAACCTTGTGCCTGCTTATTTTTTTCATTAAAATCTTTTTATTATTAATATGCAAAAGTAAACATTTCAGCAATACTCTCAATGTCCAATTTGGGATGGAAATTGTTTCCACAGAAAAGCAAACGCTCTTTTTTAAAAAACATTTTATTTATTTTTTTGACGGAGAGAGACACACTGAGAGAGGGAACACAAGCAGGAGGAGTGGGAGAGGGAGAAGCAGGCTTCCCACCGACCAGGGAGCCCGATGCGGGACTCCATCCCAGCACCCCTGCTACGGAGGTAAAGCCCGATTCTGGTGTCCTTAACGGGATCCTCTACATAGAACAAATGTCTGGGTATGGAAAACAGAAGTACCTTTGATGGAATATACATGCCTGTCTTCCTGAAGGACCAGGAGCGTCTCCAGCTCGGGCTCCCGGTGTCCACGTCCTGCGGCCGAGGCAGTGGCCCTGCTCCCATCTGCCCACTAGGGTTTTGGAGGATTTTGACATCATCCCCTGGGGCGAGCCCCAGCCCTGCAGCCCCTGGGTTGGAGCCCACCCGAGATGTGCCCAGGGAGGTGCGGCTGCGGGCTTTGGACCCTGGCCAGTTTAGTATGTTTTCCGCCTGGAATCTTGATGCGTGGAGCGGGAAGAAGGGTGTGTGGGTGGGCGGGCTCGTGGAGGGTGGCGGGAAGGCACCCTGGGTTCCCAGTCAGCTTAACTCCCCGGGGGCTGCTGCGGGGGGAGGGACCCCGCCACTCTCTGATGTGGGTCCTGATGTCTCGAAGTTCTTGCCGTGGTCAGGCCAGTTAGCAGAGCGGGGGGCGCAGCATCTGCCGACGGCGCGGCCAGGAGAGGCGGTCTTCACCCCCGAGGAGGCCTGGCCGTGCGGGGCCGATTTTTCCCACCATGAGATGAAACCCCGAGAAACAGGGCTTCTGAAGACCTCACTGACTGGTTCCTCGGTGTGGCCGTGGGTGGGTGGAAACGGCAACTCGGGACACCGGACGCGTGTTCGCACGGACACTGTAGACTTGTCCCCAGCGGCTTTCCGCCTTTCAGTTAAAGTCACTCGGAATAAGCGGTTCCAAACAGATAAGAAATTTGTCAACACCGGGGAGCATCTCTCTGTCGAGAGCACAGAGAAGCAGAAGCCCCACAGATCCTGCAAATAAACTGTTCCCCAGTCGGCCTCGCCCAGAGCAGCCGTGGCTGTGGTTTGCAGACGTTGACGGTGGGGCCCCGAGCCAGGCCCTTCCATTCATTGGGAGGGACGGGGAATCGAGGCACAGTGACCTTCCTGTCTTCGCAGGGGCACGTAAGGGGCTGGCAACTTAAACGCCTGGCTCCCCAGCGCAGGTGTGTCTCAGCTTGGGAAAACCTGCGGACGAGTCAGATCCAGCGCCTTGTCTGTGGAAGACCCTCCCCCGGCAGGTGCGGCGCGCACATCCCACCTTAACCGCCAGGGCCCCCTCCCCTCCCGCCTCCCAGCCACCTGTGCCCATTCTTTCCGGAAAGATGGAAAGACGCAGTGAGTCCCAGGATGCCCTACAGGAAAATCAGGCCTTTCCCCTTCTTTGCATTAAATGAAGGAACCTGTAGCCCCGGACTCACAGACTACTCCTTCCCCGGGAGAGGGTGGCTTCCTAAGGATCAGTTTGACTTGGTAACGCATCATCCCTCCAGCTGCGTGGGAGGGCGAGCCCCTGGGGTCGGCAGCTGCAGCTCCCCAGACTCTGCTAGTTCCTCACGGCACCAGGCTCCACTCGCTCCCCCCACTGCACCCCTCCTTCCAGACAGGCTGCAGGGGCACCTCTGGGCTGGCCCCAGCATGCACCAGAGGTGATCTGGGGTGGGGGCGCAGAAGCAGGAGTGTGTCGGGGGTCCCGGGGATGGGCCTGCACTGCCCAGGAATTACGTTGCATGGGGGGCGGCCCCGTGGGGGTCACGGGAACCCAGGAGGCAGGAAGGAGGCAACTGCAAAGGGGGCCGGGTCTGGGGGAGACCCAGCAGGGGCGAGGGGCGCCCAGGGCTAAATGCACAGGTGGGCCCCCTTGACATCACCCCACAAAGACCAGTCCAGGGAAGACAAGCTTCGAAAGCCGATTCGTGAGCAGTGTTTGATTTATTAGCGTTTTTAAAAACCCGGTTCTTATGTACAAAACAAGTGGATTTTTGTTTTCAAGTGTGAAGACCACTCTTTAAAAATGAAATTTAAAGCATGGATTACACAAATTGAAGTGTTTTCCCCCAGAAGCACCTAAGTGAGTAAGAACCGGACGGGCACTGGCAAAGGCGCCTGCACGCGTCCCGGGCAGGCTGCGGCATGGGTGCGGGGTGCCGTGCAGCTAAATCCCAGGAGAGTCACTCGTGTGTTCAACGCCGGCTAAACCGAGCTGCAAAGTCAACCTTGCTCCAGGTCCATCACAGCCAAACGGCAGTGGAGAGCCGTGAAGACCAGGGTCACTGCCGGGAAGTTTGCTGGACGGCCGCACGGCACTGCCGTGACCGCTGAGCGCCTGCCCCGTGGGTTGCCTCTGAGCAGAAGGCACGGGGAGCCCCGCTCCTCTCCACCCGGCAAGGCGCCGCAGCTTGGCTCAAACACACCCTGAGGCCGGGTGCCCCGCCCGTGACCACGTACCACGCAGGGCCAGGCCCTGGTCACCCCCCACCTCCCCCAGGAAGGCAGGCCCTGGGAAAGCCACCAGGCATGTCTGCTGGGTGGTGTGAGCCCACCTTGATGAGGCCCCGATCCCGGGAGGGTGCCGGGCCTTGTGCCGGGCGCTTGCAGCGTTGGGCACCAGAACCAGCCAAGTGGCTCGAGCCTTGTGTGTTCCAGTGCCCAGGCCAAGAGGAGGACATTGAGAACACACGTTGTCTATTGCCCTGCGGATCTGTGACTGAGACCGGAGAACAGTGGCTCCCATAGAAAAAGAGCTTTATTGAGCTGCTAGAATCACGCAGGGGTTGCACAGGGCTGGGCGTGAAACACCACGGGCTCGGGTGTGGACCGCGTGTGCCGCCGAGGCCTCACGTGGCATTTCCACATGCAACAGGGGACGGCCAGTCGTGCGCTCACTGGCCTTTGTGCTTTGAGATGTTTTCCAATCGAGGCCACAAGTGTAGAGTCCAGAGGCCTCGCTCTGGCCTCGTGGGCCCAGGGGTCTTTATGTTACAAGTGCTGTCTGGCAGCTTCCCAGCGGAGACTTCTGCGGGCGCCTTTGTGACTCTCAGGGCGGGCCGGTGGCGACTGCTACCTTCCCGGGCGCAGCCAGCCCTTCCCAGCCGCAACTGCCCTGAACTATCAGAGTCAGGGCACGTCACCCCTGGCTACGATGGTCCCACGTCCGCTCGTCTCACGCTCGCCCGGACGCCATGGAAAGCTGCGGCGAGGCCCGCCCTACAAAATCGAACAACGGTTATTTTCCAAAAATATTTTTTACAGCACTTTAAATAATTTACAAAAAAGCTACAAAAATCATATATTCCAGGACACATCCGTTAAATAACACCATCGCTCCCAGTGGACGGAGTATGTACAGGGCGGCGCAGAGGGGCCTCCGGGTTCTGTTAGGGGTGGTGAGTGTCACGCACACGCACGGGCACAAGCGGGTCTGTCTGCTTCCCGGGAAGACGGAGCTGGCAAGCGGCCTCATGGCTGGAGGGCTTTGCTCTTGGCCCCTGGGCCACCGCCCTCCTCCACGGAGGTGTCACTGAGCTCGCTGGAGTCACTCCCCAAGGCCTCCTGGGCCTCGCTGCCTCCACCGATGGCCCCCCGCCTGTACCTCAGGTCTAGAACGTCCTCCTCGGAGCCCGAGTCCCTCCTGGCGTGCAGACCGCACGCCGCCTGGGACTTCCGGCCGGGCCAGTGTCCCCCCTCTTTCTTTGAGAGCAGGGGCGAGCTTCCAAACACGGGGCTGTGGCCGGCTGGGGTCTCTCTGAAGGCTGAGAAGGCCGGGCCCTGCAGGGGCAGACTCAGGGACGGGCTGAAGACGCCGGCCTGCTTGCCGCCCCAGGAGACGCTCTTTCCAAAGTGGAACAGCTGTGTGGACAGCAGCGAGGAGAAGCCCGTGAAAGGAAGGCCTTTCTTGGGGTCCTGGCCCTCCGGCCCCTGCTCTCTCTGGCCGCCGAGGCCCCCTCTCCACACAGCCTCTCTGCCTTCTGGGCTCAGCGCCCATGTGCTCTGCAGCCGACTCTGGTGGGCGAAGTTGGCCCACGGGAGGGCGAGGCTGGCCTGCGGGCTCCCTAGCACATCTGCTCCCGGCTTCCGAGTCCGTGGGCTCTGGCCCTGGGTCGTCAGAGCAAAGGCCACACCGGGGCTTTCTGCCCGGGTGCCCGCTTCAGCTCGAGCAGGCAGTGAGCTGAGAGCACGTTCCCTGGCACGCTCGGTCCCTCTCGGGCTCTGATCTTTGTGGGTGCAAACCAGTCGCCGACCAGCAGCCGACTCTTTGGCAGACAGGGCCCCCGCCGTGCTGGTGTGCCTGGCCACGGCTCTGGGGAGGCAGGCCTGCTCTGTTCGAGGGCCGCTCCTCCCGCCTGGAAGGAAGGCTCTCCCCGCACCCACCGGGCCTCCGGCCGGTTGAGGACCGCCCCTGCCCCGCTGGCTCCTCGTGCACACACCCGGATGAGGGGCCAGGGCGGGCGCCGGCCCCTTCCGGCACGGCAGCTCCGGCCTGGGTATACTCTCTGTCCCTGGGGCGGCTGGGCCCCCTCCTGGGGCTTCTGAGCCACTCCCGGACTCCTTGGCCTTTTCGGCCAAGAACTTCCTGATCTCCAGCTCAATGCTGTCATCACTGTCCACAGAGCTGCTGTCCTCGGGCAGAGGCTGGGGGCCGGGGGCTGCACCTTGAAGTTCGCAGGTGGTGGCTTCACGGAAGAACAGATTCCCTTCAGACGCCTTTCTCCGGAGCGGAAGGGCCGGGGGCACATCCCCGGGGCCCGCGCCGTCCGTCCCGGTTCTCTCCGGGTCTCTGCAGGGGACACTCAGAGCCTTTTTCCCCAGGTTCTCCCTGCTGTCTCTTTTGGGCTTCGAGAGGCAGCTTTGCAGCAGATGGGGGCTCCTGTCCGTCCAGTCTCTCCGGAAGCTGCCGAGTTCATGCAAGGACCGGGGCTCGGTGGCGCTGAACCTGACCTTCCTCTTGCGCGCAGCCCTGGGGTCTCTCCACCTCTTCCTGAGCCTCCGCCTGGACCGCAGGAGGTCCTTGATGGCGGAGTCCAGGTCCTCGTCACTGTCCAGGGAGCTGCTCTTGTCCTCAGAGCTGCCCCGCTCACCAGCGCTCCTCGCTGGGGCCGCGTTCCCGTGACCGGGCCACACGCTGCCCCCGGTGTCGGGGCCACCATGCTGCTCGCCCAGCTCACGTGGCCTGCAGGGCAGGGGCTGGCCCTTGGTCTGGCCTTCTGCCCTGAGGGTCTGGCCGGGCTGTGCGCTCGCTGGGCCGTGGTCGGGATCCAGGGCGCCCTCCTGCACCATCTCTCTCGCTTTCTTGGGTGCGGACAGTGGCCCGGCGTGGCTGCCTCCTCTGCGTTTCCTTTTGCAGCTCAGCGACAGGCCCAGCGTTTGAGAGCTGGGGACCCTAGGGCCAGGCAGAGGTGCTGGGCTCAGACTGGTCTGCGGGCAGCTCTCCGCTCGGGCCAGCCAAGCTCCTGACTGTGCCTTCAGAGCCAGGAAGGTCCGGATTTCCTGCTCTATGCTGTCATTGCTGTCCACGGAGCTGCTGTCCCCATCACAGCGGGAAGGCACGGTCAGGGGGCAGGAGAGTGGGCTGGCGGGCAGGGGTCTCTCACTGCCCCCCACGGGGGCCGGCAGGATGGTTTTGGAAATGTCCAAGATTGCTTCCGCACACATCAGCTCAGCGGACGTGTCTGCCCGGCATGGCGGCCGTTCCGCAAGCTCGTTTTCAGCAGCTCTGGGATCTCTGGGTGGCTTGGAGGGGTGGGCAGGGTCAGGGCCACCTGGGCTGAGGTCCACGGCCTTTGGGGCCGTGGGCTTCTTCCTGCCTGGTGATTTCCTGCGGGTTTCAGGCAAGGCACCTTTTGTGGCGTGGCCTGTGCTGCGTGTGGGAGGGTTGGGCTCCTTCCCCTCCGCAACCAGCGTTCCCTGCGGCAGGTCTCCGGCCGCCTCCTTCCTCTTCTCCAGCTGGTACAGCTGGATGGCCTCCTCAATGCCATCATCGCTGCTGGAGCCAGACGCCTTGGACACCAGGGCTGCGCTCTTGGCTCGCTTGGCCCTCCGCCCAGGGCCGGTGCTCCTCCTGATCGCACCTTTATTCTGGGCTGCTTCTGGAGGGCGGGGGTCTGCGCTCTCTGGCTCGGCAGTGGCCTTGGACCTGAGGCCTCGGGGCCGTGCGCTCACCTTGGCTAGCCTGGGAGGTTTCCGGAAGAGAAAGTCCTTGCAGGCCCCTATCACTTCCTGCCGATGTGTCTTGACTGTCGGCTCCTTGCCAGATCGAAATGCTGATCTGACCGCATTATTGCTGGGGTCTGGTTTCACGTCCATGGAAACATCACATCTTGGGGTCTCGTGTTGTCTTTTCTCAATCAGAAACTGTTCGATCTCTGCCTGGATGCTCTGCTCGAAGGAGTCGTCGCTGCTAACGCTAACTGGGGAGGCGGAGCCCCGGTCTTGGCCGGCTCCTGCGCGGCTGCCAGGGGTGCCTCCTGGGCTGGGTGCCAACTTCGGGGGACACGGGGCAATCAGGGTGCTACTCAGAGGAACTTCTGGTTTGGACCGCCTGCCCCCCTCCGTGGCCCCAGGCAGCTGGGCGGCCCCGCTCTTGGCCTTCAGGTACTCCTGGATCGCTTCCTCGATGTCCCGGTCCACAGAGTCGTCGCTGTCCGAATCCAGCACCAAGGGGCCAAAGTCTGCGGCTTCCTCCTCCCTCGAAGGGACAAAATCGGTGCCGAGACCACAGGCAGCAAACGTGGGGGTGGCGGCCAGCCTGGCGTCCTGGCCTTTCTCTGCCCTCTGGCTTCTGTGCACGGCAAGCTCATCGCTCATACCCAGAGCAGCCTGGTCGCCCTGGAGCGTGCTGATGACCATCTGCACTTGGGCACTCACCGAAGCTCTCGAGACGCCCTCCTTCGGCTCCGAGAAGCACCCAGGAAACCTAAAGCTTCCTGGTGTGCCGAAGGCCTCCCATTTGGACTGGAGAGCGACCACAGGAGGGGCGTTCATGAGAAACATTCTAGCAGACGGGGAGGGGCGTGCGGAGTCGTGGGTCTTTATTTTTCTGCCCCTTTCACATCCTGGATGGAAAGAGAGGACGCTGGTAGGATGCCATTCTGCTGGGCCACGCGGCCATGGGGGAACTGCCTGCCGGGCCAGAGTCCAGAGCGCCGGGTCAGAGGCTGACGCCAGGCGAGCTGGGGGTGCCGGGCGGGTCACTCATGCTTCCTGGCCTTGATGTGCTCTGCGGCAGGGGGAGGCCGGCTACGGAGACTGAGTGCGGGACCGCTCTGAGCCACGGGCGCCGTGTTCACGCAGGACCACATGCCAGTGTCCCCTCCAGGCCCGCGCTCCTCCTCGGGCCGTCCATCTTCTCTGTAAGAGAAATGGGGTCTGGTCACAGCCGAGGCCGTTGGGAGGTGCCGCGCGATCAGGTCCGCACGTGCTTCTTCTCGGGTCACAAAGAAGAGCTACGAGACTCTAAGCGTAGCGAGACTTCGTGGGGTTGTTTCATTCTTGACGTGACAAACAAGCTCCTGAAACAAAAAGTGACGTGAGGTGAGCCATTAAAAAATGATTTCCCCGAACGTCCCGAGTCACTCATGTTAAAGCCTTTTTATTTAAAAATGTCAGACGTGTATCTGCCAGGCAGTCTCATGGACCCGGACTGCTGTGTCTGGCTAATTAGCAGAGAAGCAGCCCCGGACCTGTCCTGTGCCCTTTTCCATCCTGTCTGGGTACTCCGGGCCCCGCATCTCAGGCCGAAGGTGGCTTTGGGCTGGTCCTGGGAACATTGTCAGGGCGTGCTCGCACACGGCCTTTCCGTTAGAGGTCAGGGACCGCCGCTGCAGAGGGGAGCGCTGCGTGCTCGGTGAAGGGTCACTTAGAAAGTACGAGGCGTCACATAACCATCCCTTCTAACCTGTTGCTCCTGCCTCTCCTGAGCACCCGCACCCCCTCCCCAAAATGGGAACATGGAGCAGGCGGGATGCAGGAGACCAGCTCTGAAGCCCCTGCAGGCACAGGGAAATGATCGCCACCCCATAGCAGTGCCACGCTGGGCTGTCACCGCCCTTGCAACCTCACCGGGTGGGCTGGAGCGGGCCTGCCCATCGGCTTTGCTTTCGACACGGGTCCTCCTCTGCCGGGAGCTTCTGTCCCAACAAGCACATCATCTTGAATCTACACACTCGGTCCTTTCCGAGAGAGTGTGGCCGGCCACCTGGGCACAGACATGCCCACGCAGGTGCCACCGGCGATTAACCAGAGGGCACTGTGAATCCAGAAGCACGCTCTTTGCTACTGTGGATTCAGAGCAAAGAGTGAAACTGTCATGTAAAAGCATTTATTGCAATTCCTTGAAATTCTCAAGGCCCCTTTTAGGGGGACGACATCACAGCCAACGTTTGCAAAGCATTTCAGGGATTTTATCGTCTTCATTCTCCCTACCCCCCAGCATCCTTTGCCCACTTTTGAAATAGACTTTGGACTGCCACGGTAAAGAAAACCAAAATCATCTGCTTCAGAGGCTAACGATTCAGCTAGTAAAGATTTTTTTTTTTTTAAATAAAGAGAATGAATTTAAGGGTTTGAAATTCAAGTTTGGAAAAACTTAATCCTCAGACCAAAGACCCTTAATCGCCGTGAATTCACAACTATCGGGGGCCACAGCTCGGGTGCCAGAGGAAGCACGTGAAGGTGCCCGCCCGCTGTGAGACTCGGGGTCCCACCGCGGCCCACGGCCTCTCCCGGGACGTCACTCTCTGGGGAGGTCCCCCTCGCAGAGCAGTGGGGATGACAAGGGTCAGGAGACGGTCTCTGCACGGGCCGGGGGGGCCGTGCCCAAGCTGCTGTGCTCATTGTTCGAGCTGCCTTGGCAGAATGACCGAGATTCTGAGACGTTCGCGTCGGCCTCGGTCTGTGAGGTCTAAACCAAGAATGTTAACTCCTTAAGTAGGAATAACACGATTTAAAAAAAACGGGCCCAGGGATGAACGGAAAGGTGCTGGTCGGCTGCAAGTCCTATGCTAGCAGCAAAGCCGCGGGGTGGGAGGGGAGAAGGCTGGTCTCCACTAACCGTGTTCCCCGCACTCCCCTGGGGCTCCCGGTGAGCAAAGTTCTGAATTGTCAAATCCCCTCGTGCAAGACTGAGGTGAAAAATTCAGAGGGAATCTCCAGCGACAGCTTGTGGCTTTAAAACAATCAACTACGTAAGATGAATCATTCTGAAAAACTCCCCAAAACTATACTTGGAGAGAACTGTGAGCTGCGGCTCAGGGCTCCGGCTTTGTCGAGGGCCGCCCTGCACCCCCAGAGCCCCGGGCCAGGTGTGCACGGAGGCTGTGGGGGCACCCAGCCGGGCACTCCAAAACCTGGTGGTGCCGATGTTGAAAAAGCAGTGGAGGGCACCCGGACACCTCCTGAGTCTCCACACCAAACCCCAGGGAGGACCGACTCTCGCTTGGGCTCGTCACCCGCGCAGGCTGGATCCCTGCACCCAATGTCCCAGATGCATCTCTCGGCTCACCAAAAAGCGGTTCCGCTCCCGGTCTTCCCTCTCGGGTGGCAGCTTCCCCACCCCCGGGTGCGGGAGAGGACGGGCAGGGTACCGGGCCCCAAGGGATGGCCAGAGCCCGAAGTGGGCGTGGGCCTGCCGGGAGGTGAGGCTCCACGGGGTCGCCTCGACCCCTCCCCGGGCGAAGCTGCCAGGCCTCCGCTTGTGACTGGGGGCGCGGGGTGCGGGGGAGACCTCCCTGCCGGCCCGGCCCTCTCC
>JAHRIG010000040.1:1910418-1977975 GCA_020311275.1 Eira barbara
CCGGCCCCGCGCGCCCCCGCTCCCCCCACCGCGTCCCGCCCCGCGCGCCCACGCTCGCTCGGGCCCGGGACGCCCCCGCACCGGGGAGTTCGGGGTGGCTGACGTGTGACCCCCCGCCCGCCCTGCCGGAGGCGGGGCCGGCGCTGGGGGCCGCCCTGTCCCTGGGGTGCCGGCGCGGCGCGGGGCGGGGGTGTGCGCGCGCCCACTGAGTGCTGGAAGGTGGGGACCCGGGGACCCGGTGCGTCCTGACGTCGGTGCTGCGATGACCCGCTGCAGTGTTACTAGAAGTTCCTCCACGAGTGGCCACTGTGTGCCTGGCACCGAGCCCGCTGCGCGGTCCTCCTGCCCCCCCCGCGCCGGAGTGTGCCCTGAGCTCCCGGCTGAGCCTGCCGGGGGCCCTGGAAGCCGCCCCACCTCGGCCCCCCCAAGCCCACGTCGCCCAGGCTGCCTGCTCCAGGGCCGGCTTTCTCTCCAGCAAAGCTGCCCAGGCCGCCAGCCGCCTGTGCCCTTAGCTGCGGCGCCTGCTCTCACCCGAGAGATCGCGAACCCCAGAAAGCTGAGGCTGGGCCAGTAACCCGCCCAGGGAAGCGGGGCAGGTAGGAGTCCGCAAGGCAAGCATGGCTCAGCCCCTCCGGAGCCGGTCTCTGAGCACCTGGGAGTGCGAGCCCTGGGCCTGGCCTGTGGGGCTGGGGTTCTGGCCTTGGGGCGGGGGTGGGGGGGCGCCCAGTGCGTGGCTGGGTTTGTGCAGAGACCAGCAGCTGTTTCAAAAGGGCAGAGGCATGTGGAAGAGACATCGCTGATGGCCTGTTTGCAGATGGGAGGGGAGCTGGTCTTCAGAAGCACCCCAGGGGTAGGTCAGGTTCTGCTCCCGCTCTCTTCCCAGGCCACAGGACCTCCTGGCTCAGATGCCCCTGCTCACAGCCTGTGTGTTGTCGGGGCTGGTGGGGGCCCCAGGGCCCGAGCGGTGGAGCCCGGCTGATGACAGAAGCAGATGAAAAGAAGGCATGGTGACTGTCTGTCTGGATGTCCCCTCTGGCCTCCTTGGCCTCCTTGGCCTCCGCCCAGATGCCTCTGGTGGGGGGGGGCTGGGGTTCCTTTCCTGTCTAGTGAGTTCCAGAGGTTCGACAGGATGAGAACCAGAGGCTTTTTCTCCCAGGTAGTAAGAAGGAGGGGGGCAGTTCTAATCTTGCGGGTCTGGGGAGTTTGGGGGCCAAGTGTCAAGAAACCCATGAAAGCATTGTTGTCACGCTTCCGTGAGTTCCTTTAATAAACCATGGTTTTCGCCGTGAGAGCACTAGACGTTCATTACAAGGGGTCTGAGAAGACGCACCTCATTAATAACCTAGCAGAGATACCGACCGGAACTACTGTGGCGTGTTTCTTTACGGTTTTTAAACGGCGCCATGATGAACATCTCGGACAATAAGGTGGCCCTGCCCCCCCGCCCCTTATCTGTGGGGGATCCGTTCCAAGACCCCCAGCGACTGCCTCAAACCATGGAGAGTGCCGAGCCCTATACGGACTCCGTCCTCTCCCGCACGGCCATAGCCGTGGTCGAGGCCAGCTTGCACACGAGGCACAGGAAAGGAATGACGATGGCAGCTAATAGTAAAATAGGGCCACAGTAACCGCGCCCCGTGATAAAGTCACCTGGCTGGGGTCTCGCTCTCCGGATGCCACATTACCCTGGGCTCACCCTTCTTGGACGCCATGCGAGGACGAGAGGCCCACATGGTGGGAGGAGGGAGGTGAGGGGCGCAGGTGCATGGCGCAGCAGGAGGCCACTGTGGGGCCCGGGCATCCGTCCGAAGGAGGGTCACCTGCGTCCGGACCGGGGCCGCCAGGGGAAGTGAGGTGGCGGCTGCTGTGTGTCACTGGAAGTTGCCTGAATAAATTCCAAAAACAGACACTGTGGGGTGACTACCATGCATTTTGCCAAGGTGCCCTCCAGAGGCGCCAACTGGTGCCGTGTCCCCCACTGTGTCCCTGCAGCCCCTTGTCTCCTCCTGGCCACACTGCATGTTCCGTATGGTCTCCGAGAACAGGCCTTTTGTTGCTTTGATTCTGTGCCTTTGGCCGCTGGAGACGTTGAGCATCTCGACTTCGCTCGTGGCTGTTGGGAAGCTTGCCCGTACACGTCCCTGCGTGTGTTGTGTTTTCCTCCCGGGCTCTGTGTCTTCCTCTGACCCCAGAGCTCTGTCCGTGAAGGGCTTTAGCCCATCTCTCCTGGGCACTCGCGTGCATCACATCGATGTTTCAGTTCATCTTTTAACTTTGGAATTCAGCTTCTGCTTGTGACGCACCAGTTGTGAATGTGTGTGCGGCCAGATCCACGGGGTTTCCCAATATGGGCTCTGGCTCTGGGACGAGGCCTAGGGCAGCTTTCACCACGCCAAGATTTCATCAGCGTTCACCTGTTGATGGCTAAGCTTCAAAACATGGGAACTGTGTAAGGGACGAGGGGGACGGGAGTCCATTGGAGGAAATCAGAAGCCAAACGTGTGGTGGGAAGAGACAATCTCTTCAAAGGGAGAGCGTTTCTCCATGTCTGTCTGGAGCACAGCCTTCAAATATGCAGGGGCCTTCCGCACGCGTGCATGCTCAGCAGGCACACAGCCAGCCACACACGCATGCCTGCACGCTCCTGCACCCCCACATGCACGCATACCCGCACACCTCCATACAACCAGCCACGCACATGCATGCACACACCCATGCATGCACATACGTGCACACACACACACCAATGCATGCAGGCACACACGACACACATACATGCACGTACACCCCCCCACATACACGCACGCATGCCCCCGCATGCACACACCCACAGATGCATACATGCACCCACACCCCCACATGCATGCACGTGTACACCCTGCAATATGTGCATGTACCAACGCATGCACACACACGTACTCCCACCCACACGCATGTGTGCACCAACATACACATGCACACACACGCACACACCCACATGCACAAACAGGTATGCACACCCTCACACATGCACGTACATGCACGCACGCACCCCCCACACCCACACGCATGCATGCATGCGCCCACACACACATGCACAGCCACACACGCACATTCATGCATGCACACACCAACATGCATACACATGTACAACCCCCAACTTGTACGTCTACCCCATGCATATAACACACATGTATGCACCCACAGGCAATACACACCCACACATGCATGCCCACACACATGCATAGCCCCCGCATACATGCATGCACACAACCAAACGTGTACCCGCACACATGCACACATGCACGGACGAACCAATACGTGCACACGCATGCACACGTATGCACACGTATGCACACCCCCACATGCATATACGCACGCACTTGCGTGCACCACGTGTATCTTCAGCTTCTGGAAGCTGTACCTCTTGTGCACAGCAGCTTCTTCATGGGAAGGACGAGAAGACGCATCTGTTTTTTATCGAAACCGTCCTGGTGGGGCGCCCGGGGGCTCAGTCAGCTCAACGACCAGCTCTTGGTTTCAGCTCAGGTCCTGACGTTAGGGCGGGATCCGGCCCCACATCCGGCTCCGTGAGCAGCCTGGAGGCTGCCGGAGCTTCTCTCTTCCTCCCCTTGCACCCGCTCTCTCAAATCAATCAATCAGTCTTTAAAAACAAACAGACAAACAAACCAACACACAACCTCTCCTGTCCTGAGAGGGTCTGTTTCCCTTCACAGAGTTCTGATGCTCTCGTCAACGCAAATGGGAGGCGCCCCCAACTCAAGGAAGCTGGACCGTCCCCGGAGACCCCGTCACCCTGCCGCGTCCCCATCTGCGAAGCTGAGAATCTGACCGGAGGTTGCACTCACGCACGCCTCCAGGGGCATCTCTACCGAGACTGTTCCTGGCTCATCAACACAAAGGACCGTCCAGGACCGCCGGCAGGGTCCGTGACGTCGCTGTGGGCACATGGCTTGTTGGGGAAGAATGAGGTCGGCCCGTGTGCCCCCTGGGGAGCGGGCGGGGGTGGCGGCAGGTGGCCAGACGGACTCCCGTTCTCAGGCTGTGGGGAGCGGTGGGGACCGCGCCCGGCTGTCTTACCATTCCCGCTGACCTCTCTCATGCCCTTCTCATTCCGAGGTCATGGGCGCTTTGGTTTTCCTATGCACAGAACTTAGGTGACGTATTTAGTGTGCGGGGTGACGGACGCAGCACATGGGTCCCTCCCCGAGCCAGGGATGGGGGCTTGGCCTGCCGCAGCCCATCTTTGGAAATTCTCTTCGTCCCAGACAACTGTAAAGAGCTGTCACCTCAGGAGCGGCTTTTAATGGCTTCATTCGACTTTACTTCTTGAGTGTCAGCTTCCTAGAATCGTCATGAAGTTTTCCCAGTGTGTCACTTGCCATTTCAGGGGCCGGCATGACACCGGGATGGCCTGTTTACAAGGTGGCCTCCGACCTGAGAGCCCAGCGGGAAACCCCCTGAGATGCCGTGGTTCCGGAGGACCCCGTGCGTCCGTCCTATGTTGTGAGACGAGAACATGTCACCTCACATTATTCGAGAGGGACCGGGATAGTTTCCAAATCAAGAGTGGAGGGGAACATGGTTTTCTCACTCTTGATTCCTGGCAGAAGACGGGTGGCTGAAGCCCCTTAGTGGGTGCTGTTGGCAGGTTGGCTCCTGTCCTCTGCCTGGGAGGCCTGCTGGCACCTGGGGGTGGCGCTGGGCGGTGGTGGGACTGGGGGCACGGGGCCAGGATGGGTGGGGGGGCCCTTCCAAGGTGGGAAAAATGTTGAGAAAAGGCAAAAGGGACAAAGGCCAATAGCAGTCAGACGCCCCTGACCCGAGGAGCCCTGGGACAGGAGGCGTCCCTCCACATAAGAAGGGTGTGTGGGGGCTCCGTGCGGGGCCCCCCGAGATGCAGGGCTGGTTGGGGGGACGTGCTGTGGACACAATGGGCGTTGGCCCAGGGGAGGTGAGTGGCCCAGCTTCCGCAGCCCTGCCCAGGGGCCACTTTGCGCGGGCTGCCCCCAGGCAGGGCATGACTGCGGCCCGGGAGTGTCCTTTGGGCTGGGGCTCGGCCCATGGGCGTCCGGGCAGCTGCCTGTGTCTGCCACAGCCTCTCCGGGACTTCATCTTGGGAAGCAGGTACTGGATGTCGTGGGGCTGCCCGCCGCTGCATCCACGGCCCAGGCCTGGGCTGGTCCGCGCTCAGTCTTCCTCACACGTCTTATCCAAACCACACTCAGTGGAAGAGGATGCAGAAAATGGGCCAAGAAATTTTAAGATTTATGTAGATCTAGCTTCGCGGTGAAGACCTGAACTGGGATTTTAACGGTCCGGATTCTCACGTGACGGCAAATATGACGCGAGAAACAAATTCTGGCAAAACTTGTCCCAAGGGGGCTCCGTGCTCCTGGCCACCGGCAAGGAGGGAACGTGAGACAGTCGTCACTTGGGGCTCAAAATATTTCCCCCGTCCGCAGAAAACATTCTGTTTCGCTTATCCTTTGGCAGAAAGGAGAGGTGATCTGCTGCGCGCTCTCTGAGGTTTGGAAAGGTGATGTAGGGATTGTTAGATCTAAAATTTATGTATTTTTTATATTTTATATGCTTTTAAAATTTTGTGTCTGTAAAGAAGTCTACTTATGTCCCTAAACTTGTATTCCCTTTCTGAGACGTGGGATGGTCAGGAGTATCCTGCAGGCTTGGTAAGGGGGCCGCTGGGGGGCAGGAGGGTCCGCGAGGGGAGCTCTACCCTCCACGTCCCCAGAGGCCCGTCCAGGACCTGCAGCTCGTGGAAAGGTGGCCATCCAGGAGAGAGAAGCGAGGGGCACCCGGGTGGCTCAGTCGGTGAAGCGTCTGCCTTCGGCTCGGGTCGTGATCTCAGGGTCCTGGGATCGAGCCCCGCATCGGGCTCCCTGCTCAGCGGGGAGTCGCTTCTCCCTCTCCCTCTGCCGCTCCCCCTGCTTGTACTTTCTCTCTCTCAAATAAATAAATATAATCAAAAAAAAAAAAAAAAAGGAGAGAGAAGTGAGAGTCCAGGCCCCTCCTGATTCCCAAAGGCCCTAACTTCAAACTCACGCCACCTTCAGAAATATTTCCACCACAGCACATTTTGGGAGAATGTGGGAATATTCCTATTCCGAGAATTGTCATTCATGTGTAGACACGGGTTCAAGAGGTCTGCGCTGCAGGCGGGGCTGTGCGGTTAGGAGGGGACACGGCGGGAGCTCGCAGCGTGCGGGTGTAGACGGAGTTCTGGGTGGGCCGACTTGCGCGCGCCCTGGCCCAGACCCCATCTTCCCCACCGTGAGGGGACGTGTGTCACATTTCTGGGCTCATGCCCGGCAGACAGGAGGGAGATGGCCCCCCCACGCCCCAGGAAACCCTCAGGGGCCAAGCACTGGGCCGGTGAGAAGCTAAGGCTGAGGAGAAGCGGGGCAGGTACAGAGCCGGGGGCAGCGTGGGGCAACGTGGGGCAGGGCTCCTCTCGTGGGGTTGCCCTGGGCGTCGTGGTCCCTTCCAGGTGGGGCAACGTTCCACCTGCTTGAGTGTGACCGGAGAGCGCGGTCATTCTTCACACCCGGCGACCCGGGCTCTGCTGTGCTCGTCCGCCCGCCCGACCCCCCTCGATGCCGGGACGGGGACGGAGCTGCAGGAGCCAGGCCGCTGCGGAGATGGCGCGGGCGTGATCACACACGGCTGGCACCTTCTGCTCGGTGTCTGCAGCGGACGAGCCCCGTTATGAGAGCCAAGTGCGGAGCTGGACATTCCAGAACCATAGTCTGTGGGCTCCTTGGAGGAGAGGTTCTGCCACTGTATGACCCGACGGCCAGGGAGCCCGATGGAGAGGAGCCCCAGCCTGGCCGCGCATGACTAGCCGCTGAGTGACGAGCTGTTCGCTCGGTGACTTGGGCCGAGGTGACTTTCGCGCCCCCCACCCCCTCCCGAGTGCTGCCCACCTGCACACGGCCCAGGCGGGCTACCCCCTTCTGTCCCCGACACCCTGTGCCACAGGAAGTCACCCTGGGACAGGGGCTCACCACGGATGCAGGCTCGGAAGCAGGTCACCCAGCTGGGGGGGAGGCAGCAGCGCCTGGTGGGGCCCTGTTGGATCCCAGGCCACTGCTGTCCCCAAGGACTAAAGGGGAGGGGAGGGCTGGGCAAACTTCGTGGCTAAGAAGCTACTCCTGGTCGGAGGGTGGGAACTGCCACACTCCCTGAGGTCCTCAGGGCTGAGGGGGCCGCTGGGAGCGCCGCTGTCACAGCTGAGATGCTCCCACACGCGTGGTCCCGCTCTGGCAGCTGCCCCGATGCTGGCCTCATGCGGACGGGACTCTACCTTGCACCTCACGGAAGCCCAGGGTCCCGAAAGCTGGGGTGACACAGAGAAGGGCGGCTGGACAGCTGGCGTCTGCTTCCCCCCGCACCTTGGCCGAAGGGTTGGACTTCAGACCCGAGAAGTCCACTGGGCCTTCCCACGGCGTCCACGCTGCTGTCTGCGTCCCGCCACGGTCACCTCCAACGTCCTCGGGGACCCCACCTCGGCCCCCAGGACTGGGGAAGCCAAGGAACTGGGAACGCAGTGTTTGTGATGGCAGGAGAGACCGGCTTCTCGGACCGTCCCCCAGGGATCCAGCGATGCCCGAGGCCTTTCCCGAGAAACATCTGGGCCCACCTGCCCTTGCTGGAGACAGAGCTGGTGCTGGGCTCCCCGTCCTCGAGGGGCCAGAGACCCCTGGCTTTAAGGGCAGGTGACGGCAGACAGACCTCCGTTCAGTGTGTCCCGCTGTGACAAGGATTCTCATCCTGTCCGGAGAAAAAGGTAGAAACTTAGTGTACGGCCATGTCTGCCCCGACGGAAGCTTCTGGCTGCTGAGGCAGGGCTTGCTCCCTGGAGAGGAGTCGCAGCCGCCTCCCGCTGGCCGAGGAGGCCCGCACAGGCCAGAGACTGGATGACCTGAGCTGCGGTAGAGACCGTCACAAGGGACAAAAACACGCAAGGAGTTTAAAGCTATGAATTCACTGTAATATCTTTTTTAAAAAGCCGACCAGGTCAGCTCCGGGGGATAACAGGATTGGGGTCCTCAACTGGAAGACAGGCGAGCCACGAGAAGAGTCCCGCGTTTGTCCCGCCTTTCCCATGAGAACCGGGGCGGGGGTGCGGGGTTGCTGGCATCGCGGGCTGGGCTCTCTTTACTCAGGAACCCAACCACCAAGTGTGAGCGGAACGACGGCATGAGACCGTGGCCGTCTTGTCACTCGCGGGTTACTGAGTGCAGGGAAAGGCAGCCCCCGGCCCGGAGGAAAGGGATCATCAGATTTTCCGTGTCCCTGATGGAGAACGTGGCAGTCCCAAGGGGTGGCCAAGGGATGGGCTGGAAGGTGACAGAGCCCCTGGTCCCAACTGGCACCTTGGGGGAAGGCCACCAGCCAGGCCGCGGGGAGCTGCACACTGAGGGGAGGCTCGCAGCGCCCAGCCCGTGGGGACTTGGAAGGACAGCCGGGTCCCCGCCGGAGCAGCTGCAGTGGAAGGGAGGGGAAGGCTCTGGGCGTCCCCTCCTCGCTGCCAGGGATGTGGGGTCCTCCCGTGTCTTGCACCTGCAGGGGTTCCCGGAGGGGATGCCCTCAGAACTGTGGGTCCCCAGACAGCAGCCCAGGATGTCCCGGCTCACTGCCCCCACGGGCAGCCTGCAGCCTTCAGAATCCCGTCTTCATCGTGCTCTTGGTTTGCGTGTGGGGACCCTGTGGGTCCCCCTCTGCCCCTTCTGGATTGGGTCTCTGCTTTTCCTGTTTCTCTCCTGCTTTCCATCTATGTATCATGTCCTTTCTTCTACCCCCTTGGGTCGCTGGCTCTTCCTTGCTTACTTCCTTGCTTACCTGCTTACTTCCTTACTTCTAAGAATGAATGGGGCTCTGACCCCGTGCGCCGCCCACCGTGCCCGTTGCCCAGACTCCGTGGCTGGGAGGAGTCTGGAAGGAGCCGGGAGTGTCATCACGCCCATCAAGGTGTGGTGTGGGTCTTGCCGATGTATGAAGGGGCATCTTAAATCCTGGCAAGGGCTTTGCAGACCATCTGGAAACCCCCTCCCCTTACAAGGGAGGATCTTAGCTGTGGAGTCGGTGTCCTAAGTCAGGCCCGTGCTCATAACCACGGTCACTATGCACAACATTTGGACTTATATTTAACAAGTGCAAGTTTACGGAGCTGGGACCTACTTGGGTTTCCTTTAAAGGCGGTAAAAGAAGAAGCAGCCAAGGAAATCTGACATCTAATGGGGCGAATGCTCTTACACGGAGAGCTCTCTCATGCAGGGCCCGGGCGCCCGACACGGAGAAGCGTGTCCCTCCCGAGCCCACGGTGCCAGCCCCAGCTTCCCTGCCCGGCCCATCGGCACCGTTGGCCTCTGTCATATCGTGATTTGTCCTGTCTCAGCTCTGGCTGGGGTGTTGACCGTCTAGCTACAAAAGCTCCTGAGATGAGATCAGTGCGTCCCCGGGGGCCAGGTTGGCGCAGGCTCCCGCGGCCCGTTGCCCTCAGTTCTCCCTCTGCCTGACTTCCAAGGCTGGGTTGACAGACAATAGTCAGGAGTCTTGGAAGGACACATCCAGCAGGCGTCGACCCCTCTTTGCCCTCCCTTGGGATTTGGAACGGAAACCTGCCGCTCCGCGCAGGACCACGGGGAAGGGGGTCCGTGGGCTCCGAGGGGCCGGCCTCCCCCTGCACCTGCGAGGGTCCAGGGTGAGCAGGACCAAGCCTGGGCTCTCATTCAGGCAAGCAGCCCGTCATCTTCAGGGATGTCTTAGAGCCCGAGCGTAGACTCGTCGTCACCAGGGGCTGGGGTGGGTGGCGGAGGACTCAGGGCCGCTGGCCAGTGGGTGTGGGGTCTCTCTTCGCGGGGAGGAAACTGCTCTGGATCGGTCGGCGGTGGCGGGCTTGCACGTTTGGTGAACACGCTAGAAGTCACGGGTCTGCTCGCGCTCAGGGAGGTGACCGGGCAGCTGTCTGTGTTAGATCACACACAATAAAGCTGTTAGACAAACAGCTCCCATCCACCCTGCACTTTGCCCAGGGGCCCGGGGCCTCAGAAAGGGCTGGGCAAGATCTCCACTCCTTCCCCGGCCTGCCTGCCGCACAAAGTGCTGGGGAGCGGGGGTGGCGGGGAGGCCCGAGGCGGTGCCACGTGCTCCCTGAGGCCGAGATGTGTGGTTCCAGCGTCGCCTCGGTTCAGGGGTTCATCCCAGGCGAAGGCTTCCCGCAGCGTGGCGCCTTCCTTCCCAGCATGCACTACAACCGGCACTTGGCTGTGTGCGGGATTCTCGAAGTCCCACCAGGGGGAGGCCCGTGAAGGTGCAGCGCGATCTCTGAGCCTGGTGTAGGCTAGATACTAACAGAAAGTGAAAGTGGACTCGGGAGACATTTGCTTCGTGCCTTCTGGGTGCCAGACCACGGCAGTGCGGAGAAAGCAGGAGTCCAGCCCTGCCCCCCAAGAGCCACAGTGGATGGGCGGTCAGGGCGGTGAGAATTGGCTAGTACGGTGTGAAGTAAAGCTGGGGGAGCTTGGGCCAGGCACACTCAGGCTTGAGTCGGAATACAGTGAGGGGCCGCAGACGAGCTTCAAGCAGTAGAGGCGCAGGATCAGAGTTCCTCTCCCCTCCTGGGCTGCTGAATGGGGCAGGGTGGCCATGTTCAGTTATGTAGGTTGCTCACTGCACAAGGAAGGCTAATTCACACAAAGGTCCTATATGGGCAAATGGTGGCCCTGCTGGTTAGAAGGAAGGAGAGGCATAGGCTAGCAGAGAGATTGGCCCCTCAAGAGATAATGGCAGGGTAGGGGGGTTCCCGGAGGGAAAGTGCAGGGGGAGGGCCACACACAAGGGTGGCCTAGGAGGGAGGAGATGGGGGTGACGAGGAATGAATAAATACAATCTGGGGAGAGATCACGTTCTTCTGAGGGGAAGCAGGCTATGAAGTCAAACAGGGCATCAAGGCCAGGGAGTCAAGGCAGGAGGGACAGAGCTGCTGGGGGAGGGTGACGTCAGAATGGACACCAGAACCATTCCTGGGACTGAGCAATTCCGACGTGTGAGGGAAAGCTTTCCCTGCAGGGGAACAGTAAGTGCAAAGGCACTGAGGCAGGAATGGGTTTGGTGGCTTTGGGACATGGAAAGGAGGTCAGGGCACATAAGGAGAGAGTGAGGAGGCAGGAGGCAGGAGGCTGGAGGCAAAATCTGGAGGCAGGAAGGCCGGCCGGCGCCCGAATCGAGCAGGCCTCGATAGTCTCCTGTGAGCCCTATGTTGCTGCTTGAAGGTTTTATTTTAATAAACCTTTTATTTTGAAATGATTTTAGATATAGAGAGAAGTTACAAATAGCACACGTTTGTCCTAGACTCCCCCCATATTAACCTCGCAGCACACCTGCGTTTCTGCCTCTCGTCCTCTCTTACCACGGTTTTCGCGCGGAGTCGAGAGTAAACTGCAGACCCAGACGCTCCCGTGACTCCACAGGTCTTCCCTGAACGCAAGGGCTGTCTCGGGGCAGGCACAGCCCAGTGACAGGAGCCGGGGAATTCATACCGAGGCGGTACGTTTATCCGCCACACGGACGGCACTCAGATCGCACCTGCTGTCCCAGCCGCGTCCTCCGGGGCGAGCAGGAGCCGACCGTGTGGCCCGGGACGCCCTGGGGCCTCGGGTCTCCTTTACTCGCGCGGCTTCGCACCCACTCGGATCCGCTCGTTTCCTGGTGTTTGACTTCAGGGCCGCGGTGGTGCCGGACAGTTCCGCCGGAGCAAGCTCTCGCTCTCGACCGTTTGCTTGTTGTTTTCTCTCTGAAGCTCCCTTGTGATGAGAAGCATCATGGAAGTGAGCCCGCGTCCTCGTCCGTGTGTCCCGCCAGCAGGCACAGGTGTTCATCTGTCCAGTTCCTGGGGCGCAGGTCGGCCGGGTGGCCAGGGCGGTGACAGGCAGAACTCTTCTGCGTGTCACACTTTTGCCCCCTGGCGTTGGCATCCACCGATGATTCTTGCTGGGGGGGAAAAAAAAGACCGTAATAATTGTCAGACGGTGGTTTTCCCATTTCCGCCATCTGTCCTTATCGGTTTTCGTCCTGGACAAGACAGGCTTCCCTTCTCCCTTCCGTCGTCTATGCAAGCGTGGACTCGTGACCGTTATTTTATGTCATACTTTGTTACTGTCATCTTTGCTGTTGTTCGAATCGTCCCAGCTTTGGCCAGAAGGATTCTGGAGAGTTCCGATGAGGGGCATCTCAGTCAGGTGCAGGTTTTAAAAGGATCCCTGTGAACATTTGGGCTCAACCACGCTGGGGACCAGGGGTGACGACAGGGACGGCCACGGCAGGAGCAGGTGCAGCCCTCAGATGCAGCCGTGGGAACGGTGGGAGCGCGCAAGGCTGCCGCGGCCACTCTGGAGAACGGGGGACCCTTCCTTATGGCGTCGCACGGCCCCCGACGGCTCCGGTCGTTCCGCAGCTTCGAGAAGCTTGCATAAATAGGCTCGCGCAGTGCTATTCTCTGACGCCCGGCTCCTTTGCCTTGGCGTGATGTTTCTGAGACCCGCCCACGCTGTGTGTGTCAGACGTGGGTTCCTCTCTGTCTCCAGCATCTTCCAGTGCACGGAAATATCCGAGTTTTATAACCCACCCGGCTGCCCAGAGACAGGCTGTTTCCCACTTGGGACTCTCCCCCACGCTGTGGCCCCAAGGGCAGCGGAGTCACAGGAACAGTGAGGAAGGGGCTGAGGCGGAAGGCCTGGAGGCGGCCAGGAGTTCTAAAGCCCCTCCCTGCCTGAGCTCCGACTCCGGCAACCCCGCTGGGGC
Source organism: Eira barbara (assembly GCA_020311275.1). Classification (NCBI taxonomy): domain Eukaryota; kingdom Metazoa; phylum Chordata; class Mammalia; order Carnivora; family Mustelidae; genus Eira; species Eira barbara. The sequence continues at coordinate 1,923,241 of JAHRIG010000040.1, forward strand.
CCTTGTCCAGACCGCCCTAGAGGGACAGGTGCACTCAGGCTTGGGGGACTGTGATTCCCAGATGTCACTGCTGTCCCCAGGGTTCTGGTGTGCAGACCTGTTTGAGAATCTCTCCCAGGGTCAGCTCTGCCCCCAGCCAGGCTTGCCGTGAGAGCAATGACGTCGGAAGCTCTGAGGGCAGGTCTTGGGGCTTCCTGGCAGTTCGAATGCTCGGACAGTTGGAGACCCACCCGGTTTGGGGCTGCCAACTAGGAGCTGGCCCCAGGACACGCAGCTCCTCTGAGCCAGACGCCGAGAGGCTGCTCTACCGGCACGTTCCAGAGTGCCTGGTGACTTCTGGGAGGGCAAGGGGCTGGCTTTCCTGAGAATTTAGGTTGTGGGCTGGTGAAGGCCATAGGTAGAAAGGGGGTTGTTACCATTCAAGCGAAGTCAGTACCCTTTCTGCTGCGGGGCAACAGGCTAGGTTTGATTTCTTTTCTTTTCTTTTTGGAAGAGTTTATTTATTTATTTGACACAGCGGGAGAGACAGCGAGAGAGGGAACACAAGCAGGGGGAGTGGGAGAGGGAGAAGCAGGCCTCCCCGCTGAGCAGGGAGCCAAATGTGGGCTCAATCCTAGGACCCTGGGATCATGACCTGAGCTGAAGGTAGAAGCTTAATGACTGAGCCACCCAGGCGCCCCTAGGTTTGATTTCTAATATGGAAGGTAGCCAGGTAAGGAGCGAGCTTCCCCTGCAGGTGGTCTTACAGAACGGCCCTGGGGGTCAGAAGCAGGGAGCAGAGCCGCCCACCCTCTCCGAAGCTGTCCGAGTCATTCCGTTCTTTTGCACGCTCATCAGATGAGCGATGGACACCCGCAGTGGGCTCCCTCTTAGCTCCAGTACACCCAAGGTGGACAGACCGGCTGGATGGTGCAGCCCACGTCCTGCGCGCTCAGGCCGCCCTCCCCACCCCTCCGTGCAACAACTCGATGTCGATGGTACTCCATTATGAGTCTGTGGGCTCCCGCCACTCCCTGCAGACCAGACCCTGCGTACGTAGCCTCCCACTCCTGTTCCCACAGTGGAGAACAGCCATCACGGCCCACTCCAGGAAACGAGTCCTGGGGTGATTTTGTCAAGCCCCACAACCAACCAGACACCCGCAACCTTCCTGGTGACTCACACCGTTCTCCCGAATTCTCCCCGGATGACGTTTCCTATTTGCAAATGTGCAATCCAGCCGGACAGCATGGCTGTGTGCTGTCTTGCCGGTCAGAGGACCGTCCTCCAGAGTGGGCCTCTTTCTCTGGGGAAGAGGACTTAATCTCCAGTCCGCTAAAACATCTGAATTGTGTTCCTCAACTAATAAAAGTAATAGTGCTTATTTGCCTTCTAGAAAGGTCAGCCGGCTAGCTGTTTGGAGATTATACCCCGGTGTCGGGACAGTCGGGAGGCCACCAGCGTCATTCAGGACGGTGACGTAGCACGATGGTGTTCCAGTAGGCTCTGAGGACAGGGAGTTTGTCTTTAGGGGGCAAGGCTCTCTCCTGAACAGAGCCCGAGGGCTGGCTGTGCAGATGCAGGGAGCTGAGGTCTGCAGGAGCACGGGGCTCTATCCCTAGGCGGCTCTGTGTCCTCTCTGGGCCAGTGTCCCAGGTCAGGACTCCTCTTGAGCAGCTTATCTCGAGGACACCTGTCCAGCATGGCTGTACCAGCCTTTGTTGTACCCCAGATGCTTGGCCCCCGGCTCCCCCCGAGCCAGCAGCTCTGTCCTTGGTGCTGCAGGATGGTTCTGAGGGAAGGAGTCTGGCTGGCAGGGCTCATCTCTCCAACCCAGACTTCTGGTCACGGGTCACAGACCACTCTGTGGGTTGCTTGTCCCTGGGGCAGGTGTCTACTCCAATCAATTGTGCTTAGAGGGTGAATGGCCTTGGCGGGGGGAGGCTGATCCCCAGAAGGAATGCCGGGTAAAGAAGGGGCAGCCGCTTGGGAAATGGGAGTCAATGTGTTGGGCATTAGATGCCCAGGAGGCACCTGGGACTGAAAATGACCCCGAAGGGACCAGCTCCTTGTCCACCATTCGTGGTTCCCATTGCAGTATGGCCGTCCACACCATCCCCTTTGCCAGCCCCCTGGGATGCTGGATCGCAAGCAGGGGCGGGAGTTGCTTCTACACCACACAGCTGCCCCTTCCAAGGTGACTTTGCTGCTTCTCCTGCCCCGAGCTGGAGTCGATTTCCACCCCTTAGTCCTGCGTTCGGGCACGCGGCTGGCTTGCTTGGGCTGGTGGGGCTCGGCAGAGGCGATGTGCGCAGGGACCTGAATGCCCTTGCACATTGGGGCTCGCTGATCATGCTGATGTGGGAGCCCCAGACCCCAGTGGGAAGAAGCCCAGCCTGGCAGAATGAAGCGTTCCTGACCCCAGAGCAGGAAGGAGCTTTCCCAGCTGAGGACGGGGCGATCATCCGGGGGCCCGCCAACCCACCACAGGCCGCGGAGGCATGACAGCAGCTGAGACCCATAGAAGAGCACCCAGCCGAGCCCGGATTGCAGACCCACCGACTCGAGCACGGAGCGTGGCGGCTGTCCGGAAGGCAGCGAAAGCTGGCTGAAACGGGAGCCGGGATCCAGAAGTGGGGGGCCGAAAGCAGGTGGGTCCAGGTGGCAGACAGAGAGGGGAAGCAGGCAAGCAGACGGTCAGCAAAGGCTGGGAAATGGCAGGCCGTTGGCACAGTCCAGAAAGGTGGCGGAAGGGCTTCGGCTGGAGGGAGGACGGTGGCACGGGGCTCAGCCGCCGGCCTGACACCGTCTGCTGCGACGCGGAGGATGGGACGTGTACCTGGCCAACGCGCGGATCTGGCTCGCAGGATGTCAGGGAGCTCCCGCCCGCCGTGTGAGAGCCGGGCAGACATGAGCCAAAATGAGAACTGCTGGTCTGCACGCAGAATGTGGGGGACACAGAGAGCAGCCTGGACGGCGGGACCGAAAATAGCAGCGCTTTCTGTCTCCATCTCTCCCTCCGGCAGAATATGACAAAGGTAAGAAATGACCGCGCGAAGGTCAGATTCGACAGGGAGCTTAAGCTCCCAGAAGGACGGCCGGTGGCGACCAGTAGACCCTCCCTGCAGACCAGAGAGTTTTTGAGTCTTTAGGGCCCTGCCCAAGCTGGAGAGGCCCGTCTAGAAAAGAACTGGTGGTGGGACCTCAGTTGAATGAGCCGAAGTTGTATTCGTAGGAAATCCATAGTTTTTTGTTTAAAATTTTTTTATTTTATAATTTTTTAAAAGATTTTATTGATTTATTTGACAGACAGAGAGAGCACAAGTAGGCAGAGAGGCAGAGGGAGAGGGGGAAGCAGACTCCCTGCTAAGCGGAGAGCCTGACGTGGGGCTCGATCCCAGGACCCTGGGATCATGACCTGAGCTGAGGGCAGAGGCTTAATTGACCGAGCCACCCAGGCGCCCTGAAAGCCACAGTTTTAAAGGTGGTTCAACTGCTGGAGACACCAGAGTGTGACCCGAGATGGCTCGAGCTGCAGGAAGGCTTCTAGGGGCATGGCTCTCTCTGAACAGAAACCCGAGCGAGGAAGCCGGTCAGTGGCCAAGGGACCCCTGCTTGTGAAAGTAAGGACCCCTCAGAGGGCAGAGCTCTGAGGACGGTGGCTGCAGCCTGTCCTGTGTAAGGAAGCACACTGTCCTCACTTCCCCTCCGGCCCTCCCCGTTCCCCAACTTGTGCTTCCTGAGATGACTGTCGAGGAAAAGCCCACCTCCAAGGGGTTTCTCCCTGAGTGTGATGCTGGGTGACTTCTCCCCAGGGCGAAGCGCCCACACAGCTGACCAGAGGAGACCTGCACAGGGAGAAGCCGAGGAGGATGGGGGTCCCGGCGAGCAGGGTAGGTTGTGGGGGATCGTGGGGCTCATGGCCAGGGAGAGGGTCCGCGTAGGAAATAGCGCTGTTTCAGGGTAGCGATGTCTGATGGTGAACCTCTAGTTTCCTTGTCTTGCGTGGTCGTCTGCCGTCCGTAAGAAGAAAGTACGACGTTAGAAGGTACGTGTGCTGCATTTCGCTGTTTTTAATCAGGTCGTTTACGGGTTGGTTGTTGAATTCTGTCCAGTCCCAGTTTACACACGTCATAATCATCCACTCTCCTCCCACCGGATGAGTATGAATGTTCCGGCTCCCGTCCCCGCCAGGCGTGCTCACACACTTTGGGGGGCAAGCGCAGCCCGTGCCTCTTCACCGCGAGCAGCCCCGCCCGCGTTCCAAAGGGGCCACCCGGCTCCTGCTCCCGCTGGCAGCTGGGGTCCCAGCCCGCCGAGTCCTTGCCGACATGTGTTGCTTCGGTGCCCCTCGTGGACAGGAGGGCTCCCGGCAGCTGCGGTGTCCCCTTCGGCGCCTCCCGAAAATGTCCCGCACGGCCTCAGGCGGGTCCGTGGCCATCGCGAGTGCTCTTGCCCGTGCGAGTCTCTTGCCCGCGCGCGTCTCTTGCCCGCGCGGGTCTCTTACCCGCGCGGGTCTCTTGCCCGCGCGAGTGCTCTTGCCCGCGCGAGTCTCTTGCCCGCGCGAGTCTCTTGTCCGCGCGAGTCTCTTGTCCGCGCTTTCATTGTGTTAATGATCCTTTTTTTGTTAATTTATAATGTTTCTTTGAGTAACCAGGATGACTCTGTTTGGCGACACACACTGTAACTACTTCTCCCTCGCTCTCCCGCTTGCCGCTTCGTTCCCAAGGGCAGCTTTTTGTGAATAGAAGCTCTTAGTTTTAATGTCGAAATTTTCAGTATTTCCCTGTATGATTGACTCCCTTTGCCTTTACCCACTCGGGGGTGAAAAGGTGTTTTTTCCAAATATCCTTTAAAATCTTTTTTTTATCTTTCACGTTTAGTGCCACAAGCCAGGCGGGACTGATTTCTGTGCATACTGTGAGCGCTACGGATTACGTACATTTGAGAAATGTGTGTATTTCTTTCTTTTTTTTTTTTTTTATTTAAGAGAGGGAGAGAGAGACTGACAGAGGGACAGGGAGACACGCAGACTCCCCGCCTAGCGGCGAGCCAGATGGGGGGCTCCATCCCAGGACACAGAGATCATGACCTGAGGCGAAATCAAGGGTCAGACGCTAACTGACTGAGCCACCCAGGCACCCCCCAAAATATGAATATTTCTTTGCCCAGAACCACTACTTGGAGAAGTTCTTCCTTCCCCAGTGCCCTGCCGTGGCACCTTTGTCATAAATCAACTACCCACTTTTGCCAAGATCTGTTTCTGGGATCCGTAGTCTATTGCCAAACCATGCTCGCTCAGTCACTTAATTGCTGTCTTAATTACTCATTCAGCAGCTGATGGACAATCTAATTTGAGGCAATTACGTGGTCATTTGAGTATGGCGTCTTTTGCTCAGCACAGTACATCAGAAATTCATCCGTGATTCTGCACGCCACGAGATCGTTCCGTGGAAGTGCTGGATGACAAGTTGTCGATGTTCCCTGATTCGTTTGTCCTTTGCCGGCCGGAGGACATTGGGGTTGTTTTCAGTTTGAGGCTATTACGAGGAACACATCCATATTTCCCCTTTCCTTGGGTGGATATCAAAGAGCGAAATTATTGGGTCATACGGCGCATTTTCACGAAATCGCCGAATTGTCTGCTACGGTAGCTGCCTCCCTCCCGTAGTGAGGGAGAGTTCCAGCCGCCCCACGCCCTCCTCCGACCTCCGTGCGCGCGCGGGTCTCAATGATTCGGAGGCGGGCCACAGCCTCTCGCCGCGGTTTCGCTCTCTGTCTCCTAATGACAAAAGACGGCGAGTCTCACTTCACGTGCTTTTTTGTCATCCACCTATCTTCTTCAGTGAGTCTCCCCCCGGCGTTAAGGTTAACAGATTGTTCTGTTTTCATCCTTACTTTGAAGTTCGTTTATATTCTGGATACTCAGGTCGTTCATCCGCTATGCATTTCGCAAAAAACGTCCCCCCGGCCTCTGGCTTCTCTTTTCACTTGCTTAACGGTGTGTTTAGAAGAGCGGACATTTTTCATTTTTTAAAAAAGATTTTATTTATTTATTTAAGAGAAAGAGGCAGTGAGAGAAGGAACGCCAGCAGGGGGAGCGGGAGAGGGGGAAGCAGGCTCCTTGCAGAGCAGAGAGCTGGACGCAGGGCTCGATCCCAGGACCCTGGGATCATGACCTGAGCTGAAGGGAGACGCTTAAGGGCCGAGCCACCCGGGCGCCCTGACAGTTTTCAGTTTTGGTGACGTATAATTTGCAATATTTTTCTTTTATGATTTATACTTTCGATGTCACACCTGCGAAATCCATTAAGAGACATTGAGATTTTTCTCCTGTTTTCTTGAGGAAATTGGAGTTTAAAGTTGGATGTTGGGCTTATGATCCATTCCAAATTAGCTTCCGTGCATGGTTCAAGATACGGGGCAAGATTCTTTCTTTCAGCATATGGGTAGAGCTAACGGTCCTAGCACCACGGAGCACCCGTCTCCGTGAAACTGCCTTGACACTTCGGCTGGGGAGCAGTGGATCGTGCGTGTTTTACGCCCGTGTCTGGATTCTCTATGTCATTCCACGGACGGATGTGTCCGCCCGTCCACCAGGTCGTCTTGTTCGCCGTCCTGACATCAGGGAGGAGCAGTCCTCCCCCTTCATGGTCCTCGTCTGTCTTCAAAACAGCTTGTGGGTTTTTTTAACCTTTTTTTCTTTTTAAAGGAATTTTAGGAATATTTAGAATGTTTTTTGTATCAGTTTTGGTAAGATGCATTTTTCTTAGAATCTGCCCATTTAATGTAGTTTTCAAACCTCGTGGACTAAGGCCGGGTGTAAGATCCCTGTAAGTCTTTGGCACGTGGACGAGACTTGAAGTGATGACCCCTTTCCATTTTCAGTGTTGGTTACCTTGTGCCTGGTGCCTTCTCTATGTTTTCAATATCGATCTCACCACGGATGTGTCACTTACATGCATTTTTTGGAAGAACCAAGTATTTGACTTTGTCCACTTTCTAGGAAGTGGTTTTCTAGTTCATTCATTTCCACTATTATTTCCATTATTCCTTCCGTGTGCTTTGGGCTGAGTTTTCTTTTTTTTAAGTGAACATTTAGTCATCAAGTTTTAACATTTCTTATTTATTTTTACATACTTCCTAGGGCTGTAAATTTCTAGGCATGACCTAAGCTGCACCTCAAGTTTTTTGTTTTTTTTTTAATTTAAGGATTCCTTATTTATTTATTTGAGAGAGAGAGAGAGCAAGAGAGAGTGAGCGAGAGAGAGTGCGCACAAGCAGGGGGAGTGGCAGAAGCGGGCTCTCTGCTGAACAGCGAGCCCAACTTGGGGCTTAAACCCAGGACCCTGCGATCATGACCTGAGCAGAAGGCAGGTGCTTAACCGACTGAGCCACCCCGGCGCCCCTGAATCTCCAGTTTTGATATACTAGGTCTTTATTATCATTCAGTTAAAAATATTTTTCTAGTAATTTTATAGTAATTTCTGAGCATAGGCATTTCTGAAAATAAAATAAAATAAAATAAAATAAAATAAAAGGATTCCATCTTAATTTCACTGTTTTGGTTACATGTCGCTTTTGACAAATTATCCCAAAACAGTGGTTTAAAGTGACAACAGCAAATTGCACTGACTTTGCTCAGGACTAGAAGTTTGGGGGCAGCTCAGTGGGTGGGACTCAGAGGCTGGGGTGCGTCCTCTCATGGGTCTATCCTGTCCCCCGTCTAGCCATTGAGGGGCCGCTGCTGGGGTCCACGGCAGAACATCTTCAAAGGTGTTCTCGAGTGTCCTCATGAGTCCTTCGCTTCCTCACGGAACCAGGCTGGTTTGACAGGAAGATCTTTCTGAGAGAGAGCCAGCAGGAAGTGGGGTCACCTTTTAAACTCTGCCTCGAGTGTCCCCTAGCATCAGTGCCACTGGATGCCGGTCCTCGAGGCGGCCACCATGACCCATCAGGTTCAAAACTAAGGAATTAGGCTCCTCTCTTAATAGGAAGTGCCAAGGTTCTGGAAAACTCTGGAAAAGAAGTAGCACTGTAGCCATTTTTGGAAAATACGATCTGTTGCACTCATCGTAGTCAGAGAACGTACTCTGCACGATCTCAATCACATTTTTTTGAGACTTTATGATTCATTTTTGGAAGCATTTGAGAGGCATGTGTACTCTGTAGTCATGAGAAGTAATAAAGTGTCAGTCAATTTTGTTTGCACGTCGATCAATGTCCGCACTGATTCCCTGTCTGATTGTTCTATTTACTGAGAGAATATGTTAAAATCTCCCATTATGATTGCAGATTTGTCTGTTTTTCTTTGTTTATTTGGAAGTTTTTGCTTTATGTATTTTGAAGCTATTTTATTAGGAACATAAAAATTTAGAATTATTCCATATCCCTGATCGATGGATTGTCTCGTCAGTTCGAAGTGCTTCTCCTTATCTCTAGTGATGCTTTTGGCTTTTTTAGAGTTTATTTTCCTAATGTCACTAGAGCTGCGCAGATTTCCTTTGCTTAGCATCCTGTGCTACCCTTTCCCGTCCCTGTAACTTCGTCCTTCCAGATGCTTGTGTCTGGGGGTATTTCCTGCCTAGTGCTTCCCCAGTCCCACCCCGGCCTCGCCGCCCCCCGGCCCCCCCAGCGCCCCCCCAGCCCCGTTGATGATTCCAGGTCGACTCTTACTTACACCTTATTAAGTTAATTAAGTGCAAATACTTTAAACAAATCTATCCGGTACCGTGCACGGAGAGGACACATTTTATTAGATTTTTATTTTTAAAAAGAAAAAAGAACTGGGCCCGGCTCCTCCTTCCTGGCTGCTTTGGTTTAACTCGTTCCTCAGGAATGGGGCAGGGTCCTGGGGCATCACTCCCGCACAGCCCGGCCCAGGCCTCCTCTGCTCCTCCGTTTCCAGGGAGCCTCTCCGACGGGAGCGCTCCTTCGAGGGTCCACTGGACACGGAAGGCCCCAGCTTCAGATCTCCGCGCTCCCCCCAACTGGCCACTTTACCCAAACCTGCCGAGTGGAAGAGGCTGTCGAAAATGTGTCCGGGATGACAAAGCTTGGCCCAGAATGGGAACCCGAGTGACTTCTGCGCCGATGGAGAAAATGAGGGAAATGGGGGCATGAACGCGATGGGGAGGTGCCGGTCCAACGTGAACCCCCCACGGTCTGTCCCGCGGGACCCCTCCCTGTGGGACGCGCGCTTTGTAAAGGTGATTTACAAACACCTGCCCCATGCTGAGCGCACGGTCCCTCCAACCAGGCTCAGAAAAGATCCACCATCTAAGAAAAGAATTCCCGCCAAACCAGCGGTTCTCACTGGAGGCCCCCCGGGGACCCCAAGGCGGGAAACCACGCAGCCCCCGGGGTGAGGAGGGCCGTGGCTGGGGACCCTGCTTCCCGTGACTCTCTCAGGAAAAGCAGAGCGGCCGTCTGAATTTTGGCAGGAAGACATAGAAGAGGTTTTATAGTTTTGTGCAAAAATATGTTTATTACTGAGGGAAGCGCTCCCCTCGCCCCCGAACTCCCGCCTCGCAGAGACTCCTGGAATCAGGAAGGGTGGCTGCTCGTCTTTCCTGATTGATTTATGGCAACGGGAGAATGAATTGGTTTAAATGTTCCAACCCGAAGGCGTGTTTCGGCTGATGGATGCGATCGGCCACAGAGAAGGTGCTCCACAACTCTTTGCAGAATAAACGAGGGTGCACAGGCCTGGCGGGTGCGGCGAGGAGGCAGGGCACGAGCCCCGACTCCCAGCAGGGGACTGGCGACCCTGCTCTCACAGCTGGACCAGTGGGGCGCGGGCCCTCGGGGGCCGTCCCGCAGGAGGACCGGTGGGCGAGGAAAATGCTCTCTAACCCCACACCTCCCAACAGCGGCGCAGCAAGTGAAAACGGTCCACAGTAGGGCTTTGCATGTTTTGGTGCAAATGCTTCCCTCTGTTAAGTGTCTTTTTTTTTTTTTTTAAGATTTTATTTATTCATTTGACATACAGAGAGAGATCACAAGTAGGCAGAGAGGCAGGCAGAGAGAGAGAGGAAAGCAGGCTCCCCACGGAGCAGAGAGCCCGATGAGGGGCTCGATCCCAGGACCCTGAGATCATGACCCCAGGCGAAGGCAGATGCTTAACCCACTGAGCCACCCGGGTGCCCCACTGTTAAGTGTCTTTTAAAAAGGCATGTCATCCTTCCACCTAGAGGCTGTCCCGAGAACCCAGTAGCTAGCCCTCTGCCTGGGCTTGTAAGACCTCACCGGCCAGCTGGGACCCAGTGCCCTGGCAGGGAGAGGAGGCTGAGAGGCGAGTGTGGTTAGTGCACTCGTGCGTGTGTGTGCATGTGTGAAGGGGAGGGCTTCCCTTCCAGGAGGTGACGTGGGACAGTGTCATCCTGGAACCCTGTGGCCACGTGGAGAAGGTTCATTTGCAGAGGAAGGGAAGAGAGAAGGAGGGAGGCAGAAACGCGCCAGAGTCTCTGCTTGGTCTCCGAACCCTGCCCGAGGCTGCATCCAGGCTGCTGGAAGCTTCCTTCCGGGTGAGCTGGCGAGCCTGCCTCTCTGCCTCCTGTGGAGGATAGAGCTTTTCCAGCAGGTTCTGCACTGCCTGTGGATATCGCTGTTCACGAGGTCTTTACGCGGGGCAGCTCGGACATTTGCAAGACGTGAGTGTTTCGATAGGAAGCGAACCGGTTTTGGGTTGTTCAGAAGGGAAGCGATGGGACGGCCGTTGGTCGCGAACAGCTGATGTGACTCTCTCCCGGCCTTTGCCGTGGGGGATGGTTTTACCGCGACGACCGGAGGGTGGGGGGGCACCTGCTCTCCGCCGCTCCCCTAGGCTGGGGCCTCTCCCGGCCGGGGCCAGGTTCAGGGAGGGACCGTCCCCAGAGCTGGTGCTCCAGGAGCATCTGGCGAGGGCTTCCCTTGCCCTGTGGCTCCGCTGCCCGTCCTCTGTGGGAGGGAGCAGACTCAGCCTACCCCGCTCTGGGGAGAGGGACAGAGACCCTGCTGCTGCTCAAAGGAAAGAGGGTCACAGACTTCGGGGCCACATTTTTTCGCCACCATGTGTGAGTCCCTGAGATGTCTTCAAGCCTGGAATGTAGCTTCACGGAAAAATCCCTAGTGAGCGCGCGCGCTGTCCTTCGTGTCGGGGGTGGAAAGGATCACAGACCTGGAGCACTGGGAATGAGCGGTGACATCCAGAGCGCACCCCAAAACCGGGAGCTCTCGGGCCTTTAAATCACCCCAGCCTTCAAAGCTGGGTCCTTGTTGCCGCTCAGGGCACCCTCCAAGGGCGAAAGCACTTTAAAAAAGTTTGAGGCGAAATTCATGAAACATAAAAGGAGTCTTCTCAAAGAACACAATTCCGTGACATTTTACACCTCACGCTTCTTGCAACCATGTTCTGTCTCTGGCTCTGGAACATCCCATCGTCCTCCTTCCCTCCCCGGGAGCACCCGTGTATCTTCTCTGGGGACTGGCTTGTTCTGGACACACCTCAGGGGCAGGGGTCCTAGAACACATGGCCTCCGTGTGCCCCTCCTGCCCCTAGCGTGGTGTTTGAGGTCTGTCCACGGCTGAGTGACGCTCCGCTGTTTGGTTTATCCGTCTCCCCGTGGAGGGACATTGGGGCCGTTTTCGTAGTTTGGCTGTTGTGAACAGTGCTGCTCCGGAGGTTGGTGGGGAGGTTTTTGTCTGAATGTCTGTTTTCAGTCATTTTGGGAAAGCACTTGAGAGAGAGAGAGAGAGAGACATAGAAGAGCTGGCGGGGCCCACGCTTCACCCACGACTTTGCCGAAGGGTGCTGGGTGCCAGGCAGCCGCTGGGCCGGCGTTCCCAGGTTGGAGCCCTAAGCCCCAGAGCGACTGTGGCTGGGCCTTGAGCAGGCACCTAAGCTTACATGAGGTCCTGAGGTGGGGCCTTGATGCCACGGGGCTGGTGTCCTTACGAGAGAGAGACGGCAGACCCCGTCTGCGAGCCTGCTCCAGGGGAGGGCCACGGGAGGCCACGGCCAGGAGGCGGCATCCCTACGCCAGCAAGCCAGGCTTCACCAGAAACCAAATTTGCCGGCCCCTGATCTGGGACTTCTGGCCTCTGGAACTGAGAAAATCAAGCTGTGAGTTTCAGGCGCCCTGTGTGTGGGATCTACTCAGATTAACGCGCCCCTTCTTCTGGAAACACCTCTGGTGCTGGGTGAACCCAGGGCGATCTCCTGGGACTGAGAAGGGCCTCACCCCCACCCCTCCCCGCCGGGCGCCCATCCGTATTTACTTAACGTTTGATATTTTGCCCACTGTGAGCCTTTCGCATCAACTTTGATTTAAAAATTACATTAAATATATTTACAAAATCCCGATTGGTGAGTTTTTTGGTGTTTTCACTTATCCTGTGCTCAAGGCAAGTGCCTCACTGGCCTTCCCTTCCCAGCCCCCTTCTGGTGTTTCTCGTCCCTCGGCCCCAGGAGGCTCTTTTTTTTTTTTTTTAAAACAAGATTAGAGCTGTAATTGGCATATGACGGGATGTTAATGTCAGGTGTCCGCACGCAATGGTTCCGTATCGGTACGGACGGCAGCGTGACCACCATGCTGTCCAGTGACCACCCGTCACTTCGCATCGTTACAGGACACTCAGTGGCTTTCAAATATGTGGTGTGGCCCGATGACTGGTGACACCCCCGGACCTGCTTGTTGCAGGGCCACACCTCTGACCCCTGCCCCCCCGACGGGGGCCGAGGGCACCTGTCGGGGCCCCGGGAGTGGCCTTGGGCAGAAATGCCGGCTCCACCCGCTGGGGCCCAGGATGTCTGGCGGAAGAGGTCCGGGTGTGGGAGGCGCAGGGCTGTTGGCTTCGGAGCCTGAGAAATCCAGCTCCGGGACCAGGAGCAAGTCCTTCCCGCATTTCCTGGCATCGATCAGGTGCTTCTCTTTTCAAAAAGGGCCTCTTTGGCTTTTCTGGTTCCTGTCCTCGCCCCTGGCAGGTGCAGGAGGAGGGATCTTTGGTCCGTCCTGCCCCCTCCACGGGACGACTGAGCAGGGACTGTGGGCGTAAGCGTCCCACACACCCCGGCCTTTCCACTTAGGGAAAATGCAAAGTCGCTCATAGTGTGTTCACATAGGTGGGGTCATGCTGGTGAGAACGGGGTGTCCTGGCTGACAGGAATCTGTTTCTGGAACTCATGTCCCTTGTTCTCGCCTTTTTAAATGAGGCACAGCACTGCCCCGGGAGCCGGGGGCTGGGAAGACTGTTCTGTCTGCCTCTCGGAGGCGGTGCTGCTGCCAACACCCCGATGATGGAGGGGAAGGCTGCACCCCAAGGCCCCATGGGTGCGGCCTGCTCTCGGACTGGGGCGGGACCCCTCTCCCAACGCAGGAGGACGTGGGGGCAGGACGCCTTGATGTGTCCCCTGCAGTGGAGGCAGCTCCCAGAACCCATTCTCTGACCCCTGCTCCCCGAGGCGGCCCTCCCTCCAGGTCCGACGGCACCTGGCAGCCGGGCGCCCTGAGGACAGCCAGATTGAGCTGCTGACTCTGCGGGCCCGTGCCGGGCTCTGGGTGAGCGCCCAGTCCAGCAGGGGACCCGGTGAGCGGCAGGATGATGTGGGGGCAGAGCAGGGGGGCACCTGACAGCCTAGAGGACGGCGAGAGGGCCAGTGCGGGACTCATAGAGGAGGTGATGCCCAGAGGGAAATTTTAGGTGGGCGGAAAGGGCAGGAGGCGGGGCTTCCAGGTAGAAGGAGCCCCAGGGTATCAGGTGTGTGCGTGGGGGGGCACCACCTCAGCGGGCCTGGGGTGGGCGGGTAGGGGTGGAGGCCCACGAGGATTTCTCCCTCAGCTGACACTTGCTGCGCACGCCCGCCATGCCGGACTCGGGTGGCCTCCACCGCCCGCACCTCCATCAGGCCTTAGCTTGGTGGCAGATGGCAGCTGGACATCGGGGGGCTTGGGTGGCATGCTGAGGGGGGCCGGTAGGAGCCGTGGAGGGAGGTCCCATGGGCGGCAGTTGCCCACGCAGGACCTTTCAGCCGCGGGGACATGGTACAGCGAAGAGAAGAGGATTTCAGACCCGGCGTGGACCCGGACTCTGCCCCGAGACCCCCCGAGCTCCCGCCACGCCTGCAGCCAAGCTGACAGAGAAAGCTCACTCCCTCCCAGCTCTGCTGACCCCGCAGAAGCCCCCGTGGGCAGGTTTGGGCGAAGGAAATCCTGGGGAGGAGGAGAGACGGGGCTGGAGACAGGGTGACCAGCAACACCGTCTTTGCGGCTTTCCAGGGGCTTGGGACAAGCTGGGCCCTGCTTGGCCGTGGGGAACAGAGCACCGAGTCCCTGGAGTCCTTGTCAGGAGGGCGCAGTCAGAGGCTGCCGGTGGCCAAAACACTTCCATCAGCAGCGGGGAGAGGAGCACTCAGTCCCCAGGGATCTGCCTTGTCTGACCCCAGGCCCATTTCCAGAACTTTCTCAGCAATGGGAAGAAACGCCTGGGGCTTTGCGGAGACCTCTCAGGGCGCAGGCGTCCCTGGAAAGCAGTGGGAGGTGAGGCCGATCGGAATGGTCGTTTGTCTGCTGGGTCAGTGGTTATGTTGCCCCACAGAGGGCGGCTCAGACAGCACGAGGCTGGCCTCAGCTTCCGGAGGCTGGAGTTCTAGGAGGTGCGGGCAGGGCTGGCTCCTCCCGAGGCCTCCCTCCTGGGCTTGCAGACGGCCGTGTCCTCCCTGTGCCCGCACGCGGTCATCCCTCTACACGTCTCTGTCCCAGTCTCTGTCCTAGCAGGCCCCCAGTCAGGCTGAACGAGGTCACCTTCATGACCTCATTTCACCATGACCACCTCTGTAAAGACCGTGTCTCCACGCATAGTCGCGTCCTAATGTGCTGGGAGTCAGGACTCCTACAAAAATATGGGGCTGCCCAGATGGGCCCACAACAGGAGGTGTGGGTCCAGGCCAGCAAGCGTGGAACAGAAGGACAGGGACGCAGGGCACGTGGGGTGCAGCTGGTCTGTGAGCGGCCACACGAGGTGTGGGGAGGGAAGCCCAGCTTCGGAGCTGTCCATTGGGGGCGGAAGGGAAGGATGCTGTCCCCTGGCGGGCTCCTGTGTCCTGTGTCTTGTTGGTCAAAGCCTGTCCGTCTTCCTGCTTGGCCTGGGTTGGCCCCGAGCCCCCGTGCCCTGCAGTGTGGCTCTTTGCCAATCTGGGCAGGGCGGGAGGCTTGTGAGCATGGCCCGGGGAGAGCTAGGCAGCTGCGGCCCTGGGTCCGGGTGTGATGGTGTCCTCGAGCCTCCCCTCCGGCGACTGGGCTGGTTGCCGGGATCTGCCCAGGCCCTGGCATGCGGGTGGGCCTGCGGCTCCCGGCTCTGAGCCTGGGGACACCAGCTCTGCCCTGGCCTCCGCTGAGTGTGGGGTATGCACTCCGCCTCCCGCAGGTGGTTCCTTCCTGCCGCAGAGGGGGCAGCGGGCCCCAAGGGAGGGTGTCCCACGTGGGGCGTCCCAGCACGCTGGCCTCTGACACCCGACAGGGACTCCTGGTGGGCCCCCAGGAAGCCCCTCCCTCTGCGGCAGCATCAACAGCGGTGACAACAGTGGGGGGGACCACGTGCCCTTCCAGGTGCCAGAGCCCGAAGCTGGAGCAGGGGCGTGTGTCAGCAGGGAGAGGGCGAACCTCTTCCCCCGTGGACAGCCTGGGCTCTGAGGTCCCATCCCCGCCCATGGGGGATCCTGCATCGTGCAGGAGCACGTGACTGCGTCCCTACAGGGCTTCTCCCGGCCCCTTTCGGGAGCCATCGATGCCCTTCCTTCCATGTCACCCTTGTGCTTCTCCTGGGGCTCAAAGGTTCTGGGGGCCCGGCGGCACCCGGGTCTTGGTAGTGGGCGAGGTCAGTCCTCAGCTGTCCCCCCGCCAGCCCTCTGCCAGGGTGCAGCCCGTCTGCCGTCCCCTCTGGCTCTGGGCACCTGCCAAGTTCTCCGTGGAGAGCATGTTCCTTGCGTCCAAGTGTGAGTCCGGACGGCACACGGACGCGCGTACCATCCGCCCGGAACCTGATGCCTGCTTGGGGTTAAAACGTGGGACCAACCGTTCACGGGCTGCCCCATTGGGCATCCACTCGTTCTGTGTGTCTTCTCCAGGTTTTCCCAGAGTCTAGCTTGGTGTCCGTGGATGAGGACCAGGGCACGGTGGGGAGGCTGGCCCGAGGCCACGGGGTGACCCTGTAGCTGGTCCCTTCAGACACCTGTTTACACGTGGACACGCCTTCACAGGCGTCCCTCCACCCAGAGGGAAAGTCAGGGGCTCTGGGGTCTCCCGTCTGTCTGTCAGTTGTGCTCTGTCCCCCTCCCAGCTTGTGGGAATACTGCCTGCCGGTCTCTGTTTCTGGAAAGTCCATTTGGTGGTGCGTCTGGTTCTGACCCACTTGCACATGGGTGTGAGCAGCTCTGCTGGGCTGAAGGTTCCCTGTCCCCGCATGGGCCTTCCAGAATGGAGGTCCCGCGGATGGACGTGGCCCCACTCAGCTCTTTCTTGTGCTGAGCGTGGGCCGGCGGGGGCCCCGGTGGGGACACCAGGACGGCAGAGGATAGCTCAGGGTGCAGACTAGCTCTGAGACCCCGTCTGGCAGACCCTCCCGAGTGGCCTGCTCAGAGTGCCTGCTCTGGGATGCGCGTAGGCAAGCCGTGGAGGAAAGTGTTCAAGTCGGATCTGGGGATTGGTGTCCCCCCTGCTTCCCAGCCACTTCAGGACTTGCTGTGGGGCCCCAGCATGGACTTTCAGGTGTCTCTGCCCCAAGGCAGGTTTCCTGGGAAGACGCCAGAAGGATCCCACTCTGGAAATGCCATCCTTGGTGGAGCTTGCCCACCCTCCGTCTCTAGAGGACATCGTTCATCAGAATGGGACCCCGCCCCCCAGACGAAGGGGAGCGGTTTGGCCTAGGGGAGTGGGGTGGGTTACCCTAGGTCATGGCCAGTGTTCTCAGAGAGTCCCGGCTGCCTTCCGCAATCACCTCTGCCCTGGGCCGTCCCCTCGGTCACCTCTTGGCCAGGGTTTGAGCACACACTGGGAATGTGGGGGACCTCACTACCCCGGTCTCCAGAGGGGGCACGCAGGCCCAGGCTGGGGCAGGCCTGGGCAAACGGAGTCTGTCCCAGCCACACAGGGAGTGGCCTAGGAAGGTGGTCGGTTCTATTCATCTCCAAACAGCACACTTTTTTCCCTTCGGTCCAGGGTAGCTTGACGTGACGCAAGTCCCATCCCCAGAGTGGGGCCTGTTTGGGTCACGTGCATCCCAGTGTGGAGGGACCCGGCTCTGGGCACAGGGAGCCACAGGGCCGAAGGCTGGGGATGAGGCTGCGGTGTGCAGGGTTCGGGGGTCTGGGCCCTGGGGCCTGTGGACAGCCATGCCCGGCCCTCGGCCAAGCCCGGAACAGGACCCACCGCTCCCCGTTACTAGTCAGCAAGCTTGTGTGTCTGGTGGTGGGCTGTGTGGTGGGCTGTGTGGAGCGCCGGTGGCTGGATATGGCTCCTCTGGGGATAGGGAGTGGGAGCCTGGGCAGTGACCTGTCTTGGGCTCAGGGCCAGCTGTCACCTGCGTGAGTCCTAGCAATGGTGGCTTTGGAGGGCCCTGGAGTGTCACTGGGGTCACTCCTCCTGGATGGGGTCAGGGTGGGCCGTGAGTTTGGGGACCGGCTTGTGTCCTGCCAAGGGGTTGGGTGAGGGACCCTGTACCCTGGTTGTCATGTGGAAGGCTCTCGGCCCAGGTGCCTGCCACCGCCCCCCCCACCCCCCGGCTTGCAGTGAGGCTGCCTCCCTTCCAGCCTCTGTGCCCGAGTCCAGCCCAGAGCAGCCCGGCCTGCTTGCCCGCAGCTGGCCTGTGGAGAATGACTGGTAGGCCGGGGCAGTCCCAGCATTGGGACCAAGTCCTTTGGGCCTGAGCTGGGCAGGCCTGATGGCAGACAGCGTCCCATCTAATGCCTGAGGGGGCGAGGCGGTCACAGGAGGCCGGAGCACCTAGGACCGCCCTGGAGAAGAGCCAGGACAGATCCCGGAGGAGGTGCTGGTGATAAAAGCAGGGATGTACCCCATCCTCGGTCCTAGGCCCTCTGGGTGCGGCTCTGGTGGAGGCTGAGGACAGGGGCCTCAGTGCAGGCGGGGAGGCTTGGCCTGATTCCCAGCTGCCCCCTGCCCTGTGGCTTCTCCCCTTACCCTGTGGCTGCTCCCTTCCCCGTGTCTTTTCCCTTCCCTGTGACTGCCCCTTGCCGGTGGTGGCCCCTTCCCCACGGCTGCCCAGAGGGACTCCTGCTCCTGCTCGGGGACTGAGGAAGGTCCCTTCTGTCCCTCCTCCTGGGTGAGGGAGCCCTGCCGCTGCTGTCCCTCTGGACACACGGAAATTGGGCAACAGAGTTGAGGGGAGCCATACCTCCGGGGGTCCTCTCCTGCCACAGCAGCTGGACGTCCACAGGAACAGATCTGACCGGTCCAGGCAGCAGGACCCCTCCCTGACGGTGTCCCGGCAGAACCCCGCTCCCACATTGCACCGGGCGCGCTCCCGGGGGCTGGCTCATGCCAACCACAGCTGCTCTCATGGTTTTGGTACACGACGCCTCCTCCGCTTTCCTGCCGGGGTGCGGAGGCAGGTGCTGGGGCTGCAGTGTGTGGACCGCAGAGCTGAGCCCTCGCCCTCGGGGTCTCTGCTTCGAGTCAGAGAGAGTGACAGCAGCAGGGGGTGGGGCTGTGGGGCCACACTGGCCCCAAGCTGGCGCCCCAGAGTTCCACGTCTCTCCCCCAGGCCACCTGAATGACCCCGACCCTTCCTCCCTGAGAGCTCACCTGCGGCTCCTGCCCTGGCCCGGGGTCCCCACTGCTGTTCCCCCATCCCTGCCCCTGCCCGGTCACAGCCTGCTATGCCTGCCCTATTGCCCCAGGTTGTGCCCCACCAGCCATGGGTGCCATGACAGCCCCTCCCCCACGGCAAGCCTCCCCAGGCCACCAGAGTCCTCTCCCTAACTCCTCAATCTGGCCTCCTCTGTCTCTGCTCAGAACCCTGCAGCTCCCCACCCCCGAGCCTCCCGGAGTGAGTGTCCCTCCCTGCTCACTCCCATGATGCTGACCACTTGTCCTGCCCCCGATCCCTGCAGCCCCCCTAGGCCCGTGTGTCCCCTCCCCACCCCATGAACCTGGCTTAGATGGGATGGACTCCTCCCATGGGGGCTCCCGTGGGGCCCCGTGAGCCTCTCGGCCAGGGTGACCGCACAGCTCAGCTCACACCTCTGTCTCCCCCAGACTGGTGTTTCATGAGCGAGGCCACTGAGCCTGGTCCCCGGTGGAGGTCTTGGCACCATGGGTTCTCAGTAAAATGCGGCTTGAATGAACATGTGAACGATGACCCTGGGGCCCCGGGGCCCTAAAATGCCAGAATCATGGCTGCTGTGGGTGGGAGCCTCGGGGGTCACCCCCCACTCAGGACTCCCAAACTCCTCCACCTGTGAGCTCCATCCTCCCCCCACCGCGACCGTCCCCTCCTTCCCTCAGTCTCCTGGGGCCCCCTCCCTGTGTGAGGCAGCCCGGGCGCACAGCCGGCCACGGCCCAGGATGGCTGGCGACCGGTCAGCCTGTGTCTGCCCACGAGGGGGCGCTGAGAGCCCGCCCACGGAGGCCGCGTGGCCTGGGGAGGGTGTGGGGAGGAGGGTGCGGGCGTGCAGGAGGCCCGAGTGGGAGTGTGCAGGTGCACGCTCGTCCACACGGATATGGGGGCCTGGGGGCAGTGGGCCAGGGCGGCCGAAGTGGCCCTGATGGGCGGAGGTCAGGAGCGAGGTGGGCCCAGGGCAGGCGGCCAGATCTGCCCTGCCCTCCCTGTGCCTTTTAGTCTGGGACCCCACCGGCCTCCATGGGCCTGGGTCCCCCGGGGCTCTGCCCTCTGCCCCGTGTCCCTCAGCCCCAGCTCTCGTGGGCGTGACCAGGTGCTCGGTGAAAACCCCCCTTCCTGGGCCCTGGGGAGCCTGCGTCTGTGTTTGCGGCTCAGCCGGGAAGCCTTGGGGCCACTCCCAGAGGTCCCGCCCGGCCCCTCGGCCATCTGTTTTCTTTGCAGGGGTCAGGGCGGGGGAGACGGGTGGGAACAGGGCCGAGGTTCACGGGGTGGGGGGCGGTGGTTGAGATGGGGCACAGAGAGCGGTGCCTGGAGGTGGTCCTGGCCAGGGAGCTGTGGCTGGGAGTGGTGGTGGGGGGTGGGATGGAGGCAGCGAGGTGGCCCCAGCCCGGTCCTAAGTCCTCCAGGAGAAAAAGAAGCCCCAGGGGTCCAGAGGAGGCTGCTCTTCCCACCTGAGAGGGGGCCCAAGGCGTGAGTCGGAGCAGGTCCGTGGGTGGGGTGGACGGCGGGGTCCTCCTGGATGCAGGTGGGGGGCACGCCGGGAGACGGGCCTGGGGTCACAGATCCTGGGGCAGCTCAGGGCCATCCCGTGCAGGAGGCGGCCAATGATGGACTGTGGGGGGAGCCTGAGCAGCTCGGGGGGCCCCATCTTGTCCCGGGGGGTGGTGGTGTGGGGGATCCTTGTTCTCCTCCCCCAACCCACCCCCAGGGTGCACCCCAGCACTTCTGCCCCCTTGTCTCTAGCCACGCTGCCACTCCAGCCCAGGTCCGGGGTGTCTCTGTCCCACACTCCTGGTCCCTTCCTGGTGCAGCAGCCGCCAGGACTCGCCTTCCTGGCTGCGGGGAGCTCTGAGACTCCACCCTGGCTGTCACCACCCCGTGTCCCCCTGCCCCATCTCCATGTCCCTCTGCCTTCCCCATGGCTGCGGGCCTCTCTGGCCTTTGGGGCTCCTACAATCTATCCCTCGCTTCCTCAGGGCCGGTTCTCGGCCCCAGGACGGGCTTAGATCCAGGCCCGTCTGCTTTGCCCGCACCCAGCCTTACTCCCTGCAGCCTTGAGGTAGTAACAGAGCTGCGTGTGCACGTCCCATGTTGCCTGCCCCCAATGCAGCCCACCGGGGTGGGAGCCGTCTGCTCTACCCAGCCCCCGGCCCCCGGCCCCCAGCCCCCGGCCCGGACAGGGCTTGCAGGCACACAAAAAGGTCTGATGAATGAATGAATGGAGAACCTCCTGGAGTGGTCGGGCCTCTGCGCCTCAGTGTCCCACCTGCGAAGCTGGCAGGAGCAGTGTTTGTTGTGAGGGTGAAATGTGCCCTCTGCGTGGCCTCTGCCAAGGTCAGCTCATCCACCATGGGCACAAGCTCAGACCATGGCCAGAACTCGTCGTGCTGGCCCTGTGCCGGCAACTCACCGGGCTGTCCCCCGGTCGGCAGCAGGCACCTCGAGGAAGTGGGGAGTGCCATCCCCAAGCTTGGGTCACCATGGCCACGGGCAGAGCGTGGTCAAGGCTCCTGAGAGGCACAGTGGCCAGGGCCCAGTCCGGGCTGCGGGCTCCTGCCTGGCATCGGCCACAGCCCCGCCCTGAGCGTCCGTGGCTCTGTCCTCCAGCCAGAAGTGTGTCGCTCCCTGTAAATTGACTTGGCACCGGGCATGCTGGAATAAGACAGCGTCTTGCTTCCCCGCTGGGCTGGATTCCTTCCGAATGGAAGACAAATGCGTTTTAATTTGTTCTAACTTGACACAACTCCCATCCCCACCCCCCACCTTGAGAAATTGGGTCACCAAGCAAAGAAGTCCTTAGCTGGCTCAAACTCACAATTTTTTCCCATGAAGTGGCTCTTGTGGCTTTGATCACACTGGAGGCTCCCGCGGAGTTGACCCTCTGCACGCCTGGTCCTGCACTCCGAGAGTTCCAGAAAGGGGCGGGCTTTGGGGAGCTGCACGCAGCTCAAGGACGGAGCTCTCCACCCCCAGAGCTGGAAGAGGCCTCGGACAGGGTTTGGCCTCCAGCCTCTCCCTTCAGGGGAGCTGAGGTCGGGGTGCAGAGCTCAGGCTTGGCCCCGGGTCCCACGGGGCGTGGTGTGGCCCCAGGGCTGTGGGGAGATGGTGCGCCAGGCCACGGTGCCAGGGCCCAGAGCGGCTCACACCTCGCTCCCTGTTCTCTGGAGATCTTCCTCATCACACGTTAATGAAGGCAGGGCCGCTGGGGCTTCGGGGCTGAGCAGGCAGGCTTAATTACTCCTGGCTCCCCGCCCTGCCTCCCTGGGCCTGCTGTCCTCCAGCCTCCGGCCTTGGCTCCAGGTCTGGGCCCTGCCCCCGTCCACCTCCCACTTTGCAGCATCAGCCCTCCACCGTGGGCTCAGCTTGCGGGCTCACGCATCCGTCTGCCCATGCACCGGTCCGCCGTTTACCTTTCCACCCAGTTCCCCGCCCAATCATCTATCCTTCTGTCCATGGTTCTGTCGGTCCGCCCGCCCACGGCCCGTCCAGCCATGTGCTCATGCAGCCGTCGCCCGCCCACTCGCCGCCCGTCCGTCCGTCCGTCCACCACTCCTCCACGCAGCTGTCCTCCATCCCCTCATTCTATAAATGTTCTGCTCGGCGAGTCACGATGCCACTCCCGGGCCGCGAGTGGGGAGGGACAGACCCGGAGGGAGACAACCAGGTACCTGTGCTCACAGAGCCAGAGGCTGGCGGTTGAGCCAGCGGGCTGTCCCCGTGGCAGGGGTCCCGGCGGGGGGGGAGGGCAGCGAAGGGGCTGACGCGGCCGGATGGCGGAGGGCTTCCTGGAGGACGGGTGGCTTAGCTGAGATCCTGGAGGCCCCTCTCCTGGGCCAAGCCGGTTCTCCCCGTGGCGTCTCCCAATACGTGCGGAGGAGGCAACATGGAGAAGTCTGCGTCGCCCGCCCGCATGGGTGGCGCGACCAGCCTGCCCACGAGCCATCTGCCTCTTTTCGTTCCCCGAGCGAGCGCGCCGGAGCCCGTGGGCTGCCCGGCTCCCAGCACAGTTGTCAGCGGCACACGTGGGCCCCGGACTCCTGCCCCACGGAGCCTGGGAGTTGGGGGAGAGGGTCTCCCGTCCTGATGGAGATGGGGCTGGGCCTGGAGAGCGCAAAGGCCCGGGAGGGAGGCTCCCCCTGGGGACCCGCTGGACAGTTTATGAGGTTTGTTTCTGTGGCTGTCCTGAGAGGCCACAAGGAGGCGACCACGGCTGCCTCACAGAAGTGGAAACCGGATCTAGGGAGCGGGCGGCTTGTCCCTGGCACAGAGGGCCCAGGGATAGGCCTCAGGCTTCTGCCCCGCGGCACGTGTGATCTGCGCAGCCGGGGCTGGGGGGTGGAAGACCCGGCAGTGGGTGGGGCTCGGGGAGGGCTCGGGGTGCAGGGAGAGGTGGGAGAGGCATAGGAGCAATGAGCCCTGCACCCTTCTTACGCGTGCGTGTGTGTGCACGTGCACGCGCTCCTGAGACGCACACGGGCCCTGCCTGCCCCGGGACGGGCTCACTCGCGCTCGCTCGCTATCTGCAGGACCGTTCCGCCGTTCACGGGTTGAGCTCCTGCTCGGGGCTGGACCTGTCCCCGTGGCCCGTCTCCAGCGGATTTCTCCCCCTGTGGGGCTGCGTTCTTGGTCGTGGGTCCTGTGTATTGTAGGGTGTGTGGCGGCAACCCTGGATGGCAGGGACACGTCCCCACCTACAACATCAAGCTGTCTGCAGACGTTGCTGAGTGTCCCCTAGAGGGGCTCAATGCCCATCGAGAACAGCTGGTTTATGGCCGTGGACAGGGTCCCCCCTGCCTTCCTGGAGCTCACAGTCCGAGAAGGGGACAGTCTGCTTGAGTCACAGAGAGGCAGCAGGAAGGGCAAGAGGAGGCCCCTTGGGGACTGGGCGCACAGGCTAGCGGGTGGGGGGAAGGGAGACCTGGAGATGGGTCCTGGGCATCTGGGGGAGAACGGAGCCCCCGCTGAGCCGGGGAGGCCGGGAGAAGGGCCCAGGGAGTCAGGCACAGTGTCCTGCCCGAGGAGGGACCCTCGGTCTGGAGGGCGGCAGCTCGCCTTTCCACCTCTTGCCGGCTTTGCCTCTGCACTCAGATGCACCTGCCCCATCTGCCGTAGGCCGGGGGCCATGGGGGAGGCAGACAACTGTCCCCAGATCACTGCCGGTAGTGATTAAAGGCTCAGACCCAGAGTGTCATTAGAAAGGAAACAGAGCAGAAAGGCCTTGGAATTAGCAGCTGCTTCCCTGCCCGGCCCTGGGGGAGGGGAACTGCCATGGCGGGAGGGCAGTGGGCAGGCTAGTCTGCTGGGCTGGGGCCCGTCAGGCCTCAGGGGCACCTCGACACCTCGGGTGTCTCCGCAGGGGAGCATGGAGGGCTGCAGGGAGGCGGCGCCCCACCTCCCAGTGCAGAGAAGTGCAGCCAGGCCCCAGCTGAGGTTGGGGGCTGGGCCGCAGGTCCTGGAGACGTTGCTGGGCTCTTCTGGTCCCTGGTGGTGCTGATGTCCCCTTCTGAGCGGTCCCATCCCTCAGGGCTGCCCAGGGGAGCTAGGACTCCAGGGGACCACCAAGAATCAGTGTTGTCCACCGCAGTGGGGAGCAGATCTCCTCGTCTGGCCTCCCGTCTTCCCTCCTAGGAGCTCACAGGGGTTTGCTCAGGAGGGCTGCTCCGGGTGTGACGGCCTGGGCCTGGGCCTGGACCCTGCGTGGAGGCAAGGGTGGGACACTGGGTCAGGTGCCTGAAGGACAAGGTCGGTCAGATGGCAGAGGAACAAGACAGAGAGGTGATGTGGTCCAGGCGCCAGGAGGTTGAGGGGCCTGCGGACTCTGGAGGGGACGTGTTTGGGGCACCATTCTCTGGAGCCAGGGGGGGTTTCGTGGGAGGAAACTGATTTGGGTCAGTTCAGTCTTTTATACAACGCATAAATAAAGGCCCGAATTTCTTTTATTAGTTAATTTTGGCTGTTGGACTGTGAGTCTTTGAACGTGACTCTGGCCGATACCTGCCACCTGGGTCTTGTGAGTGCCGAGCGGAGAGAAAGCCCCGGAGGGAGAGGCCAGCCGGTCCCGCGTCTCTCGGGGGCCCTCTGCCAGGCGAGGGCCGGCTTCATGTGGTGGGAGTGGGTGTCTTCTGGCTGGAGGCGGGTGTCTGGGGTCTCTGGGAGGCCCCTACATGTGGAAGGAGCTCAGAATCAGGGTCCACCGAGCTGGGCCCAGCACTGTACGGACTTGACCCCTAAGGGGGGCCCTGTGCCCCCTGAGCCCCAGGTCAGAGGGGAGGTGTCCCGCTAAGACCACCCTCTGCACTCAGATGCACCTGCCCCGTCTGCCGCAGGTGAGTCTGATTTGAACCCGGTGCGGCCACACGTGCCTTGCCCTCCACCTGCGGCCCTGACAGAGCTGTGGGCCGGCCCCCCCATTCCCACCCTGACGGCTGCCCTCCAGGAGTCCCGCTGTCTGCCTCTGCTAGAGCTCAGACTCCCCATTGTAGCAGCCACTGCTCCCCGTGCTCCCTGAACGCTCTGTGTCCCCGCGTGGGTCACCCCTAGCCCCCTGCCCCCAACCTTTTCTCTACCTGCCCTTGCGGCTGGGGAGGGGCTGAAACCCTTCTAGAGACCCTTCCTTGCCGTGCGCAGGGACGGGGCTCCGGTGCAGGAGGAAAGCAAGGCCTTTTGTCCAAAGTTGATAAGGAGTTTGGCACGCAAGAGCAGAACATGGCCGCGAGTGTGGGGACACATGGCCGCCAGCCCCCAGAGCCCTCCCTGTCCTGGGCCCACGTCCTTAACTCACCTCCGGGGCCTCTTCCAGGGGCAAGAGGGCAGCAGCAGACCCGTCCCGCGGCCGGCGTGGGCCCCGCTGCTCTTGAAACCAAGCACAAAGGATTTGGACCAGCGGCCATGAGGGCGCTGCTCGGTGGACACACAGACGGGAAGGAGGGTGGGGCCCGGCGTTTCCTCAGCCTCACTCACAACCTTGGGGGTCTCCGCGGTGTTGACACGGGGGCTGAGGCACGGGAGGCAGGAGCGGGGTTTGGGTTCACACGGGCTCAAGACCGTCTTGGCCATGGAGAGCCGTGGGGCCATGAGCAGGGCACGGGAGCCCTTCGGAACTCAGGATCTTCATCAGGGAACCGGAGGCTTGACTGGTCCTTGCGTCGGGAGGGCTGAGCACAACACTTGGAGCCGGGGCGGGGTTCCGGATGGCTGTCCCCAGAGCCAAGTCAGCACTGGGAGGGGCCGAGGTCTAGGCTGCCTCTCCCTCAGGCCTGTGCTCCCCTCATGGCCCCAGACCCACAGGAGCTCTAGCCTGGATAGGACCTCCCGCTCCTTACAGCTCGATGGTCGTATTTATTTTATTCTATGGCTTTGATCTATAAAATGCCACTGTGTACCCAGGAAAATCCTCCAGAAGGGGTCGGCTCCTCTCAAGTTTTAGTAGTGAAATATGGCGTTCACACCTTTCATGGGCCAGCGGTAACATTTTACTAGAGACCTATTGGCTAGAGGTCAGTGGCTAGGTGTGTCTCTCCTAGGACATGGGGAGAGGCATGGCCAGGGGCACACGCCCGGCCCTGTGTCCAGAGACGGCCGCCAAAGGCTCCAGCCTGCAGACCTGGCCAGGGCAGGGACCGGTGGGGCAGGGTGGGGAAGGACCAGCCAGGGCAGGGGCCAGGTGGGCAGGGCAGAGAAGGACCGGCTGGGGTAGTAGGCTGCACGAGATGGTGCCCGTGATGGAAATAACACCACGCAGGCCTGGCTTTCTCAAGCATCCTTTCCTCTCTGCGCCAGGGCAGACATCCCCCTCCCTTCTCTTCAGGGCTTCCAGACCCTCCTCCCCGCCCCTGGTCTAGCAGGTGCTGGGCATGGGATGGATGTCCAGTTCCACCATGGACCTCTGTCCTTGTGATGCGACCACGCACTTCCACGCTCTGAGCCTGCCTGGCCAGACATCTGCCAAAGCCAGACATCATCGGGGAAGGCACAGTTTTTAGGACCTTGGATGCCGGGCAGCAAAGGACGGTGACTTCTGGGGAGTGGAAGCAAATGAGGGAGCCCCCGACTGCGCTCGCTCGTGTCCTTGATGGAGCTCCCAGGCCATGGGCCCAGGGAGACCAGGGCACCTGGCACAGA
This sequence comes from Eira barbara, assembly GCA_020311275.1. NCBI lineage: Eukaryota > Metazoa > Chordata > Mammalia > Carnivora > Mustelidae > Eira > Eira barbara. Next base: position 1,950,172 of record JAHRIG010000040.1, read on the forward strand.
GAAGAGAAGGGAGAAGCACCCATTCCCACCAGCCAGAGGGGAGGCCTTGTGGTTCGCAGATCACTGGACGACCTCAGAAGGGTCTCTCCTCGGTCAAGGGGAGTTACTGACCTGATTAAGCACTTCCTGGTCCTGCGTACTAAAGCTGGAAAGCAAGAGCAAAGGGTTCCAAGAGTTTCAAAGTAAGTGTGTCCCGAAACAAAGCTCAGGTCGGTTGATAGGAATAAAAAGGCTTCAGCACCCCAAAAGGGGGACTTCACGATGCTGGGCATTCAACAAGAAACGGCCAGGCACTCCAGAGGCAGGGAAATACGAGCCCCGAGGAGGAGAAACCCAGTCTGCGATACCAACCCAGGACCGCCCCAGGCGTTAGAGTTGGCGGGCGGGGCGTGAAATCCGCTGCCAGGACGGTGTTCCAGGCGTCCCCAGAGGCAGGGGGAAGCAGCATCACAAGCGGGGGAAGCTACGAAAGGCCGGGTCAGACTCCGTGCACAGTGCAGTGTCTGGGATGAGGACGTCGATGGGACTCCACATCGCAGAGCAAGGATGAGTGAACTCGAAGACACAGCGGCAGCATCGAGACGGGACAGGGAAGAGCCGTCGGAAATAGCAGCTGCCCATCGGGCAGCTGGGGGTTCCACGTCGGGTACCCAGGTACATGCCATGGGGTCCCCGAGGGAGAGGGAGGGACGGGAACGGGAGATGTCGGGAGAAATCATGGCCCCTAAGTGTCCAAGTCTGACGCAGCCGTGACCCCACGGAGTCGGGACGCCCAGCGAGCCCCAGGCACTGGAGCTTGACGAAACCCCAGCCGGACACATCACAAGCCTGTCACTTAAGCCTGTGACACCAGGGCAAGTCGGACTGATGGACTGAAGGGCAGCCGATGTGGAGAAGGGATTTGTCACGGAAACCAGGAGGGAGAGCAGAGCAGCTCTGAGGGGAGGACAGAAGTCTCGGCCGGAGTCTAAACTCGGGGAGGCTCTGTCAGAGACGAAGGCGCCAGGAAGGCCATCCGGGTGCACAGAGCAGAAGGGGCCGGTCACCAAGAGGCTGACTGCAAGGAGCCCTGAGGCGTCATTCGGGAAGAGGACCGGTGTCCGGTGGGACCGCGAGCCGCAGACCGTGGGGGCACGCACAGCGCGTGCGTCCACTCTCCTCATGGCTCAGATCACCACTCGGTGCTGCCGGGGGCCCGGCCCTCCCCTTCCGTTTCCACAAAAACCCGATGGGGCAGGCGCCTTCCGGTCTCCGTTCTAGAGATAAGGAAACTGAGGCTGGAGGGCCAGAGTGGGCCCCGGCCCAGGGTTGAATCCATCCCCTTCCTCTCCCGAGTCGCGCTGCTGCCCTTTCCTCCGGCATCAAACCCGTCTCTTCCGTCCCCTGGCCCCCCATCTCGGGCAGCGTCCCCCCCTCCCCTTGCGCTCACAGCCCCCTGGGTCTGGCTGGAGCAAAGGCGAACGACCAGGCCCCTTCCCTCTGCCCCGCCCTTCGTGGCTCCCCCAGAGCCTCAGCTCTCAGAACCTCCAGGAGATGAAGGATGGGCGGGGCTGTTGCCGTGGCAACCACTCATCATTTATCGATGGCCGATGGCCGAGGACACACTTGCTCCAGCTGGTGGAGAGCAATTCGCAGGTGTTGGTTCCTTCTGGGCGGCTCCACTGAACGCAGGCTCTGCTCACAGGCCCTCCCGGGCTCCGGGTGGGGACTGCGCAGCTGGAGGGCTGGGGAAGGTCGGCGTCCCTGCTCCTCGCTCCTCGCCTCCCAGTGCTTTAGTCACACACCGGTCCCGGGCAGCAGGTCAGACCCCTGCCTGCGGGCCCGGGCATGCTTGGCGCCCCGGGGTCTGGTCTCTGAGTCCCCCAACCGTCTGGCCGCCTGTGCCCCACCCGTTCCGCAGGATGGACTGGCCTACGCGCGGGCTTGTTGCCAGCCTCGAGCGCGTGTGTTCATGTGGAAAACCGAGGCACAGGCAACTGGGCTGGAGGGGGAGAGTGGCCAGCCGTCAGCGCCCGGCCAGAAATAAGCGTGCCCTCATTCGGCACACATGCTTCCAGGGACGTTCTGATAAAAATAAACACGTGTGGAATGGGTTTATATAATGTTTAAAGTTGTGGTGGGATGCAGATTACACCAAGTCTACCATTCTGGCTATTTTTAAGTGCGGTTCCGTGGCATTGGGCTCATTCGCCCGGTTGTGTGAGCCCCCTGTCGGGCTCCAGGACTCCCCATCTTCCCGGACTGAACCCCGTCCCTAATCCACTTGGCCCTCACCTCCCCCGGCCCCCAGCTGCCCGCCCCCACCCTCCTGCGTCCGCGGCTCCCACTCCTCCGGCTAACTTCTGTAAACGGGACCCTACAGAGTTGGCCCTCTGGAGACGGGCTTACTTCGCTGAACACAGTGTCCTCCATGTTTTATCAGGACTTCCTTCCTTTTAGAGGTGCCGTCCTATTCCGTTGTACGGACCTGTCAAGTGCGTGTATCCATCGTCCCTGGATGGGCGTGTGGACTCCTCATGGTCTCATTGAAAGAGCCGGGCAGGGGAGGGTGGGCCTTTCGTGCCTTCTCAGCCTTCCTGGCCAAGCTCTTCCCCACCTGCCCCGTCCATGCCCTGGACTTCTCTCGTGACGTCTGGCCCCATAGTCACACACCTCTGGACACTCATCTGACATCAAGCCCTTGGTTCTGGGCCCCTCTGGATGGGAGGCAGGGGCTTCCGGGGGCCGTCGTGGATGCTCTAAGCCCTGCCCGGTCTTCCCAGGACCCGGCTGCAGCAGAGACCGGGAGAAGCAAGGAACAGAGAGGCGCCCCTGGGTGGGGGTCCCCATGTGGGTGTGGGAGATCCCGCCTCCCAAGATCTCTCATGTGTGCGGCATCTCCCCTTGACATGGGGAAGCCTGCCAGCTGGCCGCCTACCATTGTCCCTTCTCCTGAGGTCACCTGGCCACTTCGAGTGGTCCTCATGGGAAGGGTCTCTTTCAAGATGACCCAAGCCCGGATCCCCTCCTGGAGAAGCCCACTCGAGTCCTTACCCCCAAACGGGGCGCTGCAACCCTGCTGCATGCCATGTGACTCCTTACTCTCCATCGCAGGGTTTCCAGCCACAGCCGCCAGCCTTGGACAGCTCAGGTATGGGTGTCCAGCCCTGGGGTCCCCTGGCTTGACTCACGGTGACAGGAGGAGTACCCACGTCCTTGCCCATTCTGGGGGGTCCAGGACAGAACACATGGCAACGTTTTCTTCAGGGAAATGCCAGTCCCGCTCTCCCAACCCATGGCAGACTCCCAGTGTCCTCTTACAGGGTTGGAGGTGTGAGAGGGCAGGTTGGCACCCGGCTGGAGGGTGTGCAGACCACTTGGAGACTGTCATACTGGGTCCCAGATAAACACTCATCTGACAGTTCTCAGCTCCAGGCACACATCGGAAGAGGTGACATCCCGCCAGGAAAGGGGTCATGGCACTAGCCTGCCTCAGAGGGAGCCTCACCCAAGAGTGGACAGGATGCCCGGGGGCCATGGCAGAGACTGCGTTCGGGACACGGCAAGGGCCAGACAGCAGTCACCATGCAGGGAGAGCAGAAGGGGGAGTATGCTAGGAGCAGCCAAGCCCTCGCGAGGCTACACACGGTTCCAGGGTCAGCAGATCCAACGGGGATGCCGGCCACTCAGACATGTGCCTTGGCTCTGCGTTTGGCGCCATTTCCCTGCATGGGACTGGTTGTTGTGGAGTACCGGCTGTTGGGGAGCGGGGGACAGTGGGAGACAGCCTGTGTCCTCGGCCGTGGCGAGGCCGCAGCTGAGCTCGGCAGGCTCCCTGGCCAGCCCCGGGGCGGGGAAGCAGGCGGCCATGCTGTGCTGTGCTCAGGAGCGAGGTGACGAATGGAGATGCAGGAAGGAAGTTAGGGGTCTTCAGGGAGCCCAGCAGATTTTTTTGCAGGGAAAGAGCTATAAATCGAGGCTGTATTTAGAGCTATTAGCGCCTCACTCATGCCCCAGTTGGCGTGTGTGTGCGTGCTGGGGCTGCAGGGGGTGGGGGGGGAGGAAGGGCAGCTGCTGTGAGCCGACTCGGGGGATGGAAATTCTGTGCGGGAGTCGGGCTGCATGTCCTCCTGCCCTGTGCAGAACCGAAGGTGAACATCAGGGTCGCTGTCCAAAGGTGACGGTGGCCAGGAAAGGGGGGGCGGGGATCCCAGACCCAGATATGTGCACAGAGCCGCACAGGGAAGCCGTGGGGACCACCCCCCACTCCCCCCCGCAGGGTCCTCCGCAGACCCACAGAGGCCCACGACCAGGTGCTGACATCCAGGGAAGGGAGGACAGGGGGCTGGCAGCCTGCAGCCCCAGGGCCTGGGGGGTCCTTCTGGCTCACTGGGGCGTGACAGGTGGGGGCCCTGGCCTGGCCGAGCTGCTTTAGTCAATTACTTGTGCCGCCACGTCTTCATGCTCTTCCCATTCAGAGGCGGCCTCAGTGTCCGGCCGCCTGGAATCTGGGTCGGTCCCCCCGACGTGCTTGGCCCCCAGAAGGCAGAGGAGGCCAGGTTGTGGGACCTGAGGGATGCGGTCCTCAGAAGCCCTGGGCTCCCCGCTGCTCTCGTGACCCGAGCCCCTGCTCTGCAGTGGAGACCCCATGGCCAGGCCCCGAGTCTCATGGCGAGAGGGGCCCCACAGGTAAGCCACCCCGTGGCTCACCCAGGGGAGGCCTGGAAAGGCAGGAGTGAGGGCTGATGCTCAAGGAGCAGAACCGGGCGTTGCATCCATGTGGGAGGAGAAGCCCAAGGTTAGAACATAGAGGGACTCGGATGGGGCAATTGGCCTGGCCAGTTGGCCTGTGGCCTGAGGGAAGAGACTGCGGGATTGGTGCGATGTATCGGCCTCGTGGGCCAGGCAGTACATAGGTACCTGGTTGAACACCATGCTGGGTGTGTCTGTGAGGGTTTCTGGATGGGACGGACACGTGAATCCACTGAGTGAAGCAGATGACCCTCCCCAGTGCGGGTGGGCCTCGTTCAATCAGTTGAAGGCCTGACTAGAACAACAGCTGGGGGGACGGAGAACCGGCTTTCTGTCTGTTTGAGCTGCTACACGGGTCCCCTCCGGCGCTCAGACTGGAGCTGACACCACCGGCTTGTGGGACTTCTCAGCCTCCCTAGCCAGATGGGCCGATCCTTACCTATCAATCTGTCAATCATCTGTCTGTCTGTCTGTCATTGATCTAGCAGCTTGTCCTATGGTTCTGTTTCTTGGGAGAAGCCTGCCCGGCACGGCCCGGAGCAAGGAAGTCTTGGGGACGGGCGTGTGGGGAGAGGGGGCCGTGGCTCCAGGTGTCCCAAGTTAAAGCCGACAGAGGGGCCTCAAGATCCGGGAAGACGATGCAACTCGGGAGGGGGATGTCACCCAGCACCAGCAGGGAGACCGCAAGGACCAGTGGCCGCCGTGGTGGAGAGGGAGGCCCCCCACGGGCCCAGGAAAGAGTCAGCTGCGGCTGCCACCCAGCATCCAACCAGCGGGCAACAAAGGCGGGGCAGGAGCCCTGGAGAGGCCCCTGCTCCCTGGGAGGCTGGCCAGCCCATAGCTTGGGTTGACTGTCAGGAGAGCTGCGGGGTTGCTCCAGGCCCCGGGCTTTGTGCTGAAGCCCTAGGGCCTGGCTCACAGGGGGTGGGACCCGCGGCCAAGGAATCTGCTGGTTCTATCCTGCCGCATGATGCTTCCCCGGAACTCCTGCCCAGAGGGAACTCCTGACCGAAGGGGACCGTCTTGGGCCTCCCACCAGGACTAAGTGGAATTATCGAAAGTCTAAATCTCACTACCTTGGCGCACCCTCTGTGTGTCCCGCCCTGTGAAGGCATTTTCTATTCATCGTTTTCTCTGTCCCCCCCCTTCCTCCCCAAGCTGGAGGCCCTTGGGGGCCCCAGAGAGGGTAACACAGCGGTGGGGGCGGCGAGAGCCCTGGGAAGCACCAGAGGACAGCGCTTCACCTGGGAAGCAGGAGGCTGCCCCTCCCCCAGGAGCGGGGGAGAGGGGGAGCTCCGGGGAGCCAGCAGAACCCCCCACTCCAGGCTCGGGGAAGCCCCCTCCGGCCTGAGTTGGGGGAAGGGGCTCTCAATTAGTGTTGAGACTGAGGGGTTTCATCAGACGAGACTGAACATTTTTTAAAAAGTACTTTGGACGGGGCTTAGCTTTATAGAAAAGTTGCAAAGATGGTCCCGAGACTTCCTGCCCTGATGGACACAGCGCGCTGGGTCACAGCCAGGACACGCACCCTGTCTTACTGGCGGCCTTTCGTAGGGCGCGGGGCCGGCTTAGCGGCTGAGACTGAGGCCATAGTAACGGGGCGTGGAGCTGCCCGGGACAGCCGGCCTCCGGGAGGGAAGGCGGGGCTCTGACCTCGCGGGGGCGGGGCTCTGGCCCGGAGGGGCGGGGCTCTGACCTCACGGGGGCGGGGCTCTGGCCTGGCGGGGCGGGGCTCCGCCGAGGTGTCCTGTGCACCGCACAGTGGGGAGCCGCCAGGACCACAGCAGTCTGGGGATTCACTGGCACAGTCTGTCCTTCCCCACCGTCCCCAGAATCTGCCTCTTGGTGGCCAGCGCCTGGCACACAGTAGGTGCTCCGTACGTTTTTGTTAAATGATGAAGGTAGGCAGGGTGGGTGTGGGAGACATTGGGAGGGCTGGCAGCCCTGGGGAGGAGGAGGGGCAGAAGGCTGCCCTCGCCCCCACGGGACACCTGAGCCAGCTGCCCAGAGGGAGGCAGAGGGCGGGGCTGGGGAGGTTCATTCTGTTACCAGAACAAACAAAACCTCTTTCCTCCCAGGCCAGCAGCAACTCAACCCCAGCTCTGGTTGCCCTGTACTTCAGGGTTGACGGGGTCCTTTTCCTGAGAATGGATTTGCACACCCCCATTTTAGGGGCCCCGAGACTCCGCTCCCCTGGGGCGCACAGCCCGCAGCACCTAGAGATGCACTTAGTTCCAAGTGCCCTCGACCTTGACCTTCCCCTGCCCCACTATCTACCTTCCACACCCTAGAAACTTCTGATCTAGGCTCCTCCCGCATCTTTCCCGGCGCTGGGAAGACCGAGGCTCAGATCCCACACTGAGCTTCCTGACCCTGCTGTGCACAGTGCCCGCAGCCCAGGAGGTGGACTGACTTGCCGCCAGCCAGGCCTGGCTGCGGGTGGATTTCAGGGCTTATGGTGCCGAATCCCCTCGCTGACCCACCCAACGCCCACGCCTGCCTGACCCAGAGCCCCCTGGACCCGCAGCTGTCCTGCTCTGAGGGCGGTATGCAGGTCCGCGCGTGGGGACTGGGGGAGCGGGCCACAGAGAGCTCACGGCAGTCGCCCAGCCGGCAGGAGGGAGCGTGTGCCCCGGGGCCTGAGATGCTCGGCCTCGGTGGTGACTCACCTGGTTGAGTCGGGCCCTCGGACTCGGCCCCCAAACTTCCCTGTTGGGGGGAATGTGTGACTCTGACACCGCCGAATGCGTATTTCAGTAATGACCCAGGCTACGAGCCTTCAGAGTCTTACAATTGCATTATTAACAAGAACTCTCGGAAGGTGCCTAGAATGCATCAAAGTACTCAATAGTCCACATCTGATCATAATTAAAAGTAAAAACTATGGCCCAGAAGGGGGCTGCTTGTGACGGATTTGCTGCATGGGGCTAATGGGAGCATTATTAACACAAGGAAATTGCCGGAGACAGGCTTGGCAGGATGCCCGGTTTCAGTGCGTGTGGAGGGTGAGGGGGCCGGTGGCCATGAGTGCTTCTGACCCCCCAGGCCAGGCCGAGCAGCGGCTCTGACCCCCGAGCTCTGCCTGGTCCCTATTCTGGGGACCGAGGGCCGCTGTGCTGACTGGGAATGGGGGTCACGGTGATGGTGTGCTGGGCAGCTCCGCGGAGGGGACCCGGTTGAAGATGGGAGGCAGGTGGTGGCAGGCGCTGGGCCACGCTGCCCAGGGACCCTGGAGCGGATGGAGCCCTGCATCCCCCTGCTGCTGCGGGGGCTGGCAGTCAACAAGGGCCCTCAGGGACCCTCTGCAGCCAGGCCCTTGGCCGAAGAGAGCAGCCCGTCCTCCTTCCCCGGCTTCTTCTGAGGGCGGCCTGCATCCGGACTGGTGGAGGTGGGGTGGACCGTTGCAGGTGGGTTGTGGACAGTCTGGGTCCGAGCCTGGGCCTGGGGCGGCTTTGAGCACCTGCAGGATGAGCAGCGGCCTGGGGTCAAGATGGTGTCAGAGCTGAGTTCTCTGGGGATCCTGCCTCCTCCCTCCACCCAGGGGCTCTTCCTGGAGCCACCCCCCGCCCCGAACCTCCCGCACACCCATCTCTGACTCAGGGACAGAGTCCCGACAGCGGACCTGTGGTGGGGGGATGAAGCCATGCTGGGCCGCAGTGGGGCTGGCATCTTGGGGGCGGCTGGAGGGAACAGGGGTCAGGAGACACTCGCCTTACCTGATCTCAGCCGACAACAGGACAAGGGGGCACGGTGGCTCATTTCCATGCGTCCCGTCTCAGGCTTGCCCCTCTCCTCACAAGCCCAGCGCAGCTGCCTGTTTTCTGCTTCCCCAGCCCAGCTCCTACATGCCGAGTGGACAGTGCAGATGCCGAGACAGGCGGCCTTGTTACCCTCTGCACCCCACACCCCGTGGACAAGGGCCTGGCACGCACGTAGATTCTAAAGCCGGAGTCCCGGTGCAGGCCCCACCGCAGCCCCGTGCCAGGTGTGTGCTCCTGGCCCAGCTGTGTTGCTCCTGCCTCAGTTTCCCAGTCTGGGGTGTGTTTTACAGTATGAGATGGTGAGGATCAGGAGGGCCATACAGGGAAGGGGGCAGGCACACGGTAAGTGCAAGGTCCTGGTGTCAGCTGCCACGAACTCAGACCCAAGTCCTGCTCCGCCGGAGGTGGCCCGGGCTCCAGGCAGCCGTCACCAGCCTCCCAGCGCCTGGGGGTCTTGTTAACACTCAGATTCTGATTCGTTGGGTGTATGGGTTTCCCGTGGCTGCCATCAGCTCAGGACAATAGGGATCCGAGATTTATTCTCCCTGTTCTGAGGCCACGGGTCCAGACTCAAGGGCTGCGCTCTGCTGGAGGCTCGGGGGGACAGGGCTCCTTCCTTGTCCCCTGCAGCTGCTGGGCTCCAGGCGTCTCTCTGCTTGGGGCCACATCCCTCCGGCCTCTGCCTGTGGCTTCTCCTCTCTGGTGTCACACCTCTGCCTCTGCCCTTAAGACACTGGTGGCAGCTGTCAGGAGTGACAGTCACAGGGGGATAGGACTGTGGGGCGGGGGACAGGGGTGCTGGGAAGGAAATGCAAAGATACAGTGGAACCGCATCCTCCGAAAATCACGGAAGATGATGGACGACCACGGCTTTCCTGCTGGCTTGTGTCTTCGCGGAGGGTCCTGGAGGCGGATGAGCAGGAAGAGGTTTAATTACGTGCCAGGAGCTGAGGAGTGATTATTAGCACACGGGCCCCGTGACGCCCCGTGTTACCTGCACCAACTACACAGACTGCACGTGAATTACTGTCGGGCCCCGGCTCGTGATTTTTTTTTGGAAGAATAATTTTATTTACTCAACACAGGCTGAAAGAATTATTAAAATGAGAGAAATGGGGACACGGGGGTCCGACTGCTCCCAGGGAAGGGGTTCTGTGGTCAGATGGGGAGAGGGAGGGTCTCCTTGCTCACCGCCCCCCACCTCCCGGCAGAGATGCAGCGGTCCCGTCCCAGCGTGGACGCCTGCCTGACGGCGCGATGCTGCTCCACAGGGTGGGTTTCTCCGGACCTGCCCCGTTCAGGTCCCGCCCACCCCCGCACTGCCCCCTCCGGCCGCGAGCGGGTACCTGTCTGGAGGCCGGCATGGAGACCAGGGTGGGAAAGCCGTGCTCCTGCTCACAGGGCATCTGGAGTTGCTAGCCGGAGAGACACGAAGTAATATTCCCCACGGCAGTGGAAGGTGTGGAGAGGTAGAGACAGAGCCGGGTCTCAGGAAAGGGCGGGCTGGGGCGCGGGGCCTGGGTCTGGAGGCCACAGGGTGTCCGCAGCCCTGGCCTCCCACGTGGGAGGCACGAGAGGGTCTGTGTCTGCTACTTGGGATGGGGCCGTGGTGGGGGGTGTCTACAGGCTGAGGGTTTCCCAGCAAAGGGGAGGAGCCCAGAGCCAGACACCCCCCACCCCCTGGGCTCGGTTACACTGCTGCCAGAGTCAAACAGAGCACCACCGTCACCCTGAGGCAGGACATCCCCGGGAGAGGCTGAGTGAGTGTCCAGGCCACGGCACTGGGGCAGGATGGCAGGGGAGGGGCAACCCTGTGCCCAGAGGGGTCCAGACATGCACGTGTCCCTCCCAGGGTCGTGGTGCGAGCCAGAGCCGGAAGCACCTGCCAGAGCCCATCTGGCCTCCCATCCCTGCTCCCCCAGCCCTGCTCCCCCAGCCCTGCTCCCAGCCCTGCTCCCCCAGCCCTGCTCCCCCGGCCCTGCTCCCCCAGCCCTGCTCCCAGCCCTGCTCCCCCAGCCCTGCTCCCCCAGCCCTGCTCCCCCAGCCCTGCTCCCAGCCCTGCTCCCAGCCCTGCTCCCCCAGCCCTGCTCCCCCAGCCCTGCTCCCAGCCCTGCTCCCCCAACCCTGCTCCCAGCCCTGCTCCCCCAGCCCTGCTCCCAGCCCTTCTCCCCAGCCCTGCTGCAGGGACCAGCTGTGGCAGGGTGGCTGGCAAGGCCGCAGCAGGCAGACGTTCACCCCTCTTTGCTCTCTTCATTCTTCTTCCCTGCTACCCCTCCCCTTCCTCCTCCCCTCCCCACTCTCCCCCCAACTTTCTTCCCCTCTCCTTCTTTCCTTTCCCCTCCCTCCCCCTCCCTTCCTCCCTCTCTCCCTCCCTTTCTCTCTCTCTCCTCCTCCCTCCTCCCAGGATCCAGTGTACTAGAGACTGACAGGACCAAGTGTCTCTCTTACACGCCCCACTGGGGCCCCCCATCGCAGACCCCGGTCTCACTTTCACCTACCCATCCTGGCCCCGGGGACCACCACTGTCCTCTGCCCTGCAGGCCCTGGGCCCTGGAGCCCCGAGGTAGGTGTGTGCCAGTGTGTCTCAGATGGGCGCGCTCGGAGCCACAGCACCAACCCAGGCCAGCTGGGTGGGCAACCCGGAGTGCGGCTGCCGTACCCCCGGACTCTCCTGGTGGCACTGGGCTGGGACCCTGGGGAAGGGGAGAGGCCACCCCTCTTCGGTTGTGGTCCTGGTGCCTCCCCCCGTGGCAGTGGCAGGAGGGGGACCCCACAGCTGGGACACCCCTCCAGGCTCGCCTGCACTCACCCCGAGTGTCAGAGGGAGTGCACCTTGGGGTGTCTCCTGCCTGGGGGACCCTCTTCCTCTTTCCAACCTTCCTGGGTCCAGCTACGTGGAGGCCTTCCTCAGGAACAAGCCGAGAAAAACAAATTGTGTAATTTCTGTGATTTTACACAGGAGTTAGATGCTCCGATGCACAATCAGGTAAGAGATAAGGAAGAATGGTAAAACTCATGCTAATACTTTACGTTTAGGATTTTTCTTGAAACGACAGTAAGTAGTGAATAAAACACATCATGTGGAAGAAAGGAGAAGACTCTGAATTTCAGGCCCATCACCAGCCCCTTCTCCCACTTTGTTCAGACAGAACCCTGCCTTTCCACTTTGCTCTGGGCCCCGCAATGTAGCTCTGACCCACGTCCCCGCTCACCCGCGGGCTCACTTTCCCCAGGGCCCACCCATGTCTCCATCCCTGTCCTCCATCCCTCCTGCCCCTCTGCCCTCTTTCCCCGCATAGGCTCCTGCTCCTTAACCTTCCATGACTCCCACTGTCCAACCTTGCTGTGTGGCCTCAAGGACACGTTCCAGGGACGCCATTCTCCTCTTCTGCCCCCTCTGTCTTGATCCCAGGAAACCACAATTTACAAAGGAGAAGGGCCCCTTTGTTTTGTCCTCCTAGTTCCCAGATGGGGTGGGATTTGGCCAAGAAGAGAAGGGAGTCCAGTTCCTGCCTGGAGGTTCTGATTCCTGGCCTGCATCCCCTTTCTCTGCACACATTACGAAGGTGCCCCTGGGGTAGCGGGGCCTGGCGGTCTCTGTGTGTCTCCACCTTCTGACCCGGGGAGCCACCCCCTCCGACATGTGGTCTGCTCTGAGTGTTGCCCTTCCAGGACCACTCTGGGGCCTCTCGGAGCCCCTGTGAGAGGCCACACATGGGGCCCCTGGCTGCCCTTTGCAGACCTCCACTGTCGGCAGGGAAAGAAAGACTCGTAATTAGTGCCCCCCACGTGTGTGGCAATGCCGGTGGCGGCCCAGGATCTGTTCCGGCGTCTGAAAGGTCCCCACGATCTTGTTTGGTTGTTAATTTGTACCATCTGTGGGGAAAGCAAATGTGAACTCTGCTGGCCCAGACAGGTGGATGGCAAATCCCTAATGCGTGGTGTTTCTGTGTTCTCGCTGCTTACCAATGACTCCCCAAAAGCACTTCCAAAGGGCACGTGGGCCTGGGAGGGCCCTCTCCAGAGGGGCTTTGGTCCTTGGGACGAGGGTGCCTTTGCCTTGGGGAGGGGCTTCCAAGGGAACAGAACACGAAGCAGGGACCCAGCTGGGGTTGCTCAGGATCCCAAGTTTGGGCACACGTGCCTCGGGGGCAGTGACCTGGGGGCACCCACGCAGCTGTGTGGGGAGACGGAGGTGGCTGGTGCAGGCTGCTCCCCCCGCCCCAGGGCAGCTGGTTCGGGAGACGAGTAGCTCACCTCAGCCCCCGCAGCTCAGCTGGACTGGAGATGCCCCGTCTCCACGCAGGGCACTTCTCGCTCTCCACGTAAAAGGATGCTTTTGGCAAACCTCAGGATGTTGTTAAAATTTCATGGGCCCCCCTTAAGTGGAGGATCATTGGCTGTAACCTCGATCGAGCCGGATCTGCGCCTGGCCCAGGTGTGTCTCCCGCTGGTGTGCCCGTCTCCTCGATGTCACAGAAAGGAGAGATCATCCTGGAGCTGGCAGGACAGGTTGGCGGGGCCCCGACTTGCTGGCTGGGACGCTGTCAGAATGAATTCGTTTCCAAATAAAGCATTGTTAACACCACTATTAAATGCCCGATGACTCTTTCTCTTCTCCAAACTGTGTTTCAGGGCCAGGCTTGGCCGGCAGTGATAAATATTTCATTGTAAAGGGAGCACTCGGAGCTCCCGCGGCGCTGTGCACGTCACGGGGTGTGGGGAGGCCAAGCCAGCAGGTCCCATGGACGCAGCCCCGCCCCCCGCCCCGCCCCGCCCCGCCCCGCCCCGCCCCGCCCGCAGCTGGCACATCCGGGCTCCAGAGGCCAAGAGGCCCCGCCCCCCCAGCGAGTCCCCCGTCGGGGGCAGGGCCGCGGAGGGCTCGCTGTCCTTGGTGCTGAACTTTACTCGGGCGGCGGCTGCTTTCCGGCCGACGGAGGGCGGGGCCCGGCCTCCCCGCTCCCGGAGCTGGAGTCCCAGAGCCCAGAGGAGCGTCCCTGCAAGCCCCAAGCCCTCGTGAATGCCCCAAGGCTGTGGTTGCGTTGATTCATAAATAAGTGTGTCGGCTCATTATGAAGGTGCTTGGCGCAGAGCAGACGTTCATTAAACACTTGAAAAATGCGCCCATGGCCGGTGAGTGAGTGCAGAGATGTGAATTAGTTAATTAAAAGGCACAGACGAGCCACTGGATGTCTGTTAGTCCTCCATAGGTAGTAGCCACCGAGAAACGAGGGTTATGGGCTGGGACGCACGCCAGCCGACCAGGCCAGGGGCCCTCGCTCCTGCCAGGAGCCCAGCCCCTGCTCCAGTTGGTGGACCCGCTCCTGGACGCACTCTGCTGGGGACCAGTGTCCCCTCTGGGGGGCTGTTTGCTGACCTGACCTTCTCTGGATGGCTCGTTTGGGCGAGGAGCTCCTTCCTGGCATGTGGTAGGCTCCCCTCAGCCCCCACTGTACCGTACGGCGGACAGCTTTTCTGAAATATTTCCCTGGTAATGAGAATCTGAGAAACCTCATTAATCCTGACAGCCGTAATTAGGGTTCACAGACATTGTGTCTGGGGCTGGCTCAAGCCAGTATCTGCTTTCTCCTCAGATACAAAAGGGCTGATGGACGGAGCGAGTTTGTGAGTCAGTGCCCACGAGGAGGAAGGGCGCGCCGTCAGCACTCCGGTGAACGAGCGGACGCCGGCCTGGGCGCTGACTCAGGGAGGTGAGTGACGTCCTCAGAAAACTGCGTGGTGGCTCTGCAGCCCCCAGCCCTCCCACGGCCCTCGCGGGAGGCCACGTGACTGAAGACATCCCAGGTCAAGCTGGGTGGCACTGGTCCTGTGCAGATGGCCGGTCACCCACCTGCAGCCAGAACTGCCACCCCCTGGCTTCTTGCCTTTGGCTTCTCTCTTAGAATTTAATTGAATAGATTTCTTGCTAAGCAGTCTTGGGTTCACAGCAACGTGGAGACACATTTACAGACGATCGTATTAGGCGGTAGTACCGTGACACGCACCCACCATGCCACCATCGCACGGATGGGGTCCCTGTCCTGAACGCTCTCTGTGCTCCATCCACCACCCCTGGCAACCCCTGAGCCTCTCACCGTCTCCAAAACTTTGGCTTTTCTAGAAACCCGTAGAGCCCCGAACACACAGTGCTCGGCCTTCCCGTGCTGGGGCTCCCCGACATGCATGTGAGGTTCTTCCATTTGTGGCCTGACCCCTCGCTTCCTTTTAGCGCCGAACACCATTCCTCTGTCGGGACGGACCACACTTGATTCATGCACGTTCCTTCTGAGGGACATCTTGGCTACTCCCGAATTTGGGCAATTCTAAGCAAGACTGCCATAAACATCCACGAACGGGGTTTTCAGTGGATGTAGATTTTCCACGAATTGGGGTGAAGGCCGAGAGGTGCGGGTACTGGATGATACGGAAAGAACGGGTCCAGTTTCGTAAGAAATGGCTAACCCGTGTTGCCGAGCACCGGCCCTGTTCCACGGTCGGCTGTCACTGACTGCACGCCTGGCGCGGCCCGTGTTCCGGATGCCGGCCGGTCCCAGAGGCGCATGGTGGGGTCTCGCTGTCATTTTGGTCGGCATTTCCCTGCGACTGGGGGACATGGAGCATCTTCCCACCACCCGTACATCTTCTTTGGAGAGCTGTCCAGATATTTTGCCCATTTTTTAAATTGGGTTTTTGTTTTCTCGTTGTTAAGTTTTAGGAGCCCTTTATCAGATGCTTTGCGGATATTTTCTCTCCAGTCTGTGCCGTGGTTTCTCCTTGCGCTAACATTATCTTTCGAAGAGCAGAAGGTTTTCATTTTAACGAGGTCCCGCTTATGGGCCGTTTCATCCAGGGACGGCACCCCCTCCCTGTGGCCGAGCCGTCATCGACACGCCCAGGCTCTCCTGCACTTTTTCTATCTGATCTGGAGGCTTCAGACCTTACGTTCAAGCCTGTGCTCCCTTTTGAGTTAACTTTTATGAAAAGTTATCTTTTATGAAAGAGGTGTGGGCCAGGGGCCTTCCTTGGGGGGCACACCTGCACCCTGGTGCCTGGTCTCTGCCCCCTCAAGATGAGAGAAAGCCTGGTCAGCGGCCCCCAGCTCAGTGCTCGCACCCACAAAGCGGTTAGGGGTGGGGAACACGCAGAAGTCAGTGCCTTCACGCAGCAATTTCTCCGGTCTTGTTCCCTTCGGAGCAGGTGCCCATGGGCTGTGCAGACCCTTATGCTGATGGTCCTGGCCGGTGGACTGCCTGCCAGAGGGGCTCAAGGGTGTGGGGTGCACACACAGTCGGCGAAGCCCGTCTAGAGGGTCGGGTAGGCTTCCTGGAGGAGGGGCCGTCCAAGGGAGATTTATGGGCCAGATGAGAATTAAGTCTAAGTATCAGTGAGAGGAGAGGGGGATGCGGGGATGTTTCTGTGCCTGCCTGGGAGAGGGTCCGGCAGGAGCACGTGGGAAGTCGTGCAGGATATGCGGATGTTGGTGTCCGATGCCAACGGCCACCAGGGGCTCGTCGGGCTTGAACAAGTCGGGCTGATTGCTAGCGACAGCTCTGGAGAACGCACTCTCTGGGACGTGGGGTGTCTCCTCACAGGATGTTAGAAACGGCCGACTGCGGGTCTCAGCCTTGTGTTGGGTGATTTTGGGGGATTCAAGGAAGTGGGGTTTGTCCTGGATTGGGTGCTATCAGGAAGCAGGTGGGGGTTTTCGGTCACAAGGCAGAAGGGGAAGGAAAGGCCAGAGGGCCTGCAGGGTGCCTGGGGGCTGGGACGCCAAGCTAAGGAGCCTGTGGGCAGGGGGAGCACTGAGGGGCTCAGGGTCACTAGAGTTGACCATGGGCAGGAGGCATCAGACGCCCCGTCTCTCTGGGGTGGAGACACAGGCGTTTGTGTTCTGGGGGCCGGAAGGAGGAGATGAGGCCCCAAGGACTGTTTACAGCCACTGCCCGGGGCCCTCTCTCCCCGCTTGCACACTGTGCTCTGGGTACCTGAACAGGGTTGGGTGCTGGAGTCGCTGGGGACCCAGATGGGTCCCCAGCCCTCCTGAGCTCCAGGCTGAGGCTCTGCATGGATCCTTCAGACTTTAGTTCGAACATCCTTTTATTTTTATTTTAATGCATTTTTCAAGGTTGAAAACACAGTCTAATGTAGCCCACTGTTAATCGGTCCAGCAATACCTAGTGTGGTCATTAGCCCCCGGGACCTCCTGCTCTGGAAGCAAGTGGGCGGAGGCGGACAGGCCAGGCAGCTGGGGCCCCAGGGGGCCTCTTCACCACGCCGGCCATCAGTTGCTGTAGGTTCCCCAATTCTAACTGCCCCACCCCCCACCCCCATGTGCCTGGGACCCAGGACTGGATGGTCCCAGACTCACGTCCCTCCCTCTCCCTTTCCTTTCTTGTAAAAGCGAACAGTGACTGGGGCAGAATGGAACCGCACTGGGCACTCTGGGTGACATTCTTGCTGTTCCCGTGAGGGCAGGTGATGTCTTCCCCATTTTACAGATGAGAACATTGAGGCTCGGGGTAAGGGCTCGGTGCTCGCGGCTGTCCTTTCACTCTGTGCTGTGTCCCAGCATAGCTGGAGTTTTGACCGAGTCTGACATAGGACCAACGGGGCGCCTCATTCACCCCAGAACCCCCAGTGCCCCATTTTGTCCACTTGGGGGGTCTTGGGGAGAGTTGTCTCGCCGCCTCCAAAGTTCTGCTAGGGATGGTCAGGGCTGTGGGTGGGCCGGGGGGAAAGCAGCCTGACCCCGTGCATCGTCGGGGAGCAGTTCCAGTCAGCAGGCAGAGCCCACAGGAGTCCCTTAGTGACTAGAAAGTCATTATCATGTCCCTTTTTTTAATTACATTTGGGCGAGGGCTGTCGCAGCAACAGCCAGGGAGGGCTTCTCTGCCCCCAGGGACGCGCAGCCATGCAGGAGAGATAGATCGGCCGTGGCTCAAATCCATGTGGCGCTCCAGCATCTCTCTCTGTGGCCTACGGGTGCAGCCAGGCACTTCGGGGCCACTTGAGCCACGAGCCTCGGGGCAGTGGCTGTGGGCCCCCTGGCTGGGCCGTGGTCTGACCTGTCCATCTAGGCCCTGTTTGCAAACCGAGGCCCCGACATGAGCTGCAGGAAGCCACCGAGGGGGCACGCTTGCTGGAGCAAGCCATGGTGTCTGTGCAGCCCCGAGAGCCCCGTTCAGAACCCGGCACGTGCCTGGTGCTTCCGTACATGGACACTCGTCTTGCCAAGGACTCGAACACCTGGCCTCCTTGTTCAGGGTCGCCCAAGGTCGCCCAGCTAGTGACTGCTGGGGATCAGCGTCTGGTCCATGTTTGTGTGGCGCCTGGGCCCATGTTCTACCTTCGACCCCACCATGCCCTGGCTAGGGCCTGGGAAGTCCTGTTTGTTCCCCGGCTTCAAGACCCCAGACAAGGAAGCCCCTTCCCGAGTACTGTGGCTGTTGATCCCTCATGGGATCCTGGCCAGGATCCAATCTTGGGGGCTTCAGGGAGCGAACAGTGCCCTGCAGCTGCCAGGATGCTCACAGACTTGACCTCGGGTCCCCCGGGGACCTCAGGAGCTGGTGTACGGACCCAACGACTGGCCCCCGCGGGATCCCCAGGGACACACCGAGGAGAGGCCTTCAAACTCCACTCATTGGCATTCGTGCACCCAGGGAAGCCCGCACCTCTGGTCACAAAGTCACACGCAAGGTCAGTGCCAGGTCTGGCCCCACCCGTCATGCTGTGGGGCCCCAGCAGGGCTGCTCTGGGGACCCTGCAGCCTCGCACGCCGGTGGTCGCCGCGTGGCGGCTGGAGCGAGCTGCCTGCTGCAGTGGGTTAGCTCGCTGCTGACACCCCGCCCCGCCCCCTCCCCGGTGGCTGTTGGAGCCCGCTGAGCCAGCAGTGGGCCCGGAGAGCCCTCCTGAGTCGGAAATTCTGCGGTGTCATAGCTGATCGGCGGCAGGTGCCTCTGACGGTTGCAGGGGAGGAGAAGGTGATTTGGGGCAGAGAAGCAGCTATCGATGGAGGCCAGAAGTTACCGCCGCCACCTGTCTCCGGGTGCCTGGCTCCAATCCCCAGCCCCCACCCCCGACCTCGGGTGCTCCCGACGCTCTCCCGGCGGCGAGGTCGCCCGCCACACGCCTCGACAGCTCCAGTTCCCAGGCAAGGAAGCCAAGGCCTGGTGGGCTCTGCTCTCCCCGCGCCCACCTCTCAGGGGCTCCGGCACAGGGGGCGGGCCCTCCAGCAAGGGGGCGGGGCCTCCAGCACAGGGGCGGGGCCTCCAGCACAGGGGGCGGGCCAACCCAATGCGCCTGGGCAGGTCATGGCAGTGGACGTTTGAACTTGAGAGGCTGGCGTCCGTCTGTCCGCGTGCGCGGACGTCACGCTGAGCGAAGCAAGCAGGCAGCGGGCGGCGGGCGGCGGTTTGGGGAGACTCCCCTTCCACTCGACGGAAGTTTGGGTTTTCCACGACGAGTTGTAACATCTTCATCAAGAACAAATGTGGCGTTCTTGGATGGTAAGGGGCTGTCTCAGGGTCTGTGGCCACCCTGGCTGTGAGGGGGAGGGGCTAGGGGTGCTGGGCCTGGGGCGGCGAGTCCCTGCTCGTGGTGTGCGAGGAAGGGTGTCCGGGGTCTCTCTCCTGTCTCTGCATCAGTCCCCTGAAACGAGCAGGACCCGCTGCTGCTCACAGGGGAGCCTCAGGGGGGTGGTCCGAGCCAGGCACGCTGGCGGGAGGGCCTCACCTGGACCCTGGCTGTCTCTGGGCAGGTTGGGGGTCCTTCCAGGCCCTGTAGCAGATGCTGTGGTGTCTACCCAGATTCCCTGCCTGAGCCCCAGCACCCCCCCAGCAGCTGGCAACACCTGCTCACGGCGGCTGTCCTCCAGCCTTGGACACAGGCACACTCCTGGTCCACGGTCGCTGCCCCCTTGGGTCGGGGGATGGCAGCCCGTGCCAGTGATGAGCTGAAGCAAGGGTGCAGAGGCCTGTCCGCCTTGCCTCAATTTAGGCCAAGTCTGAGGGGCCTAGACTGCCCTGTCCCCTTGTGTTATGCTGGGGCCTGGCAGCTGCCAGCCAGCTTGGCCCTCTGCCGGCGCTACCTCCTGTAGCTCCTTGCTGGCGAGCCTCTAAGACCTGCTCTTCGAGGAGTCTGCTTCTTGGGAAACCAAGCAGGGACAGGCCCTCCACTGATGGGCAGGCTCCACCTGTCCTCTCCTCCCCAGAGGGTAAAGGCCAGTTTGGGCCCCTCAGCCGGCCTCCAGGCCCCTACCTGTCCCACAGGAGCCTCTGAACTCGCCGGGCTGCCCTGGGCTGTGTCTCTGGGACCCCGCCTCCCTGCTCCATCAGACTTTTCAGATGGAGCCTCTTCCCCTGCTTCCCCGGGGAGGTCGGTAGGGGTCTGGAAGCTGGGGGCCACACGGTGGGCGTCCCACACTCGGGCACCCAAGACCCTTTGCCATGGGCCTGGGATGCAGGCTGGCGGGAGCGTGGGGCTCGGCTCTGTGCATGACCACTGTTATGCCCCAATAACGGGTCCGTGATTAAAGGAGCGAGACTGATACAAAGAGAAGGTCAAGCAAAGCTTTATTTCGCGCCAAGCATCAAGAATCTAACCGAACGTTCGGGGCCACACCTCTTGCAAGAGAGGGCGACCCTTCTCTGTTTCACAGACTAGCTTTTAAGGGCAAAGTCCATGTGGTTGGGCCTGGCCACGCACAGGTGACCAATTGAATTACAATTTACCCTAGTAGACATTTGAACCAGCCTATTACACCTTGATTAGGATTGGCGCCAAAAAGTTTCCCAAAGGGGGGGGCCCATACTCCTTGGTAGCTAGGGAGACAGTATGCAACCCCGTACTGATCCGATGTCTCCACCTGGCCTGACCCACCTTTGTATCTGGGCTTTGTTACCTGGAGCTGGTTTCTGGGACTTGTTTTTAAGTGAATCCCCTGGGGGAAGGGGAGTAGAGACAGTTTAAGGGTTAAACAACAAGATTTTTGTTTAACCTCAATGAAAGCCTCTTGCTAAAATATAAAAATATAAAATAGGTCCTTACAACCACCTTCCCTGGTCTGTAAAAGAGGGGTGCTGGACTGGTGTGGGGGCAAAGGCTACAGTCTGTTAGAGGGATCGGTAAGCACCCAGTTAATGTCATCGGTGCTGCTTGGCTGGCTGCCATCCCCATCCCTCTGTAATGGTTCTTGTTACCCTTGTTACCGGGAGGCAGGATGGAGCCTCCCGGCCTCCTGCCCCTGCCCGACCCCGGGATGCTGACGGGTGGCGGGTCCTGACTCTGCCTCCTGTGGTCGCCTCGGCAGGGCCACGGAGGGGAGGCTGGCCCGGGGCTGGGGCTGGCGAGGACTGCGGCCCACCTCAGGCTGGGCCCCGGGCATTGAACAGGCGCCGTGCCCGCTCCCCGTGCTTCACGCTCCTTGGGAGGAAGCAGATGGGGCTGTCAGCTCTACTTATGCCCGGTCTTCCCAAAACCAGCCAAGCGTGCCCCGGAACAGGGGAGCCGCTCCTCGAAGCAGCTGGTGGGGCTCCAGGCTTGCATCTCCTGGGGCCCCGTGACGCTGATTAGCAGGAAATAATGCGCAGGCAGAGGGAGCGGGCCCAGCGAGGACCTGCTGGCCCGGGGCCCAGAGCTGTCATCCAGGCCGGCATGCCCAGGAGGCCGGGGGTGCACAGCCGGCTTCCCTTGCCCACAGCTGGCCCCTTCCATCAGCGTCCTCCGCGGGCCCGCTGGGGCTCAACCCTGGACCTGGGATTCCAAGAGGGATTGATCACTTGCATTTTGTCTGTGATGGAGGCCCCAAGAGGCAGGCCTCCCCCAGGTCCCCTGCGCCAAGTGTCTTCTGCTCGGCTCTCACCCAGAGCTCACGCTGTCGGCTCAAAGCAAAGCCACGCTTCTCTGCGCTCGAGCTCCTACCTGTCTTCCCCTCCCGCCCCCTGCGAAACCCAACTCGCTCTGGTTTGTTGTGCCAGTGACACAGGTCACGATAAAAAACCAGAGAATCCCGAGAATTGAAAACGAGGAGGAGGGAGCCCTCCCCAAGCCCTCATCTGGAGGGGCCCCCTTCTACAGTTTGGAGACGCATCTTCCATGTGGGTAAGACACGTGAATTTATAGGCCCCCCCCGGGTGTTCCTGCCCCGTTAATTTCACGTAGCAGCAATTTACCAGGAACGCTCGGCTGCTCCCTAAGTGCTTCTCTACCTGCGCACAGGGCTTCCGCCAGCGCGCGCCTCAACGTGTTCGAGCCTCGCTCCTTTGACACTGGAAGTGGTTTTTAAGGCATTAACATCTGTGTGTACGTCCTTAATAATTTCCTGGGAAACATTGCTATAGGAGTGGAATTGCTAGGTCAGAGGTGTGTGTGTGCGTGTGTGTGCGCACGTGTTTCTGGGGTAAGGTGTTGTACTGTGTGGCGACTGTTGGGCAGCACGTTTTACTGAGATGGGATTCACGTGTGCACACAGCCCAGTGATGGTTAGTGTGTTCGTGGCGTTGTGTGACCGCCATCACAACCGATGTGAGGACACTCTCTTCGCCCCCAAAAGGAGACGTCTGTCCTCACTGGCACTGACTCGAACCCCCGGTGCCCGCAGCCCCTGCCCGCCACCGCAGTGCTGTCCTTCTCTGTGGCTCTGCCTGTTCCTGACATTCTCCTAAGTGGGATCCTGCAACACGCGGTCCCGTGTGTCGGGCTTCTCCCGCCTGGTGTGCTGTTCTCAAGCTCATCTGTGCCGTGGTGGGGACCAGAACTCCGTCCCCTGCCACTGCCTGCAGTAACCCTGGAAGGCGGCATGCACATTTTTCAGGCTTCATGGGGCTCCCCAAAGGCTGTCTTTGCTCCAGTGCCCAGCCGCAGATGGGGTGTCTGCGTCTTGGGGTGGGCCACTGGGCCCCGGTCCTGGTTGGGGTTTCTGGTGGGAGGGGATCTCAGTGGGAGGTCGGGTCCAGGCAGGGTCACAGCTAGGGTCACGTGGAGCCCCAGGAAGCGATCATGATCGCCATGCTGTCAGCAGTCTTTAAAAAATCTTCAAGCCAGAGAAATTTTAATTTGCCTGAATTTACAAAAATGCGGTGGGATACAGCAGGCTTTCTGTTGGTTAGTGTCAGAAAAATTGACGTCAGTCTCCTAACACCTAACACAATAGAAGGTGGGATATTTTGTAAAAAGTGGTTGCTATGACGATGTGGGAGGAAGCCATTTGTGTTTGTCGGAGGGACTCCGAGATTGCCCCCGCTTGGAGGCAACCAGCGCCCGGCAGGTTTAGGGGAGCCAGGACTGCTCCTCGGAGGCCTGTAGTGACCGCCGCACTCCACTGGGACTGATGCCCACCCCCCAGCCCCCCGCAAACTGGCCTGCACCCTGACTTGAGCATTGCCCTTGGCCGGACCCCTGGGTCTGTCTGGACCTGCTCTGCCATCCGGCCTCCTCTCTGCATGGATGTTTGCAGCGCCTGGGTGTGACAATGTGCACGAGGCTCTGCTGAGGAACACAGAGCTCGATGGTCAGCTCTGCACCAGTCTTCCGTGTGACCCTCCCTCCCCCATCCCCCAGGCGCCCTCAGGCCACCCAGCTCACGGGCAGGGATTGAGACCCAAGGAATGGTGTTCCTACCCCAGAACTGTGACCTCACCTGGAGCTGTCCTACCTGGACTCATCCTTGCCCCAGAAAGACAGGATCCTGGCCACTGAGTGTGGGGCTCAGTGGAGACGACACATCAGCCCGGGGGGTGTGGCCCGTGCACCTGTCACCATCCCATCCTGGAGCTGGCTGGAGGAGAGCATGTGGGCTGCCGGCTGAATAAAAGGGAGAGAGGAGCCAGGTGGCTGAGGGCTGCTCTTGGGGCCTGGAAGGTTCCAGGCTATGTTTGCCTCCAGCCTGCTTCCAAGTCCCCACATGAGCTCCTCCTGGATCCCAGCTGCATTGTCGCAGAGAAGGCAGCCCTGAGCCCCACCTCCCAGGAGTGGGGAGCCCTGAAGCATGGGGGCTGTGCTCCCCTACACTTATAGGGATCTCTCTCTTCCCTTGAAGTGGACCAGGGAAAGGGCCACGTGGAAGCAAACAGCCCCCCACCCCCCGCCCTAGAGAGGGCCGCGGCCCCAGGGAGCAGAGGGCTCTGACCCTGTCGCAGGGAAAGGAGCTGCGCCAGACACTCGGCCGTATGAGTAAAGGTAGAAACAAACCTCCACTTCCCAGTCGGGGCCTGGGTGCGATTAATATTTCATACCCCGAGAAGGCGGTGACATTTTGCTGGATGGCTTCAATTAGCTTCCGAGCCTCGTTCTCGTGCTAATAATCAGCTTGCTTATCATAATGGTTTATTAATCTGTTTCGCAGTGTGAAGTCACTCGGCGTGCTCCATGCATCCCTCCTGCTGCCGCCCGGCATGGACAGAAATGGCTCGGGCCCGTGGGTGCTCGTGAAGGGGGTCCCGTTCGTGGAGGGCCCGGCCGGGGAGCAGCTGGGGAGCGGACTGCGGCTGGAGGCTCGCGGCTCTGGTGTGTCTCTGAGCCCGGAGGGCCCCTTTGGACCAAACACGGGGAGGGGAGGCCCCGGCGTGGCTCGGCTCTCTCTTCTCTGCCTCTGTCCCTTGATGTCCCTTGACCCAAGGGGAAGGCTTAGGAAGAAATCTCTACGTGGAAAATCTGAGATGGGGTTAAGTAGCAGGGGAGACGGGAGACAGCGGAATCATTTAGGTGGGCAATTTTTTTTTGTTCCAGAAAGGATTTTTACGCAGGGGCTGGCGTATTCTGCATCCTGTGACCTGCCCTCCTGGGTAGGGTGGGCCACCTGACCCCAGGGCAGCCGCTGCTTCACACGCTGAGCCGAGTTCCGCCCGAGTCTCTCGGACCCTCATCCCCTCTTTGTCGCCGCCTTGGGACGGTGCCAGTCTGTTGTTTTATAGAATGTCCCGCTCAGTGGGTTTGTCAAGGACTTCCTCACGACGAGGTCCACACCGGGCACTCCGGCAGGAGGACGAAGCGAGGTGTCTTTCTCAGCACGCCGTCCCTGGGGGGATGCGACGGCCACAGGGCCACGTGCTGCAGGTCTTGACCCCTTCGCTGAGCTGCTCTCTACGGGGTTTCTCTCCTGCAAATTTTTCCCTTGAAAAGCTATTTGAAAATATTCTCTCTTGGAAAACACTCCTATTTTTTCTGGTTGTAATTAGTAAATGGCTTGAGGGAGATGCTCGGGGCTATGCAAATGCACTGTTATTTGTAGTTGTGATTTGGGGTGCCCGCGGGTGAGTCTTGCCAGTAGCCGGTCTTACGAGACGCTCGGATGGTGTTCTGCTTCCGCGCACCTCCCCGTTCATCATCAGACTCTTCTCTAGGAAAGAGCCGTCCCTCCCCACCGTTGAACTATGCAGATAGTCCCTAAGGCCAGCACGGACCGCGGACATTTATTTTGTTGGGTTGGAACGTACCGCTCTTGTGTCTGTGCTCTCCCTGGATCCTTCTGGCGCTGGCCGGGGTGGCTCCTTGGGGCTGGGTCCTGTGTCCCTGGACTTGGGCCTTGATTTCCTGACCTCACAGGCTCCGGCTCGGGTCCAACCCCAGAACCTGCCTCTTCTCCAAGGAGGCCAAGGGGATTCTGGGAAAGGAGGCCCAATGTTTGCATCTTCTGCAAGGTCGCTCCCAACGCTGCCCTCTTGCCCCCGGGGCTGTGACCGAGTCACCAGCCAAGGACCCTGCCCTCTGTTGGCCCTGCGGGGGGAGTGTTCGCTGGGTTGGGGGAGCGTCCCTCATTCGTGTTGGCAGAAGGGTGGAGAGAAGGAAGCAGGTCAGGCAGGGAGAGACAGAGAAGGGATCTAGAGGCTCAGGGATGGCTGGCGGGGGCGGTGGAGGGTAGTGGGGATGTGGGATAGTGGTGACGGTAGGGGATACTGGGGGGTGGTGGGGGATAATGTGGGATAGTGGGGTGTGGAGGAGGGCTAGTGGACGCGGGACGCTGAGGCAGGGATGTCTGACCCATGGCTGAGCCCCTCCGAGAGGGCACTGGACTGACCCTGGTTGTGGGGGTAGTGAGTGGCCTTGGCTGGAGTGCAGGAGGGGACTCTGACGGAGCCCCGGGAGGCACGTTCTCCTGTGCTGCCCGTGAACACTGTCTGTCCCACGTCCTGTGGTACAGCCACATCTGTGCTCGGTGCAGACCCTGCCCGCTCGTTTCTCCAGCTCCTCAGCATCCAGCCATCCACAGCGCTGGCCCCACCGTGACCCAGCTCCCCTTTGGGCCCCAGCAACGGAGGACTTTTTGCACCCGGCCTGGGGAATGACCTTGATCCCGATCCCAGACTAATAGGACCCCTCCACTCGTCACGGCTCCCTGATCCGGACAGAGCCCCCGCTTCTGGCCCGGAGCTGGTCTCCAACCCTTGCCTCTGATTGCAGCCTGAGTTCTTGCCCCGGCTGCTGCTTTTCTCAGTGACCAGCAAACCCCTGTCACGTGCAAAGCCCCTTCCTCGTACACCTGTGCGCTCACACGCATGTCTGCACACTGCTTCCCCGGGGAGCCCTGAGCCATTGCTCTGAGCACTCCTGGCCTGATGCCAGCCTGACGCCGGCTCCTGCCCTCACCTCTCAGCGATGTCACGGGACCCTCCCCCCACATCACCTTCCACCGCTAGACGGGCTGGGGCCACCCGGACCCCCGGAGCCCATCTCTGCCCCCAGTTCCCTTCCTACTGCCGGCCACTTGCTACCGACCTTTAGCGCCGGGCTGCCAATCTTGGCAGAGGCCACCCACTAAAGCCACCGGTGTTCCTGACAGCACCTCGACAGCCTCCCTCCTCAGCAGTGGAGACCGGGACAGGGAGGCCTGGCTGTCCAGAGGACAGGGGCTGCAGGCAGGGGAGGGAAAGGCCTCCGGTCTGCACTGGTCTCTGGCTGGGATGCAGGGCATACTGGATTTGGCACCTGCTCTCAGATACTGGGACTTGGGACCTGACCGTCTACAGGGAGTTTGCGGGGAGAAGGAGTAGAGAGAGAGGTTTGGGAAGGAAACCCGGGGTTTGGGTTAGCGAGCCACAGAGGGCCAGGAGGCCATGCTGGGTCCCTCCCCTCCTGACCTTGGTTTGTCCACCTGTGTGGAGCTGTGTACCCAGGCTGCTGCTGTGAGCAGGGTGAATGCTGTGGGTGAGCGTGGGCAGAAGCCCAAGGGCAGACAGCTGTTAACAGGGGTGAGCCCCACGGCCGTGAGGGGTTCCATGTGGGCCGGGCTGGGCCAGGCACGGCGGCACCTCCCTCTCCCCTGCTCCCAAGCATGCAGGGCCGTCCGGTCATCTCTCGTCCAGGCCACAGTGAGACCCTCCCCGTCTTCTTCCAACCTGCCCCCGGCTCCCAACCCCCACAGCCCCAGGGAGCTTTCGGGTAGCGGGTGTCCAGGTGTGGTCTCTGGCCAGCAGTTCTGGCTGGAAGAGCGTTAGAGAGGCTCTCAGATCCCACCCCAGACCTGCTGAATCAGGAGCCCAGGGACGGGGCCGGCACTCTGGGGGGCGCGCTGCACACTCTGGGGTGGGGGTCCCCGCTCTGGCACAGGTCAGGTCAGCGAAGCCCCTGCTGGAGCTTCCGTGGGTTCCCACCACAGCAGGAACATGGTGGGGGGATTTAGGGGTGCTTTCTGGAGGTTGCGAACCCGCTCGGTCCTTGTGAGTCGCCTGGGTGCTGTACTAACAGACATATACTCCCCTGTTGTCCGGGGCAGAGACCCAGGGTGGGGGAGGGGGGCGGCAGCTCCTTCCAGAAGGTGACCCATCCGGCTCTTCCCGCCCTCCTGGGGACGGAGGCCTGGACGGGAAGGAGCAGGTCCCCGTGTTCTCTCCATCTGCCGAAGGCTGGCCGCCCGCCCCACTGCCCCAGCACCGACCTTCACCCGCGTGGCACAGGGCGATGGGTTTAGGGCCGCACTCCGTCTCCCCACGCAGCCCGCAGAGACAGCCCCATGCCGCCTCCTCAGTGTCGCAGGCATTTAAATTGCCGTTTTATTTAAATTTATGTCCGAGGATACAGGCGGAGAAAGGGCCATTTCAAAGTCAGTTTCTGCTTTATGGCTTTACGGGGGATCACATCGGGCAGCTGTTGGAAATATCTTGCTGCTCCCAGCACAGCAGAGGATCACGTGGCTCATATAGGCTCTGGCTGTTCCCAGGAAGAGATCCTACCTCCCAGCCAGAGCTCTTGCTTCCTACCCTAGCTGTAGCCTGAGCCCCGTTCCTTTATCAGGCTGAGCCCTGACCCCAGGCTGAGTCCCGATTCCAGCCCCAGACTGAACCCCGACCCCAGCCCAAGACTGAGCCCTGATCCCAAC